>JACDJE010000010.1:0-19971 GCA_016647715.1 Pavo muticus | reverse complement strand
GGGGGGGGGGTCCGGGAGAGGTCCAGGAGAGGTGGAGACTGGCTCCACCCCTTCCTGTCATACAGGTGAATTGCCTCCACCTGTGCTCCCGCAGCTGACTCAGTGCTTGCCTCAGGTGATCAATCAGTGGTTCAGGCCATGATTCAACAGTTCCCATACAAGTTGAGAGATGGGAAGTGTAGTGGGCAGGGATCGAGATCAAAAGAGAATTTTATATTTCATAATCTGTGAAATGGGAATAAAAATGGTATCAGATTCGATGCTGACAGGGTTGTGAGAACTGCGGTTGGCTGACTCCGAAGAAGTCTGTACTTCATCAGAACAGCTGGAAGAAGTAGCTGAGAAATGTGGGTTAAAGCAATCAAGATCCTTTATTAGTAGAGACGTGCGAAAGAACAACAGGAAAAATATGAGCAGAGAGCTCTCTCTGGTCCCCCTACCCATGTTTTTTTTACCAAAACTACACAACAAAACAGTGTTAGTAACCTTCTCAAGGAGCAGAGTTGCCTAAAGCTAGTCAACAGTCTTCAATTCTTTCCATTTGTGGCAGTCATGACTTGATCAAAACAGGATCTCAGCTGGGTTGCATATCCCTGTATGCCAAAGAGGGACAGCCTGTACCTGAAGTACACCACAGAGGCAGACTAAGCTTGAAAGGGAGAGGAGCTTTATCACCTTGGAAGTACAAGGGGCCCAGATTAACCAAGGCTTCAGAAAAGCAGCAGCAAAAAAGGGCCTGGAACTTAAAGACTGCTGTCATCCTCATTGACTCCAGTACTTTGACTTAATTGCTCCCATACTGCTCTCAGCCCTGAGTCAACGTTCTACACAATTGCACATGCCAAAGAGGGGGTAACAAAACCTGCAGCTGAGGGGAAGGTAGGTTATCTGGCTCTTGCCAGCTAGTGTTTCCTTGTGACTTTGTCAGGCTTCTTTTCACGTAGAAAGCCAGGGTGACAAAGCAGTTTATCAAGAAAACTATCAGAAGCCTGGGAAACTCAACTCAGCTTTCACCTGGTACTTGCATTTAAATTTGTATAGCCTACAGACAGTCCCTTTTCACATGTGTTTCAATGGTTGAGAAGAACAGTTATGAAGATGACAACTACAATTTTGGGACTGAGTAACTCAGGTAGGAGAAATGCAGGGTAGAGCTGAGTGTTGGTAGGACAGCTTTCTAATTTTGTGCTGCAACACAGCTGGACGGTTAGAAACTAATCCTGATAGCTGAATGCAACATAACCATCGCTTGCAGCTCATCCTGCTAAGCATGGTAGTAAAGATTTGATAAGAGTTAAAACAAAGTTGTTGAACTACCTCAATCAAATCAGAAAAGGGTGAGCAAAACAAATAAACAATTAAAGCTCAAATAAACTCCTCACTTGTCTCTGTTGGGTAGACCTATGAACGGGACCTGGATCTATACAAGGCTGAAATAACAAGAGAACAAATTCATTCTCTTAATCAACACAGCTGCAGCACTGACATGCATGAAGATGGAATCAAGGGAAGAACAGAAGCACAACCATGATGATAAAAACATAAACTCACCAGCTGTCATCAGCTGTCTTCTTACAATCCAAGTAGCTGTCACTGAACCTCTTCTCCGCAGATCACCTTATTAGTCATGCTATGTTTCAAAGGGCAGGCTCAGCCTTTGATCACGTTACAATTTTTCTAAGAAAGGCAACAACTGGCTCCAAATAAGGGTTATACAGAGTCACAAGCCCTGCCTCTTCTGAGTGGAGGCTGGCTAAGTCTCCTTCTCTCAAAGAATTTCCTTCTCACAAAGAATCTCTGTATATTATTTACTTCTCTTTGTTGTTATATGAACAATAATCTCTCCTCAAGCAGAGCTGCAGAGAGTGAAAACAGCATTTGAGAAATCTTCACCTATCGTTTTATCATCTGATTGTGTGTTTTGGAAATAGGACAATATGAAGCGCGACATATGTCTTTATGTTAGTAATTTATCATCATGTGGTGTTATCACTGCGATTCTTCATGAACTGAAGAGAGGCAGCATGGCTTTCAGTGTACCTGAGTAAGAGTCTCTTTCTCTTCTCATTTCTCCAGGGATTTGGAGAGTTGAGGACATGGAACAGATGGTGTGATTATTCAACATAAGGTTGGGCACATTTACAGGAGAGTAATGAAAAGAATCTTTCTCCAGTGTTGCAACTGAAACGTTTGCAAGTGAAACATATGCTTTGCACTCTGATACTGCTTTATTTGGCCTATGTATCTGTGTTTTTTCCTGCCTGGGCAGCACGTGCTCTGCCCATGACAAACAAAACAAACAGACAAAAAACCACAATCACAACCCCCAACTCATAAAAATAGCACTCTCTGCCATTAAATGTTGTCCAGTTCCTCATCTAATTTCTGTTCTGAGAATCAGGAGTAGAGAATCTGCTCTGAAGGTTTATAATTTTACATCCCTCTTCTCTCCAGCAGCAGCATCTGCCACGTGACCTTCGTGTATGTGTTTCTGTGCATTGGATTGTTCATGCGTTTGTTCCCTAGCTGCGTTTCTGAAGGCCCACACTCTTCATGGGGATAATTTCAAGTCTCACACGATGACAACTGATGGAATAAGTAGTTAACACTTCACTGTATCTCTCTTACTGTGTATATCTTGTAAGACGAGCATGTCTCCATTACATTTTATTTAGCCGACGCTGAGCAGCAGAAGGAAGCTTAGAATTATAATTACTTCTCTTTAATTTGAAAAGTAAAGTAAGCACTCATCTTCTGCTTTTGGTTCCAGTGGCGTGGCTATAAACAGAGGAAAGCATATCAAATCCATTTGGATTACCTACGAGCACTCAAGGATGAAGTACTGAAGGCAGCAAAGGCTTCCTGATGGGTTTTCTTTTTTTCTTTTTTTCTTTTTTTCTTTTTTTTTTGGTAAACATTTTGTGTAGCAATATCTGTGGAGAAGTCTTCTATCTGGCCTGTATTGGGATTCTTTCCTGTAGATTCAGGCAATAAATAGGATGTATCAAGCCAGAAGGTGCTAGAGAGATCACCTGCAGTATTTCAGAGACTATGTAAGAGGCTGTTAAATGGATTAAATATCTCACTATTTACTCCTCCGTAAGTGAGTTTAAGTGGCTATTGTTGTTCTTCAGTCCCAAATAAATGACATAAAAATTGAAGCATGTCTCTGATCAAACAATGCACAAGAAGATTACAAAACCCTCAGTAAGTATTGCTGAAAGAATAGAACTAGTATGCCTTGAATTTCTGCTTGCAAGAGATACTGCTAGTGTAATGTATAACATCAAGACAGTTACGAAGATCAATTGGGATGACAGTGGTAAAGTGGTGCAAAGTAGATAGTTGCTGAGGTCGAAGGAAAACTTGATTCCTGAGAGTACTTTTGCTGCTGAGAAATAGACCCACAGATTCTGAGGTAAATTCAGCAATGTGGACTACCCTAGGCTGATACTTTTTTCTTTAATGTCAACTTCTGTCATGATTTATTCCATACAAGAAGTTCCGAAGGAGGCTCCAACACTTGGGCTGATGCTGGCAGCAACAAGTGCCGTCATTCTCAGAGTATGTAGAGGCAGTGAGGCCTCTACACGTATAAATATAAATCAGGGGGTTGGGGCTTTAAGCCCAGTTTAGAAAGAAAGGTGTTTTCAAGCATCTTCAGGACACTACCAGCTCTGATAGTAATCACTGCTCAGGGCGATTAGTCCTTCTAGGGTTCTCAACAAACTCAGGAATTCAGGGACAAAATGGAGAACTCACTGCTCTAACAAATGACATTCCCCTTCATCAGCCCCAGACATACCTCGCCTCTGACTTTTCCACATACAAGAAAGCAGCCTCTCAGGTGCAACTTTTTCCAATGTTGTTTGTTTTGGAATATTTAAGTGTGGAATCTGTCCCTCTCTGTTCCTTCCAGGATGTCATTTCTTATAGCGAAAAGCTTTCTAAGGTGAAAAAGAAACAGCTCTCTGACATGATCATGCTGAACAAGCCAAAGGGAGACTTGAAAGCTTTGAGCAAAGAGAAGAGGGGAAATAAAAGCTGGAAGCCTGTCGGTATCTTTTCTATTTCCTTCAGGTATGCAGCTTCTCGTGCTGCTCCTAGAGCACTCCTCTCTTGTCATAGAGGCTTCCGTGTATCGGCGCAGTCTTTGTGATGTGCTGCAGCGTTGAGGCATCGTAGTTCTTTGTGGCGCTGGCCTTTGTGGACAAATGCACTGTAAAGCAAACAAAGGCGATGACAGAACCTTTATTTGAGACACAGGCACCACAGAACAAGATATCAAAGAAAGAGGGACCAACTCACCAGCAACAGCCAGGAAAAACTGGTGAGCTGAGGAATGCAGCCCTCTTCAGTTCAAACTCTGGCATGGGGGAGAAGGAAAAGGGGTGGGGGGGTGGAACCACGCAGACTCAGACTGCATACGCACTCCTGGAAGCACCGCTGAGACGGGGCACTCACATGCTCACATACTCCTTCAGGCTGTGACCTAGGAATTCCACTGCATGCACCAAGCAGTTTTTCTTCTAGATTTAGACTAGCCTGGTGTAGTCCAGCAAGCTGGTTTTTCAGATGCCTCAAAGCAAATGCACAGAGTTCATGGATTCAGTCATCTTCACGCCGTGTAACTGTGTATCCAGTCAAAGAAAGGAATATCTGTTGTGTCAGCTTTCCCAAACAGTGTTGCAGGAAGAGATCAGGTATGTTGTAACATAGGACACAATCTTGCTCTTGCATCAGTTTGGACAGTTTCTAGAATTGAAGCCATTCTCGTGTGATGTCCCATGCTAATTTGCAGATAATGCTAAACTGTCCCTGCATTCTGCTCATCCTGTTTCACGTTAGTCCTTTCTGTAATCTGGAAAGGAGGAATTAACTTTGTTCTTTAGGACTTAAGCCATTTTTCTTTAGCCCATCACTCAGGGAGGTGTTATTTTTGATCTAATGCAGTGCCTTCCTAAAATTCAGCCCCATCTAATTTCTCTGCTGTCTAGTAACAAGGACTTCCAACAGACTGCAAGCTTGGGCTTTACAGGCCAGAGCTGGAGCTAACAGGGAGGTCTCTGGATTTTCAAAAAGGAATGAGAAGGCTGAGGTGCTTTGTTTGACATTTTTACTGGCTGTCTTACTTAAGGATTCTGCCTGTGAGTAGGCAGGTTTGGTTGGTTTGTCTGGACCTTAGGAGCTTGGTGCTTATGACTTCAGTTCTTTGTGATACAGAGCTGCGCCACTTGCTGCCTAGCCCAAATACACGTATTGTTGGAGGAGATAACTCTATGCATTTATTTTTTTAATGCTTTTAAAGTGTGAGGATGGTATATGCCTTCAAACCAGTAACGTCTAAAAGAAATTTAGTTTTCCCGTTTTTCCCGTTTTTGCTTTTTTGTCTACTCTCTTCTGTGTTCTTTTTTTTCTTTTTTTCTTGGAGCAGTAGTTCAGGGAAATGTAGATACTTTCTTCTCTGCTGCTATGTTTCCCATAGTGGTATTCTAGGAAGGCTTCTGTCATTGATTGCTTACTTGCTTATTTTAAATACTGAAAGAAACATAAAATTTTCTTTCTTCTGCTTATGTAAAACTTCCTTTGTTTCCTTTGTAGTTTTGAGTTGTGCTCTGGAACAGAATGTACAGCTGGAACTAGAATAGTTGCCAAAGAGGTGTCTGTGGCTAAATGGTGCTGGATTTCCTAGATGGAGGTCATCAAGTTCCTTGTTTCCTAGTGAAGTGTTCTCATATTATTCTTATATAGCATTGTATGTTACTGTTGTAGCGAGATTTTTATGACAAATCCATTATCTGTTTCCCAAGGGTGATGCTGAGAAGCATGCCTCACGATGACTTATGCATGCCTCGTGCTTCGTATTAATTCTTCCTTTGGGTCAAAAGTAGACCAAATCCTTGAAATGGTGCCTGGGAATCCCACTGTTATTAAAATGGCTCAACTGTGGTGCCTGTTGTCAGAACGCCCTGCGGAGATCCTGGCACCGGTTGTGGATGAAAGAACTGACAACAAATTGCTTGATATCAAAACTGATCCAGTGGATATTGACAAGCCCTGGGTGACCCAGACAGAATCTCAGAGTGGTGAGGCCAGGTATGGAAGCTGTTACTATGTTCTGTTTTCCTAAAAGTTGCTCGGCTGTTTTGCATTGCTCTGTTAATATTGTTCCATGCCATCCTTGGCTTCACTGCACGCATCTGTCCTATTGATACCAGCTTTTTCATCACCTCAGATGCTGGCAAAAAAAAAAAAAAAAGCAAGTATGACAACATCAATTTGATTATTTATTTATTTATTGGCAGATATTCATAAGCACTTGGCACAGGTTTGCTGGGCGTGGAGAAGTTTTCCTTGGTTTTCTTCGTCTTTTTAAAATTTACGTTATTTTCTCCCCCTTCCCCCCTCATCTAACTTTGCGTTTTTCCTCTGCCCTCATGAAAGAGAGAACGGAGCTTCACGGTCCGTGGTACGAATCCGCGTCAATCCGGTCCGGGAAGTTGTTTCCGCGGTCTCTGGTGCCACCACGTGGCCAATGGGTGAAACTGCGGCAGTGTATGTTTGGTGCAGCAGGATGCATGCGCGCAGGCACGCGGAAGTGGTTCTCGTCGCTCTGCGCAGCAAACCCGCCGATCTTTGTTATGCTTAGTCCTCCAGTCAGTAGTGCGCATGCACCTAAGAGCTTACAAATAGCACCCATTTCTACAAAGCCCTGAGTTGCAGGCGAGCAGTCAGTTCTTGGACCGCGGCTCAGCGATACTTTTCCCTCTTCCACTCCAGAACGCTCCTTGTCTATCTTCTCGGGTGGTTTTATGCCCGAGCCTGCCTCAGGAACAGACTATTTTGGCTCCCAGCGGACCCTGCGCCTGTCGCATACGTAATGAGGAGTCGAAAAAACCGCACGCGTAGGCGTATACCCAAAACGCGCATGCGAAATGATATTGCCGCATGCGCACTGCAGTGCCGAGACTTGGGCAGGGGTAATGCTTGCTGGAGACTGGCGCACGCGTAGTGCAGTGCTCAAACTGGCGCATGCGTAGTAAAGTGACGGGACTCGAGCATGCGTACTGCAGTGCTGAGACTGGTGCATGCGTAGTGCTGTCCCGTAGCTCGCGCACGCGCACTGCGGTACTCAGACTGGCGCACGCGTAGTGCAGTGCGGAAACTGGCGTATGCGTACTTCTTTGTCGAGAGCGGCGCATGCGTAGTACAGTGAGGAAGCTGGCGCATGCGTAGTGCGCTGCCGAGTCTGGCGCATGCATAGTTCTTTCTCGGAGCTCGCGCATGCGTACTGCAGTACTCTGGCTGGCGCATGCGTAATGTTGTCTCGAGGTCGGCGCATGCGTAGTGCAGTGCGGAAACTGGCGCATGCGTAGTGGGCTGCCGACTCTGGCGCATGCGTAGTTCATGCGAACAGGGATCTCCGGCAAAAGCCCCTCATTTCCATTGCCGACCCTTAAATGAGGACTGGGACGGGGTGGAGACAGAATCCACCCCTTCTGTCACTCGGGTGCATTTTATGCACCTGAGCTCCCCTGGTTTGTCCCTGCTCAATCATTGTTTCAAGCCATGACTTAGGGTTTCCAGTACACCTCCCCCAACAATGTCACCCCAACATCACTCCCCAATGTCCCCCCCGTGATACTTCAACCCCCAGCATCACCCCCCACTTCATCCCAGTGTCAGTCCAATGTCACCCCAGTGTCACCCCCCAGTGTCACCGCAACTATGTCACCCCAGCATCACTCCCTGATGTCACCCTCCAGTGATAACCTAACACTACCCCTCAACGTCATTCCCCAACATTACCCGAGTGTCACCCCATGTCACCCCAGTGTCACTCCCAGAGTCATGCCAACAATGTCACCCCCCAGCATCACACTAAGTCACCCCATTGTCTCCATCCATTATCTCTCCCTGTTGTCACCCCCCAGCGATACCCCAACAGCACCCTGCAGCGTCACTCCCCAGGGGCACTCCACAACTTCACCTCAGTGTCATCCAAGCATCACTCCCTGGTGTCACCCCAACTTCAGCCCTCTCTATTATCCCCCTAGTGTTACCCCAATGTTGGGGATGCCTCTGGGGCTGCCCACAGTAGCTCTGGGACATACCTGGGTGTCTCTAGAGCTCACTGTGGAGCCCAGAAAGACTTCTGGGGCATATAGGGGCCACTGGGTTCCACGGGAGTGAACCGACATGTGGCTGCTTGCCAAGTACTTAAGTCAGCAAGGTTTGGGACAGCAGCTCCTAGAGGGACTGCATAAGCGTTCAGATACCGATAATCGATTGTTAATCGCCATCTTCCATCTGGTTTCTGATCTGGCTGAACAGGCAAGTTATATGGGGAGCGTGTTCTGGAAATGATTTGTCTTTTCTCCAAATCTGCTACGGCTTCAGAAATTCCACATCATGCTGCAGCAGAAATGGGGTACTGTGGTACGTTAGTGATCTGTGATTCAGGGAGCACAGGGGCTGCGTGAAGTACACACGCTGCAGCCTCCCTGTTTCTTTGGGGTTTGGGATTGAAACTTGAGCCAAAAGGCCATGCTGCCATACAGGCAGGTGCCAGGTTCACCCACTGAGGACAACAAATCCTAAAATGTTTTCACTACAGTCTTTAATTGCAAAGCGAGTAGGTAACACACGTTTCTCACTGTGGAGCCATAAGCTGACCCCAGCAGTTTGGTAAACAGCACTTGCTTGGTTCACACTGGTAATCTCAACTCTTCGCTGTCCAGGCTGTGCACACAGCTTCTCAGCATCCTGCTGTGTTAGTATTGAAATTTGAGCTCCCCTATCTATTAGAAATTTTATCAGTTGTCTTTGAGGACAGACTGGAATCAAAATATGTGTGCCATTGTTGCTCATCCATTGATAAACCTCCCCTTGCTGGACAGGCAGATCCAATCGCCTGCTGACTATTACTCTTTTTTTTTTTTGCTTCAGGCCTGCATGGGAACTGTTAGGACACAGTCTGAATCAGTGATTGAGCACCTGGTGAGGGGTGTAGCCAGCCCTGTGAGCACAGGTGGAAGCAATTCACCTATGGGACCGGATAGGGCTGAGCCTGGCTCCACCCCTCCCTGACCACATTTAAGGGCTGGGAGCCATAAGGGCAGGATCTCCACCTGGGGACTGCCTCTTTGTGAATGTTGGGGTGTGTGCTCTGGTCTTTGGAATGGGGTGAGTGATTTCTGCTTTATTGCAGGGATGTGATCTCTCCCTTTTCGGGGATCTTGACCACTTTTAGGGACTGGAAACTGTAAGGGCAGCTTCTCTTCCTGAAGACTACTTACTTTGGGGTGTGGGGTGAGTGTTTGTCTTTGGAATGGGGTAACTGATTGCTTCTTTATTGCTGGACTGTGATCTCCCCTTTTTGGGTGTTCCTGACCACATTTAAGGGCTGGCAGCAGAAGAAGCCGCGAATGTACCTGGAGCCTGCTTCCTTTAGAGTGTGGGATGAGCTCTCGGAATGGGGTGAGTGATCCTTTCTTTATTTCAGGGCTGCTATCTCCCCTTTTTTTGGAGTATCTTGACCACATTTAAGGGGTGGAAGCCATAAGGGTAGCATCTCTACCTGGAAACTGCTTCTTTGGCAGTGTGGGGTGAGTGTTTGTCTTTGTAAGGGGATAATTTTTTCTTTCTTTATTTCAGGACCGTGATCTCCCTTTTTTGGGGGATCCTGACCACATTTAAGGCCTGGCAGCTGGAAGGGCAACGTCTCTACCTGGAAACTGCTTCCTTTGGAGTGTAGGGTGAGCTCCAGTCCTCAGGAAGGGGTGAGTGATTCCTTCTTTATTTTGGGGCTGTGATCTCCACCTTTTTGTGGGGATCCTGACCACATTTAAGGGCTGGCAGACATAGGGGCAGCATCTGTACCCGCTTCCTTTGGAATGCGGGGTGAGCCCTTGGAATAGGGTGAGTAATTCCTCCTTTATTTCAGGGCTGTGAGCTCCGCCTTTTTGGGGGGGGATCCCAAACTGGATTAGAGCAGCTGTATCTGCGATGTGTGTCCTTACAATGACTTTTTTTCTTCTCTAGGGGAGATGAGGGGGTTGTCTCCCTTTCTCTGAGCTGCTGATGGAAGGACTGACATGTTTTTTTTCTTTCACTGCTCCCTCATTTCTGGAATGCTTCAGTCAGCCCCAGGATAATGCTAGTTGTCTGACTGAGCATTGCAGCTCTGGGAATGCCCAGAGCTAATGTGCTTTTCCATAAAGGGGTTCTGCATTCTCCAGATCCTGTTTGCAAATCTTTTTAAGATCATTACCTTCTGGTTGAGCCTCTGTTCCCTCTTTCATGGTTCTCACCTCATAATCTCCAATCTGGGGCTCCAAACGTGGTTTGTCTGCACACACATCATCCCATTTCATAATTGTAGTTAACAGTGTTATGCACTGATTCCACCCATGCAGAGTTGTTTAAGGGCTTTCTGTGCATCATTATCGTGTAATAAGTTATGTTCTGAGTCTCTTCTGATCTCATTTTGCAGCTTGATGAGGTTTAAGGATTGCTGGGGCTCCTCTAATCAGTGGTGTAAGCACTGTGAGATCCGTGGAGCAGGTAATGGAACATCACGAGCCCCATGTTATTGCATTGCTTGTATGCAGGCAGGTTTGTGATGGCTGTGGGAAGCTCACTTAAGGATTGAATGGGGTTGCAAGGGGCTCACCTTGCTCCTTGGGGTCTATTCTCCCAGCCCAATGAACTACGTGGCTAGTGTATCGGCCAGGACCTGAAGAACACTCCCAGACCGCAGTGGCTGTTTGCTTCATCCTCACTGAGCATAATGTGGTCTGCACCACTCGAGCATACTGACCACAGGTATTCTGTTCCTGTTTTCTGGTTCTCTCCTATATCTCCCTTACAGATTTGTCAGTGGTAATGGGCATCATTCTCAGAGCACATTGTGACTGACCGCCTTGGGGTTCTACAGTCCTTCCTGTTTGAAACAGCAGATCTGGGTTCATATTTATAGAAAGCAAAGGATTGTCCTCTTCTGGACCACTGTAGTCAGGATCACCCCAGATATCTCCATCCCAATTGTCTGGGGATGCTATTAGTTTCCTAATCCGTATGACACCCAAACCCCTACCCCTCTTCCTGCCATCCCCTGACCTCCGTTCAATAGCTCTGCAGCTCTGGGTCCCAACAGTGTGACAAAGTGAGGCCCCTGGTCTGCTGAATACTGGGACTGTCACAGAGAGGCTCTGTGACAGATGTGGATCATTCCAGCTGGAGTACTTGGTACCATTTATGATGATCTAGTCCAACTGCCCCACAATGAATAGGGACATCCACAGCTCGTCTTGAAATGGACAGTGCGTCCACCCCATCTCTGGGCAACCTGTTCCACTGCCTCACCACCCTCACTGTAAAAGATATTTTCCATGTATCTTACCTCAATTTTCCCTTGTTATTTCCTTTAGATATTGAAAGGCTGTTACCAGGTCACCTCTGAGCCTTCTTTTCTCCAGGCTGAATGGCCCCTCCCTCCTCGTGGGAGAGGTGTTCCACCCCTTGGTTCATATTTGTGGCCATTCTCTGGATGTGCTCCAACAGGTCCATGTTTCTCCTGCACTGAGGACTCCATGTCTGGACACATTACTCCAGGTGAGGCCTCACCAGCGCAGAGCAGAGGGGCAGGATCAACCTCTGTTTGCCTGCTGACTGTGCATCTTTGGATGGAGCCCAGCATATGGTTGGCTTTCTGGACTGGGAGAGTACATTGCTTACTCATGTCCAGCTGCCACCCATCAGTGCTCCCGGGTCTTATGGGGCAGGACTATGCTCAGTCCTTTCATCCCCCAGCATATTTTGGTAGTGGGGATTCCCTCATCCCAGCTGCAGACCTTGCACTTGGATTTGTTGAACATCATGAGGTTCGCCTCATGCCCACTACTCAGCCTGTCGAAGTCCCTCTGGTGTGTCACTGCACCCCGTAGCTCGGTGTCATTAGGGTGCACTTGACCGCACTATTGATGTCACTGATGAAGGGGCAATCCCAGATGTTTATACAGACCGGGTGAAGAACACCTTGAGAGCAGCCCTGTGGAGAAGGACTCGGCGATCCTGGTGGAAGAGAAGCTGGACACGAGCCAGCAGTATGTGCTTGCAGCCCAGGAGGCCAACTGTATCCTGGGCTGCATTAAAAGAGGAGCGGCCAGCAGGGAGAGGGAAGTGATTGTCCCCCTCTACTTAGCTCTTGTGAGGCCCCATCTGCAGTACTGTGTTCAGGCCTGGGGGCCCACAGCACAGGAAGGATGTGGAGCTCTCGGAGCGGGTCCAGAGGAGGGCCACTAAGATGATCAGAAGGCTGGAGCATCTCTCCAATGAGGAAAGGTTGAGGGAACTGGGCTTGTTTAGCTTGGAGGAGAGAAGGCCCTGGGAGACTTCATCATGGCCTTCCAGTACTTGAAGGGGGCATATAAACAGCCCTTCCCCCTCCTGTTTACAAGGGTGGATAGTGATAGGACAAGGGGGAATGGTTTTAAACCGAGACAGGGGAGGTTTAGTTTAGATATTAGGAGGAAGTTTTTCCCTCAGAGGCTGGTGATGCACTGGAACATGTGCTTTAGAGTCACTTCCAGGAGGATCTGCTCTGTGATTGTTCCCAGCACAGAGGTGAGACTGATATGTTGGTAGTTCCTGGGGTTATCCTTTCTATCTGTAGTAACAGATGTGCTGTCGCCTTCTTTCTACTCACCAGGGACTTCACCTGACTGCTACGGCTACTCAAATGCCATTGAGAGTGGCTTGGTGACTGCATCAGTGAATTCCCTCATGACTCTGGGATGCATCTCATCGGGACCCATAGACTCCTGGACCACCTGAGGAACCTGAACATCCAGGACCTGATCTTGACTCACAGTGTGGGGGCAGGGAGGTGGTTGGTGGGAGTGGCATTGCTTCCTCAATCTCCACCTACCAAACCAAAGGTGAGGGCTGTGTATAATGAGCAGTTATCAGAGAAGACGGAAGCAAAAATGTTGTTGGGTACCTGAGCCTTCTCCTTGTTTGTTGTTCCCAGCTACAGTGCTGCTGGTAAGCAGCATCGTGCACTTACACAGTGACAGTGCAGCCACATTGCTCTGAGAAAGGAGCACTACAGCGCACATTTGTGAAAAAGGCACTACCCTACATATGCGGGGCAGTGCCTTCATTATTGTATTGTGTCCAAAAGGCGGCAGCAGAGAGATGTGGTGCTCCTGAGTGCTGTAACGACTGCAACAAGAGATGTGCGGCTCTTCATGAGAACAGCAAGAAATGGGAAGCTGCATTTCCTGGAATGCCCCGGAACCCAACTTTGTGCTCCTGGAAGCACTCCTGAGATGGGGAGAGAGGAAGGGGTGGATGTAGATTTCCCCTGCTTCAAGCACTCGTGCTGCTTCAGGCTATGACCCAGGAATTGCACTGTACCTCTGTTTTGGCGTTCGTTCTCTTTTTCCTCTGTTTTGGCATTCCCTGGGCCTTCACTTTGCCCTCTGTTGTGTTTTTCCTTGTGGCATTCTCTTTGCCCTTGCCTGGACCATTTTTTGCGGCGTTATCTTTGCCATCTGCTTTGGCATTCCTTGTGGCGTTCGCGTGGCCTTTTGGCCCCTCTGTTTTGGCGTTCCCTGCCGTGTTTGGCTTGCCTTTGCCTTTGTCTCTTTGGGGTAGTCTGGGAGGCAGCGCTAATTTTAATGTTGACCTGAACCCCCTGCTTAATGGGAGCTCTAAAGATAATTATATTAACCCACGGTGTAACTCTAACCCTAACCCTTAACCCTATGCTCAAAATGTCTCTGACCCTAAAAGCAGCAGTAAAGGTAATGCCCCATGTTTTCTGTTGAAGTGACCTTAACCCTAATCGTAGTACAAAAAACCACAATTGTTAACCTAACCATAGTTTTAAGCCTATAAATAGCATTAATTGTAACCCTTATGCTCCTTAAGATTATTTTTATACCCTTATCCTAAAAATCCACTCAAACTCATCCAGAACAGTCCCTGTAAAGGTAATGCTAACAGTAATCTGAATCCTTAAGATATCCCTAACCTCAGCACTAACGTAACTCTGATTGTAACTGTAATTTTCCTATTTATTAATGTATTAACCCTATTTAAAATAAACAAACCCAACCCTAAAGGTATTATCCCAGACCTCTAATAATGCTGACTGCACCGATCACTCTAACCGCTGTATCTGGAGCCAAACTGAGAGTCTGGAAGCCCAACCCCAGACTACAGCTCAAAGCATGCATGGAGACGCTGCTCTTCCTGACCCACAGAGACACTGTAGGGCTGATGCCCCCACCCCTCTCCCTCCCATTTCCCAGTCACCATTTCCAAGCTAGCTCTGCAGCTGTGGGACTCCATGGCTTGAGGAAGGTATGCCCTCAGATCGTTGTCTGCTGGGACTGGCACAGAGCAGCTCTGTGACGGTGCGGTGCTGCCCGGGGATCGTACCCACTGGTGCACTTGGTGAGCATGGAGACTTCCCCAACTTCACCTCGATCACCAAACTCCTTTGTGTCATCGTTTCTCACAGCCCCAGCTGTTTCTCTACAGCACTACTGGTAAGAGCTATGTACACAGGATGCAGCCCTACGTATGTGGGGCACTGCTTTCATTACTGTATTGTGTTCAACAGGTGGCAGCAGAGAGATGTGGTGCTCCCGAGTGCTGTAACAACTGCACAGAGAGATGTGTGGCTCTTCATGTGAACAGCAAGGAACAGAAGTCTGCATTTCCTGGAATGTCCCAGAACCCAACTTTGCTGACTGGTAATTGTCTGCCCAACAGGTAAGGGTAATGCACACCCACCAGTGTTTACCTATTTCATAGCATGGCACAACATAGCACTCCCAGAGCTCTTAATTGCACTTTATGGTGCCTTGAATGCTGCCTGTCTTTTTCTTCCTGTGTTCTCCTTGTCTCTGGCCTTTCTCTGCAGTGTTCTCCTTCCCTTTGTCTTCGGTGTTCCCTACTGCATTCTCTTGCCCTCCTGTTTTTGTGTTCCACATTCTCTTGGCCATTGCCTTTGGCTTGCTTTGCCACATTCACTTCGGCATTCAGTTTTGGCGTTCCCTGCAGCATTCTCTTGCCCTCCTGTTTTGGCGTTTCTTGCTGTGTATTCTTAGCCATTGCCCTTGGCATTTCCTTCCATGTTCTCTTGCCCTTGCCTGGGTGTTCCCTTGCCCTCCTGTTTTTTGTTCCATGCCATGTTCTCTTGGCCATTGCCCTTGGCTTTTTTTTCTTTTTTGCCACGTTCTCTTCAGCATTTGGTTTTGGCGTTCCCTGCAGCATTCTCTTGCCCTCCTGTTTTGGTATTTCCTGCCATGCTTTCTTGGTCCTTGCCTGGGCATTCCCTGCGGCATTCTCTTTGGCCTCCTTTTTTGGTGTTTCCAGCCACCTTCTCTTGGCCTTCTGCATCGGCCTTCTTTGCCGCCTTCTCTTTGACCTCCTGTTTTGGCACTTCCTGCCATGTTCTCTTAGCTCTTGCCTGGGCATTCCATGCCACGTTCCCTTGACCTTCTGTTTTGGCATTTCTTGCCATGTCCTCTTGGCCTTTGCCCTTGGCCTTTCCTGCTGCAGTCTCTTTCGCTGTGTGTTTTGGCCTTCCCTGCTGTGCTCTCCTTGCCCTCGTCCTCACCTTGGCTTTCCTTTGGGTGTTCTCTTTGCTTTTGCCCTTGCTTTAGCCTTGGCTGTATGCTTTGCCTTTACCTTGGCTTTCCATGGGAGTTCTGGTTCCCTTTGCCTGCCCTGGGTGTTATGCTTGCCTTTGCCTTTGGCTCTCTGGGATTGGCTGGGAGGCAGCATTAATATTAATCTTGACCTGAATCCGTGGCTTAATGGCAGCTCTAATGATAATTACATTAACCCACAGTGTATCTGTAAATCTAACCCTTAGCCCGATATTAAAAATGACTCTTATCCTAAATGCTGCAACAAAAATAATGCCCTGTGTTTTCTGTCAAAGTAAACTTAATCCTAATTGTAGCGCAGAAAACAATTGTTAAACTAACTGTAACTTCAAGCTTATAAATAGCATTAATAAATTAAAGGAGCATCCTTAATGCTCTTCTGTGTCACTGTTAGAGCAACATGTGCAGGGTGCAGCCCCTGCACATGTGGGGCAGTGCCTTCATTACTGTATTGTGTTCAACAGGTGGCAGCAGAGAGATGTGGTGCTCCCGAGTGCTGTAACAACTGCACAGAGAGATGTGTGGCTGTTCATGAGAGCAGGGAATGGAAGTCTGCACTTCCTGGAAAGTCCCGGAACCCCTCTTTGCTGACTGGTAATTGTCTGCCCAGCAGGTAAGGGTGATGCACACCCACCAATGTTTACCCATTACTTAGTGAGACACGAGGTAGCACTCCCAGAGCTCTTAATTGCACTTTATGGTGCCCTGAACGCTGCCTGTCCTATTATTCCTGCATTCTCCTTGCCTCTGGCCTTTCACTGCGGTGTTCTCCTTCCTTTTGCCCTTGGTTTTCCCTGTTGTTTTCTCTTGCTCCTCCTGTTTTGGTGTCCCCTGCAGCGTTCTCTTGGCCTGTGCCTTTGGCCTTCTTTGTTGCATTCTCTTTGGCCTCCGGTTTTGGCATTCCCTACAGCGTTCTCTTTGGCCTCCTGTTCTGGCATTCCCTACAGCGTTCTCTTTGGCCTTTGGTTTTGGCCTTCTGTGCCACGTTCTCTTGGACTTTGCCCTTGGCCTTCTTTGCCACGTTCTCTTTGGCCTTCGGTTTTGGCGTTCCCTCCATGTTCTCTTTGGCCATTGCCCTTGGCCTTCTTTGATGTGTTCCCTTTGGCCTCCTGTTCTGTCATTCCCTGCGACGTTCTCTTTGGCCTTTGGTTTTGGCATTCCTGGCTGTGTTCTCTTTAGCCTTTGCCCTTGGCCTTCTCTACCAAGTTCTGTTTGGCCTCTTGTTTTGGCATTCCCTACAGTGTTCTCTTTGGCCTTTTGGTTTTGGCCTTCTGTGCCACGTTCTCTTGGGCATTGCCCTTGGCCTTCTGCATTTGCCTTCCCTGCAGTGTTCTCATGGAACTTGCCCTCCATTTTGTCCTTCTCTGCAGTGTTCTCTTTGGTTTCTGTTTTGGCCTTCTCTGTGGCCTTCTCTTTGGGCCTGGCCTGTGACGAGACCTTCCTTTGGCATTCTCCATGTCTTTGCCTTGCCTTTGCCTTTGACGCTGCCTTTCCTTGGGTGTTGTCTATGCCTTTGCCCTCTGTTTTGGTGTTCCCTTGGATGTTCTCCTTGCCTTCTCCTCTTGCCTTTGCCTTGGCCTGCCCTAACAGTCACTCTGAGCATAATCCTAATAAACCTAACCCTAATACCTTCACCCCAACCCTAGTGAGCTCTGAACCCCAAATGTAGTGCTAATTGTAACCATGACTATATGGATAACTGTACTAACTGTCCAAATTAACCCTGAACCCACCCTTCAATGGGGGCACTAAACCCATCTCTAACGTTCAACGTAATACCAACAACAGTCCTACAACTTCACTGTTAAATACTCCTAACCTTAATCTTAAGGCATTTGCTGGGGTGGTGTTTTGCTTGCCCTTTTTGTGGGGGTGAGCTTATGGTGAATGCTGTTTTTGTCTGGTCATTCCTGGAGTTACCAATATTTCTTTCTGAACTGTGTCTCTCTGTATTACAGGTGAAGATGTCTTCAACAATTCTAGGGTTGGTGACTCCCCCCCTGGGATGCCATCGGCTTTCCAGGCCTCCCACACTCACTGCCAGCTTGGTTCAGTTGAGCTGTTACCCATATCCGTCAGTCCATTCCCTTTCTATAGCATTCCCCTCACTGCCACAAACCCATACCACCGCCCCAGGTTGTTGCGGGCAATGTGTGGGATGCAGCACTCAGTCTCATTGTAGTTCATCCCAGCAGCCTCAGCCTGGTGATCCAGTCTGCCCACTTCCTTCCTTAGGGCCCTTCTACTCCCAGGCCCATTGACGTTGCCTTCTGAGGCAATGCCCTTGGCAAACTTACCAAGGGTGCACTCCGTGCTGTCGTGCAGCTCTTCAATAAAGATATAAACCAGGCCTGAATAGCACTCATGGCAGCGCACCAGCTGCATTTAACTGGATTCAACACAACTCATTAGGCTGGTCTGTTCAGTTAGTCCTTCATCTAGCAAGCAGCGTACCTGTCCCAGTACCTGACTACAATTATCAGAGAACTTCATAGGAGACCATGCCCAAGGGTTTGCCTTGCTTGCAGGGTTGGGTTGCCTTTGGTTTAAGTTTGCCAGCAGGATTAACCCAACCCTGTAACCAACATCTGGTAGTTGGATGGAAATGATTTGTGTGCTCTAGCTAGTCTGAGACTTGTGCTGCTTTGTGGCTGTGCTGAGAGTTGCGCTGGTTTCAGCATGTGCAGTCATTTTGTATCAACTAAATTGGCTTTAGCTTTGCAGTCATCTTGCATCGTCCTAATTGGCTTTAGCTTTACAGTCAATTTATCTCATTCAAATTAGTTTTAGCTTTGCAGTCAATTCATCTCAACCAAATTGGCTTCTTTTGCCTTGCTTATGGGGTTGGGTTAGCTTTGCTTTGTTTGTTTGTACCGCAGGGCTAACCCAACCCCATAACCAATGATCAAGGGCCGTTGGAGGCCGTTTGTGTTCCTTCCGGCCAGTCTGAGACTTGTGCCCCTTTGCGGCCAGTCTGAGAGTTGTGCTGATTCCATTGTGTGCAGTCATCTTGCACCATCCAAATTGGCTTTAGGTGTGCAGTCAAATTATCTCAACCAAATTGGCTTTAGCTTTGCATTCAATTCATCTCAATCAAATTGGCTTTAGCAATGGCTTGCTTACGGGGTTGGGTTAGCTTTGCTTTGTTTGTTTGTACCGCAGGGCTAACCCAACCCCGTAACCAATGCCCAAGGGCCGCAGGAGGCCATTTGTGTTCCTTCTCGGCCCGTCTGAGACTTGTGCTGCTTTGTGGCTGTGCTGAGAGTTGTGCTGATTTCAGCGTGCGTGCAGTCATTTTGTATCAACTAAATTGGCTTTAGCTTTGCAGTCATCTTGCATCGTCCTAATTGGCTTTAGCTTTACAGTCAATTTATCTCATTCAAATTAGTTTTAGCTTTGCAGTCAATTCATCTCAACCAAATTGGCTTCTTTTGCCTTGCTTATGGGGTTGGGTTAGCTTTGCTTTGTTTGTTTGTACCGCAGGGCTAACCCAACCCCATAACCAATGATCAAGGGCCGTTGGAGGCCGTTTGTGTTCCTTCCGGCCAGTCTGAGACTTGTGCCCCTTTGCGGCCAGTCTGAGAGTTGTGCTGATTCCATTGTGTGCAGTCATCTTGCACCATCCAAATTGGCTTTAGGTGTGCAGTCAAATTATCTCAACCAAATTGGCTTCAGCTTTGTCTTGCTTGTGGGATTGGGTTAGGTTTGCGTTGTTTGTTTGTACTGAGGCGGTAAACCAACCATGTAACCAATAACCAGGGGCTGGATGGACAAATGCCTTTTGTGCTCCTTCTGGCCAGTTTGCGGCTTGTGTTCCTTTGCAACTGGGTTGAGATCTGAACTGCTTTTGCAGTGGGTTGCAGGATTTTATTGTTGTGAGATGCTGTTTACTGTTACTAATATGGTACCAATTAGTTGTGTGGACTTGGTGAAGAACACAAACATTGTGTAAATGTAAGGTGAAGATTGGGGTATGCAGCTTAGTCACCTTTGTCAGCTTAGTCTGACACGTAATGTGTGTGTAAACCAAGTCTTGGGAATGTAATGATTCTGTATGCTGTGCCTGAATGCAGAGTTGTGCACAGTACTGAATGGGTAAGCTCATTTTGTAACTAACTCTCAATTTTGTCACTACATATGCTGTATGAGAGAAGTGCTCTGTACATTATTCTTTATTCTAGTGCTAATTGGGTTAGGGTTAGGGTTAGGGTTAGGGTTAGGGTTAGGGTTAGGGTTAGGGTTAGGGTTAGGGTTAGGGTTAGGGTTAGGGTTAGGGTTAGGG
>JACDJE010000542.1:347673-388579 GCA_016647715.1 Pavo muticus | reverse complement strand
CATTTATACACTGATGATCAGAAACAGATCAAACCTTTTCCACCAATTAGAGCCCAGCAGTTTTCACTAACCAGTAACTTAGAAGATACAGATATCATGGAAATCCACTGAGTGGGTATTCCAATAAAATGGGGGAATTTTCATCATTTCTTCTAAACAACTGCAGAAAAATGTTTCTGTTGGCATTTTTGATCAGAGCCTGTTTATTCCACCTCTGAAACCTGAGGGTGTTGTACTGGCACCAGATCTCTCCCTGGATCTAAAGTCTGCTAGAACGTATACCTTAATATTTATGAAATATTTATAGATGTAGATATAGATCAGAAGAAAAGACCGGTATGACTCAGTTATTGAGTACCTTCATATTTTACAACGAAAAATTCTGGAATTCTTTCCAGTGTTAGTTTTCACAGCAGAGGCCAAATGAAGCACTTCTTGTCTTTATTAGAAGCTTTTTTTTTGTTTTGTTTTTGTACTAATATTGTGTTTAGGAACCCTAATAGGACTTAGTTCTGTTTCCCAAGCTTTTATGATCTCAGTGCAAGTCAAAAGGTGTTGTGTGGATACAAACCCACAGGACTGCAAGATAACAAACAGGAAACAGATGACATTGTTAAGCAATTTCCACACAGAGGGTGGTGATGCACTGGAACAGGTTGCCCAAGGAGGTTGTGGATGCCTCATCCCTGGAGACATTCAAGGCCAGGCTGGATGTGGCTCTGGGCAGCCTGGTCTAACAGTTGGCGACCCTGCACATGGCAGGGGGGTTGAAACTAGATGATCATTGTGGTCCTTTTCAACCCAGGCCATTCTACGATTCTATGAATATTATCATCTCAGCATTGCTAAAAGCACCTCCAAAATAACTTTGTATTATCCTAGATTTTTAAATTCTGTGCTAGCCACTGTAAATATGCCATTCATCAGATTTGACCAAGCTTCACTATGACTTACATGGCACGCTAGGCTGTGCCAGCGGTGGTCCCATCTCTTTGGATTCCAGTCCCCTGTCCAGAACTACTGTTGTAGCCATCCACCCGCAGATACCCACACTGCAGCCTGCTCTGCCCCACTTGTCCCAACCCAGAGAAGGGGAAGGCAAGAAGCCCAGCTTCAACCTTCCATCTGACACAGGGCAGAGGTGATTACCATCAATAATGCTATTGCAGCCAGGAGACAGGAAATATTACCCAAGCTTTGCTGTGCATGGGGTACATGCTTCAGTAAGCAATGAATTTGTGCCCTCCAGTGCACTACTTCAATCCCCCCGTTGCAGTCACAAAGCTCATACAAGTGGTTTATGTGTGGATTTAAAATAATTTTGGATTATTACAGATGTTTGCAAGCACACAAAGCTGTCTCTGACAATTCTTTTCACAATCACATAAAAAGTCATACTAAAGAAGAAAGAAATAACTGTACTCAGCATGCAGGATTATTCAACAGCAGCCTCAGCAGCAGCATTTAAAGCTCAGGTTTACTGACACTTACTGGTATTCTCAGCAACTCCAATATCATCTATCTACTGAGCAGTGTCCTATTCTAGCTTTTAAAATTTACAAGTCAAGTTTAAGTATCACATTTATAAAATACTTCCGTGCTTCCTGAACTACAGAATTTCTTGTAATCTGGTTTCTGCTACATACTTTGGCATGGAAGAATACAGACAATAAATGAGATAGATCTGATATAAACATAACAAATGAAAACATAAAACCAAGCAGCACAGAAAGTTAACTGAAACAGTCAGTGAGCAGGAAAAAAAAAAACTTCCTGGCAATGATTCATAGTGAAAGTCCTGGACAAAAACCTGGTGCTTTCTGCTACACCTGGATGCCAGGAAATAGTGAAGCCGATGACTAAGATTTACAGTTCATGCCAGGCTTCTGGAAAGGTCCCAGTTCCCCAGGGAGCAGAGGGCTGTAAATAAAGCACCCTGACCCTGAGCCATGCCATTGGTGCAAGGGGACATGGATCATCCCAGAGGTGGCCTCAGCCTCAGGCAAGAGCAGCCAAGTGAGCTGCGCCTGGAGGCAGAGGGGGATTCTATGTGGGCTTCAGAGTGCAGGTGCAACTCACTGGTGTTCATCCACACCACTAAGCAGCCTCTGTGCTCAAGACATGCACCGCAAGCTGATGAAGCATAAAGAGAAGAGCTACTGTGCTGCTACTGAATGCTTGGATCCGAGCCTCATCTGAGCTTTCAGGAAGCTTCACCTTGCTTCCACAGTTCCACAAACGTTGTTTCTAATGATGCTGTTTTTCTAGGTGATCAGGAAGTGAGAATCTCCTGTCCAAGCTCCCAGGATAGCAGCACTGACAACTTTATTTCTGGAGATGCAACTCTTCCCCGAAGGGTTAGCTTCCAAAAAAAAATTCTAGAGCATCCTAACCACGGGAAGCAGTGAGATGCTTTCTGCAGAGGCAGCTGGCCCTGGCAGGGGGAGATGTGGCAGGAGAGATGCCAGCTGCCATGGGAGCCTACTGGCTGTGGTGGAGCAGTGATGCCAAGCACAGGGAGCTAGGCCAGGAGGACTCACGTGGTCATGGCTCCCGTGGTGTCTGCAGGATTTCTGCTGCTTCCGCTTCCCTGCCTTACAGCTGTGCCCACATGAACGCTGTGCTAATATCATCCACATAAATCCATCTTAACTTTCCTTAATTAAGCTCAACTCAAGAAAATGTTGATATAATTTACTCTCCATTATGTAAAAAGTAGTGATGGAGAACAAACTGGGAAGGGATGTTTGAGGATGTCATTGCTACACCTAAAGTGACTGGGAAGCAGGTGAGCTGCATGCATATCTCATTTTTCTTGAGTTTTGTATTCCATTTGTGTTTGATTTTGGCAGAAATAGAGTACTGCTTAGGCATAATTTACATTAGAGTTCCTAATTTAACACCAAGGTTATTGAAGGAAAAGTGACATGCATTTATCAGTAGATAAAAATAACAGCAACAGCAGCATTTGAGACAGGCAGAGCAACAGTGTGTGCCAAAAGGCCAGGGCTGCACCTCTCTGAGAGGTCCCGCAACCCACGCAGGCAGCAAGGGGATCTTCTGGGGAATTTACTGAGTGGACCACAGCAAAAAAGAAAAGGAAAAAAGAGAAGCCTACAACTGTCTGCCATTCCCCACAGGCACTCTAATCATGAAGGTTATTAAACACAGCATACTTGCCTCAGCTCAGACCTTATCACAAAGTAATGAATATCCGTATAGCTTTCAAATGTGCTCAGAATGGTAGCCTCTTTTGTTCTGATAGCAAAAGAAAGACAAAAAAAGAAAAACCTGACCATAAAATGTCTGCTAGCTAAAATTTGTTAGACACCATAAACAAATCAATTAACTGAATTAGGTTTCTTGTCATTGTACTCATAAGTAACAAGTTAGAGCCTTATTCCAACGCAGATCAATCTGTAATATACTTTATTTGCATCTGTAATTTATTTATTTGTGTATATGTGCTTTGAGTGGGCTCAAGAGTTCTCCTCTCACATTTGTAAATTCACGCAGTGGGTTTGAAAGATGAGAAATAAATAGACAGTGATTAGCAACACACCAGGCAGCAGCCTTACTTCCTGCTTACCTGCACCAATTCTACCCAAAACCCAGCAAAATCCTCCTGATTCAAAGTCAGTGCAATGATCACAGAAGTAGGCACAGCAAGGCAGCAGTCTTGATAGCTCTAAACATTCAAATAAAGACCTAATTTCCCTGAAAATCACCAGATTTTCTGCTGCATAATTTAGATTGTTGTTAGCTTTTGAGACTAGTTAAGGGAGTCAAGTTTTTCCTCTGCAAACGTGTCCGCAGTCAGCCAGCTCTTTGCAGTGAGGAAGATGCGTGTATTTTTTAAATTGAAGGTGAAGTAATCCTGAAGTCATAGCTCAGGATTTCAGGCAAACCCATCAAGTGCAGAGGCTGCAGACAATAGCGTAGTAGTTGAGGCCTTGGTAAATTTCCAATATTAGGAAAGCTTCATTATTTTCCTCTGTAGAGTATCCTCTATTAAGTGAGAATATTTGGGGCAGGGGAGCAGAGAGCGTTCTCCAAACTGGGGACGGTGCACTGTAAACATTTTGGCATGAGTGCGATCCCATCATTCATAATTTCCTCTCCTGCAGGTTCCAGAGCATATGTCATTTAAATCAATTTATCTCCTAATGAATGATTTATGATATCTTTGAGGGAAAACATAGTGATCAAACGCATCAAAAGTTTTAAATGTGAACACTTGCCATGGGGTTATTTCCTCACTCCTGCCAACTCATCCCGATATTTCTTCTCGCTACCAAAAACACTTGCACAGTTGCATTACGATTTTAGTTTCCATAGAAACTGTTACAGGCTAAAGTAAATACAAGATAAGAAGAAGTGTGAATTTCACAGTCCTGTGAGCGTGCTGCTGCAGCCCCATTTTCCCCACCTAACCTTTCACCAAGGGTTAATGCTACGTCTTGATTTTAAGATTACAGACATTCTTCTGAGTGGCCCTCCCATGCCTCACAGAGCTGTGTGCGTGATCAGATCTACTTGTGTGTCTCATTGTAAAAAAAACATATGTTTCTCTGCAGTGTTTGTGTTATTTTATTTTGCAGACCACTTCACTAAACTTTACAACAGGAATTGCTGGTCTTCCTTAGTCTGCACACCAAAGGAAAGAAAGCTGGAGAGAGTGCTCCCAGGTAATGTGCGAATAAAAGGAAATAAGTAATTGCTTCATCGCAACTAATGGCTTCCACACGGCCTCCTGCATTTGTAAGTACGAACAACGGGAGCTCTCAGCATCCTGATGCTCTACCCCTGCTGATGCCATCCTGCCTGCCCGAAACCTGTGACAAAAAGCATGCCACGTTTCCAAAAGGCTCTGCTGAATTTACGTGCCGTCACATCTTCCGAAAGAAGAAATGAACTGCATATTAATCTCTTGTTCTCAAAATTTCTCTTCTTCCCTTCCTAAGTGATTCTAATGCTTACTAAAAAGGCTAAGTTCTGATAATCATCTTATAATTCCCTCATTACTTTATAAATTTCACTGTATTTTGAATTCATGTATTTTTTCCTAACATACACAATTGGTAAATCTCCTCTTGTTCTCTTTAGAACATTACTTTCATTTATCTGCACATGTAGACATCTGCAGCAGTGTTCAGTACTGCCTAAGATTTGTCCTTCTTCCAAAGAATATACCTTTGCATGTATATTGCAGTGGGATGGAGAACTGTTATTCTTCCTGAAAATAGCAGTTGAAGACAAAACTTGTCCCTGACAAAATGTGGAAAAAGAAGGAAATGTTGAAGTTTCTTGATAACACAGGGTCATCTGAGTACACTATTTATTAATCTAGGAGTTGGAGGACAACATTCTCATCCCCCAGCTGTTACGTGCTTAGGTACCTACTAAAGATACCCCTTCATCATTAGCTAACTACACGTCTAGAAAAGAGGCTTATTTCCATATACAACCTTTACTCTTCATGCCCCACTTTCTTTGCTGTAAAACCACTGTGACTTCTACTTCCTTCATCTGGGCATCCAAAGTACGTAGGATGGCGACTCCCTTAAGCTTCCTGGATTTGTCTCACCTTCTCTAGCTTTCTAGAAGGATTCTAGAGTGTTCTAGAAGGATGAACACAAAGTCCTCTTCCAGCAAAAGAAGCTGAAGTGGGACAGCCACAAACGCATTGCAGGACCTCTGAAAGCAATAGCACAGATAATCATTACTCTCCACTCCTAAGATTATGACCTTGGCTCCAGGGCCATTATCTAGAGCTGGGCTATTCTAACAGGTTTCAGTCTGACTGCCTGGGTAACTATAACTACTTAGGAACAATGCGAAATAGGATCAGAGAGTACAATGCCTCCAAGAATAAAGCATTTGGCTGTTTAATCGAGGAAAATTTCTCCACAATGAAGAAGGATTTAGTTTTGCTTACAGTAGTGACTGGAAGGCACAACGATCACAAAATTTGTCTTGATTTACAGAAAAATATTGTGAAAATCAAATGCCAACCAACAAGGCTAAAAGAGAAGCTATCTGAAAAACCCTTTGTATTTCTCTGCTTTTCAGAAATTAACAATGCCAACAGCTGTACAGTAGGTACCCTGAATGCAGCATGAGAACAGACTCTGTTTCTAGCCATCAAAAAGAACAAGAGCTTGGCAAGTTCATGAAGCTAACCAAAGAAACGTTCCCACTGGTGGATATGGTGACTTATGCAAAGAAGTGTGTATTCCAGATGGTGAAGAGGAAGAAAGTATTTTTGGTAACAAGGGCTATTTATAGTCCCCTAAAATCACTACTTGCTGATGGCCTTCTGATGCAGCGTACCTCTACAGTTTAGGTAGTTTGCTATGAGTGTTGTTAATCACACTCAAATTTAGTTTGCTAGAAAAATAAAAAAAATTGCTAGTTTTATGTTTAATGGAAAAGTCAAAGTTTATTAAAGATGACACTTCTATCAAAAGGTAACACTATCAGAAATACACTAAATCGGGTTGAAAGATTCCTACGAACTTCTCAAGTTTTTAATGACAACCCACATATGGAATCCACTCCCTCTTAGAACTCTGAAAATAGATGAAAAAACTGGCACAAACTGGCAGAACTCCCCTAACATAGTATAAAACTGTACAATAGTATGGGGGGGGGGGGGGCTGGCAGAGGAATTTATAGAAAATTGCCTAAATCTCTTGTACAGTGAAAGCTGTGCCAATGCAAAACAGCACACTGTCCATTCCATCTGGAAAGGCAAATAAAGGAAGCAAGTTCTGCTGTCAATGATGTTCCCACCAGACAATGAAAGATAACTTCTGGGATGGCTACGAAATATGTGAAGTAATACCACAGCAGCAAGAAGTATTTGTTTCTGGCAGCTAAAACTCTGTTCCTTGTCTGCAAGTTATACTGGATGCCATACTTCACATAGGGCAAGATGCTGAGCAGGTACCAGTAGACCCCAACAGATCCACCATGCTGGATACAGCTCAGATTCATCATCACAACACAATTGTCATATACATTGTACTTTTACTGTACAATGAGCAGATTGTGAATGACTTCTTTGTATGCTACATGGAAACAGCTTTACTTTCCCATACAGAAATCATCCAGAAACATCATTCAGTATTTATGCTCACCTGAGTGCCAGGGCTGCTCCATCTGAAAGTACAGCTGTGGACGAGTCTCTAAAACCTGGAACTTTGGCAAGTAGCACACATAAGTGGTGCTGCTTTGTTAAGCCACTGTACCAAGCTATTACTAGAAACCTCCATGCAGTCATAAGCTGCCAGTGCTTGACTTAAGGCCAAGCCTTCCTGCTGCTGCATGAGTTGTGTCTTCTGTGTATGAGACATGAACAGGGCTTTTGTAATACTCACTCTTCCACTGAGCCCCACAGCACGGCTCAAAGCATAACAGGCACAACTGGCCCCAAAATGAGCTTTTTGCTTCACATCACCTGCAAAATTCTACCAGCAGCTAACCCAGGTGCTGTTTCCATTCTGCCCACGGACAAATCCATGACAAAAAGTAAACTCATTCACGCAGGTGGTGCATTTCACCACCCTAAACGTCAGGATTTTCTCATACTCTTCATTTAATGCCACTGCTGTCAATCCACAACGTGTGGCAACAAAAACAGCCTTTATATAACCTAATAAATAAAAGTCACCACGGCAATAGCTATGCATAAATTTTAGCTAAAGAGATTTTGTTAGAAGAACATGAATGTCCTCTGTATAGCGGGTAGCATTTTAAAATAATGTTCTAGCCATTGTTAATACTTTATTGCTATTCATCATAGAACCATTAATCATGGTGAACTCACTTAGTATTAATGTGGATGTCATAAAGTACTTCTGCTGCATTTCAATTATAACTCAGCCTTTAGAATGCTGCCAACATTACATGGAAAACTCTGCAAACCACATGTGAATAGTCTGTTCAGAGATAACTGCAGTTACATTCTGGCACGAATAAGCAACCTCTCTCATTGCCATGGTGTACCTCACGCACTGAGGAGCCCGTGGGGCTGTCCCCTGGCCTTGAGCTGGGTGCAAGGAGCATGGTGGCAGGCTCAGGTGTAGCTGCAGCCCACAGAGCTGGCCATGTTCCTCCCAGGGATGCAGGCAAGGGAAGGATTGCTTTGGGCTGCTGCAAGCTCACAGGCTTAGCAGCAGCTAAGGAGCAGCAAGGCCATCCTGTCAGGACCCTACAGAGATCTGCTTTTCTCCTCATCATTCCTGCGATGCCCCAAGGCACACTCTTGCTTCCAGAGCTGTGCACTCCACTGCTGTTTTTCTTTTTTTCTCTTTTATGTGTCGCTTCTGTCCAAATGAAAACACCACGGAGAACACATCTACAACTTACTGTCTTTAAAGACAGCAAATGAGTGTGCAGTGTACCAGAGAGGGCCTAAGGGAACTGATATCCTGACCTCTCTGACAACAGTTTAATAATTAAAAAATCCCTCTTTCTGTCCTCAAGAGGCACTCAAATAAGAAAATAAGCAGTACCAAATGCAACATGGAGCTCCACAACCATCAGCTCCTGGACATCAGGGAAGTCGGGAACTTAAGCAAGTTCTACCACAGCACCAGACAACCAGCAGTTTTGTTCACTCACTGGCAGCGAAGCTTCCATCAGCATTCTAAATACAGCATCAGTGACAACAGCACAACCATCACTACACTTCTCATCAGCAACTACTATAAATGAAGCAAAGACATTTCCTATTATCTAAGGGAACGTTTTATAAAAAAATTCTTGCATGTGATTCACATTCTGTTTTACCTAGGTAATCAAACAGAAATGCCTACCTTGGGAGCTCTGGCATGTTTTCCACACCTGGCATCTTTGACAAGACTGATATCGAGCAGCTCTGTCTCCTAGAAGGAAAAATTGCAACACATGATTATTACATTAGTAAAAAACCACTGTTCTACCTTCCATATCAGGGGTTCACCTGTCTGCAGTGACTACCGTCCAAACTGAGGACAGTTTCAAGGCATACTGTATTGCACTTAGTCTATTCTATAAGCACCACAATGTCTCAGATACATAACTGAGTTTCCTCAAATATGATCATATCTCATGATATATGGAATATGTAGAAGCCACATTAGTCAAGCTTACTTCTTGTATCACTAAATATCAGTTGCTGTACTTTATAATTATTCATTTTAATACAATTTTAGTTTTTTGATGCTTGTCACAGTATGAAAAATGCTATAAAACAGAAAATCCTGTCTCTGGAATAGAAAACTTACTGTATTAAGGTCGGAACATTTTGAAAGGCTCTGCAAGCGCTACAGACACGGTGCTAGCATGTTCCAGGAACTTTACAGTGCTTAACAAAAAACACGTACTTCTGACAAGCATTTTATCATCTGTCCACTGCTCTCCAGTTCTGGGTTATACAAAACATGCTTTACTTGGAACGAAACTGGCACGTGATAACACCTTCTGTTTGGCACTTTCCTGTCTTTCCCTACCCATGCGTACCATAAGCCATCTCTTGTCACCAGGGGCTTATCAGCTCTGCATTGCCCTGGAAAGGACAGGGCCAAGTTCCAGGCCTGCTCTGCTCCGCAGCAGGGCCAGTATAGCAGGGTGCTCACCCCAGGATGGGCACAAAGGATTGACCCTTCCACCAACATCCCTTCCCCTCCAGCCTCACTCTGTGGCAGAACCTTTTCTGATGGTTCCATGCTAGTTCTTGCTTCAGCACCCTCACCTTTGTGGGCACAGAGCATTCAGGAGGAGGAAGCATGAAGGAGACATGGGAATGTGGTTCACCCACCAGCATGCACATCCACACAATGTTACACAGGTTTGGTTTTCCCCCAGCAATACAAACCGTTTCGCAAGACACAGCAATACCATCTGATCTATTTGGCATTGCTTGACAATCTTTAAGCGCATCTTAATACTATCTGCCTCATTTACACTAGTATTTGGACTAATAGCCCATGTTAGAACAGCTCAATTACATACTAAATATAGTTTAAACGCACTTCAGTGGGAATGGGACCATGCTACAATTAGAGCTACACCAGTTCAGTGTGCTTCAGTCTTCCAGCAGTAATTGCAAATGCTGTGCAGAGAATGTGATATCTCTGTGCAGAACAGAACTGTTTCATTTTTTAATTCCAAGGGGAAGAAAAAATATTTTCTCACTGACATATTATTTTGCCATGGACTACTTTGTATCCTTATTTCTTTTTCATTTTATAGGACCCACTGCTGTAAAGCTCTCATAGAATTGCTGTCTAATGAGACATGAGCTCTACCATGTGACTATACATCCACAATGTTCCTCCCTCCATCGCAATTCTCTCCTGTATAGTACCATGGAACCATGAAGTTCCATGACCAGCTTTTTTTCCTCTGTCTATCCTGTTGACAGACATAGATAGACTTTTTTTTTTTTTTGCTCACGCTTGCCTGAAACAGGAGAAAGGGTGAAAAATTGTAGGAGTTAGGAAGAAGAATAGGAAGGGTTATAAAAGTTAGTATTTTATAGGCCCCCTTAGGAAACCACCCAAAATACACCACTACACATGGCACATGCATACAAGCACTCTTCTGACCACTGCAGCACTCCTTATGCAGCTGGAGCACTTCACGTTTCATGAACCCAACTTTCATATCCAGTTTGAACCTGGTCTTACTCCATACCTACATTCTTCTTCTACATTATCTTTCTTCCACACAACAGCCACAAGGGGCTTAGGGTAGAGCTCAATACTCTGAGTGCGGAAAGGCCCTTCATGTACAGAAGTCCGAATAATCTCCCACTGTCAGGGAGACAATTGCATGAGGAGTGCCTATAAACTATAGATACATAGATGGATGTAGAAGGACATTCAGAAATCGGCAGAACTGAAAATCATGACTGATGGCAGACCACCTTTTAGGTTTGTCCTGAGGCAAGACAGCGACACAATGCAAATCCAGCAACAGGAACTGCACAGAGTAAAACACGCTGCACAGAACGGATCGTGGAGACAAGTGTTACAGACAGCACACTAAAGAGCAAACACAAATCATTTTGCTGTCACCAGACAGGAGCATGGCCTTTCTGGATGAAAGGCCAGGGGCTATATGTACCACCGTAAGCAATATTCGTGCCCTGAAGTAGTCTCTGGACCACACTGAAGTGTTCTACAGAAGATACAGGTATATGTATTGCATGCCATAAAACTAAAATGTTGTATATTGAAAGGACTAAAAAACACTAAAAACAGTTTCTAATACTAGATAAATAAAAGATATCTAAGAAAAATGGACCTTACAGATGACGAACAGGAGCAAGCTGACCACCCACAGGGCTGCAGCATCTGGGCTCTGCTCACCCAAGAGGTCCCAAACCAATGCTCCAGCTGAGGGGGCACAGGGTTGCTCCGGGTCCTGACTCCTACCTGCAAGTCAGTTGCACTCCACGCACCTGCTTATGGAAAGTGCAACAGTTCTTGGGCCTGAGACCTACGATGAGCAGCTGTAGAAGAAGAGCAGAAGAGTGGAGCTTTCTGGGGCTGCTTAAACAGCACCAACCGGCATAGCTACCAGGAAGACTGGGCCAAGTATTTTCTGGCCTCGCTGTGCATTTACCTCTCTGTTGTGTTATCTCTCAGAGCAGATTTTAAAGTCCTCCACATATCTTTCTTTATATTCTAATTTGACAGGAGCATTTAATTTTCTAGGACTCTTTCCTAGGCAGTGATCATGGAAGCCCCAGGAAAACAAAGTCCAAGGTCTCAGCCACCATCGGATATCCAAAAGGAATGGACTCGTCTCCATAATTACTTTCTACCTGTATGTTCAGGACTGCAAAATCAGTAGCATGGTACCTTAGAGCATAGAGTACAGCATCTAAGTAGATGGGAGCAGGATATGCATCCACATAAATGTCTTTGATGGCAGCATTCAGCGAGGCCCAGATAAATCAGAATTCATAATGCGCCATTTCTTAGAAGTTCCTTGGTTCAAAAATTCCAAACCTCCTGGAATCCCCTGCCCCCGGGGCACTTGCTTTCATCTTCCAACCAACTAATTAAGAAGACAGAATGCAACTTCCTCCCCAAAGACAGAAAAGACAATTTCCTAAGCCCCTATTGCAAAACATGAACAGTCTTTAAAGTGAAAATACACACAGGTACCAGACAGAAAAGTACCTCATTTCCTGCGCATCATAACAGTCTACGTCCTCCCCGTTCATGTCAACAGTAGTTTTGCTACCAAATTCCTCTGTGTTGGCTTGAGAAATGCTTTCTGTGATGCAGGAGGCCTGAAAGCCATAGCAACTGAGAAAAACAAAACCCTGCACAAGTCCAATTTCTCCCTGTTTAGCGACCTCCAGTCATTGCCATTGGGACTTATTAATCTTGCAACATAATAATCTTTCTTAATGCAACTGGTAGATTCCCCTCATAATTTATGATACAGAAATTCCTGAGAAGTGAATTATTAATCCTACTCTGTTTGTTTTCAATTAGCAGCTGAGACAGAGACGTATTCATATAGGGCTCTGTTGCACAACCTCACTTTTATGGGTGAGCACTCACACTCAACAAAAGCAATAGATTGTGCAACCTTCAGTGACTGCTTAAGCACTTATAATTAGGCCCGTCTGAATTTAATATAGTAACACCAATTTGTAGCAGTGGAGGATCTGGCTCACTCCTATTTTAAACTGCCCAGAATGATGTCAAGTGAATCATTGTATCTTGGGAACTTGCTGGTGACATAGAGCCAGCTACAGAGCAGGATTCCTCACCGACCTTGCTGGAGAGCTCTGCTAAATGGCCCTCAATGGTGCGGAAGTCTGAGAGTGGGATCAAGTGTCCTACAGAATTTCACAAAATCTATGTCAAGGAGACATAGCAAAAGTGGGTGTGCATTGCAACAGCTGCACGGGTTAGAGTAGATATCTAATTACTTCACTTATATCCTGAGCAAAAATAATTCCACTTTGCTCCAAGTGCTCCGCTTGGTTGAACCATCACGCAGTGCTTGAGCCTCCACTTGTCCAATCTCCATTTTGACATTGCTTGTGCTGCGACACCTCTGGTTCACTTTATGCTGCTGTGTTGCCATAGCCATTGCGGGGCAGGAGTACAGTCTAACTGATGTTCAATTAATTGACCTCTAAAAATTCAATTTCCACATAGTTTTGAAATCTTCTGCTTCCAGGATCAATCCAAAGAAGCTGTGCACCTGAAAGCTTAAGTAATTCTTCTAAATATTACCAGTCTAATAAATGACACAATGCTCTGCATTCAAAGTTCGAATTACACTGCCCTGACAAAATACATTTTGAAAAACTAAGACCACTTCGTAAACAAGCACCACTTAATGCTTCCACGTGGCAACATCTGGCAACAGTTTTCAAGGGAAATCAGCATTTTGTTGCAACAAACTTCCCAAAGAAACAGCATCTTCTGCTGGGAACAGTTAATCACAATGAAATGTTTCTTTAATATAGAAGGATTCCATCTCTCTATATTAAACATTTTCTGCACATGGAAACAGTGAAGATTTCTTTAACGAGAAAAAATTATTCTATTCTACATTACCTTTATTATTATTCTACATTTTTTAAGTGTTATTTTAAAATAAAAACACACAGAAAGAAAATATTGAGGTCAAACTTCGAATGAGATTTGGAACAGTTACAAGATATGCAAAATAAATATCTGGCCCTCCACATTCAGACTAAGTATGTAGACAAACTCAGTAATTTACAACCACTTATAGCATAAACCTCATTCAGGTTTCAGACACTTGACAATGCGCTTATAAATCAGCCATACTCAAATTACTTTGGGACTGAAAATCTCCACAATCAGAGAGAATATTTTGCACTAATTAGAAAGGCTGCTTTCACAGGTGTATATAATCCTCCTGTTAAAAATATATATTTTTCCCCGTTATCATTACGAATTAAGTGAAACGCAGCTATTTGCTTCCTTATACCAAAGGGAAGCTTTAAAAGAGGAAAGATTGAAAAGAAACCCACACTGATAGCTGCAAGATCAAATAGCAGGTCTGCCAGTGACAGTAATTGGAGCTGAGCTAAGGTAGAGCTGCATTTTCCTGGAAGTGCTGTTGCACAGTTTGTAAGCTGTTTCTTCCTCAAGAGAGGCAGGCCCTGAGGAATCTGCCTGCATGCTTCTTCCTGCCAATACACAACTCAGCTATCAGGCATCAGAAGTCAAGAGTAAATCATTCCCTGACAATCTCTCCTTGTCCGCAGAAAGTTGCCCTTCACAAGTCCAAAGTACTTAATCCCCTTCGTACTTACCCTTTTTAATGAGCCATAGGAAAGCATTATATTAATACTCTAACTCACCAACCTGGCCCAAAGCCACCAGACCTCTTATAGCTCCTCATACGTGATGCTCTCCACACAGAGATATGAAGCAGCTACTACTATCTATTCCATTCCACAGACAAAGAGGAAAGTGATGTACAACTACAATCAGCAGCAACCAGATGGTGGACAATCTCCCTTCAGGGAAACAGTTTCAAGGAGTTTGCTTTACAGGGCCTGGGTTTGCTTGTTTTGAAAAACACTTTATTTTGGGTAGAAAGTAGTCATTCTATCTGCAAGCTTCAACCTGAGGTAGGCTTTATCTGCTCATTATCTGTTTCTAACTCAAAAATAGTTGGATGACCTCAGCCTCTGCAAGGCCAGAACTAGTATTTCGGATCAGCTAGGCTGCTCTGGGAACGAGCTCCAAATGCCTTGCAAGGTTTCTGTGCTTGCAGGTCCTTCCTCACACTCCAAGTTACACAACATCCCTACTGCAAGGCCCTTGCGGTGCTCCTGTAGAAGAATAAGACCAACTGAAAAGTTTTTGCCATCTTAATAATGCTCAGTCTCTCAACATATCCCTGCAGACTTACAAACAGCAACATTTTCCACTACAGGGAAAACTAACTGCCATTTATTTGAAGCACTGGGCCATTATGGAAAAAAAAATGAGAAGGAATTTTCATGCTAAGTACCCTTTTAATAATGAAAGCAAAACAAGCCTTCTATACCTATTCATATAGCTCTTCACTGCTTCATTAAGGAAAATTTCTTTTACTCGGATGTGCAGATGGTGCCTAACCAGTCTAGAAACTGGCCCAGAGTTTTCACAACTCCTAGGGCCAAAGAAATTGCCAGGAAGCAGAAGAGAGCTCAGCAGTAAAGATTCCCCACCTGCCTTCATCACAGCAAACTGCCCAGCCCCCACAAGAGCTGTTCTCCCACACTCAGAGCAACACAAGTGCCTTTGGTGCTTGCAGCTGTGTGTTTCTCACTCCAAGCCTTCCTTTTTGGGCGGCTGACAGCAGTGCTGCATGGCCACCAGCACCTCTGAGGGCTGGGATCAGTTTGCTTCTGCTGAACTTGTTCTCACAGAGCTGCTCTCTGCATGCACACAAATGAATAACCACAGGAGGAGAGGGGAAACTGATGAGGTGCGGCCAGTATTCAAGAAAGGAAACAGCTGGGGGAGGATCTGCTTTCAAAGAAAATACAAAAGCATATTGTAGGCAGCCTTCATAATGGTACTTGACTGATTTTTATTCACATAACTGAGAATAACCTGGCAATTTTTAGCTTTAGAGCCACAATGAAAAGTACACTGAATTGAAGTTTTGAGCAGCAGATAAAAAAGCAGCATTTCTATTAAGAAGCTTCTAGTTTCAAATGAAAAGTCACAGTCGTGTGATTATAATGATTAAACGCCTTCCTAGAACGGACCATATCACGTTTTGCGGGTGATGTTCCTGAGTCCTTACTTCACGCCGACAAGGGATAAAGGAGTCTAAGGACCAGCACTACGGCTTTGCTTTTGAAGTAAGCAAAGCATGTTATTTTCAGCAGAGCACCCCATAGAGCATGGAGCTGCAGCAGGGGGTTCCCTCCCTGCTCACACCCACGGGCAGAGCCCCGAGCCCCAGCTGCTGCTCAGGGAAATCGCTCACTGAATGAGAGATTTCTCCAAGACAAAGCAAGAGCAAATCCCCTTAACTTCTGCTATGGAAGTAATGTTCTATTTATGCCACGTTAGATTGATGCATCTAAAATAATGCCAACACATTTATGGGTTTGGATATACGTTTTTAGAAGAGACTTCATCAGATGAGGGCGGTTTTGGCAGAACTGCATTGTTCTGGAATGGTTTTCTTTCTGGCTAGCTTTTTTTGTGGAGGAGTTTGCAGACTGCACTTTTAATTAGTGTTAATAGCCCAAAGCTTTTGGCTTCCTTATATTAAAGCAATAAATATTTTTAATATATTTAAATTTAACAAAAGTGAGATTAGGAACTTGGAATTGCGCTGCTCCCTGCATAGTACACAGAGTTTCAAGGTATCAGTACATGCCCTATGCACATGTCTGCAACTTCTATGGAGGAATGAGGCAGAAGGATCACCAACTGAAAAGGCAAAAGGATCAGCAACTGAGATCTATACAGCAGCACAATGTGTATTTCCTGCCAGTTCTTCCAGCTTGGGCCCTGGCAATGCATTACTAAACTGGAAGCTAGCCTAAATTACAGGTTTTCCAACAGGAGACTCCAGCTAGAACATGATGCTTCAGTCACTAACGATGACAGCTGAAAAGTCATGAATTAACCTTTGCAAATAAAGGCACTTAATGTATCCATGGTCCAAGGTTTGGTTTTGGAGGTTTAAAACTGAAAGAGCACCAGAAGACATTGCCAAGATTTCTCCCTAGGATACAAAATATCTCAGGATCACTGGTTTTGTTAACATATCTGCTATAACAGGATGAAGATCTCAATGGATTTTTAAATAAATCATCCTGGTCGTGCATATACTCCATATCAAACCTGAAGACTGAAGAAAAACTAACACACCTACATCTCAGAAAATGGAAGGGAGGAGCTATGACCTATGCAGCTGTAGGCACATTAGCCTCATAGGCATAGCTTTAGATTGTATGATGAAAGGAGCATAGTAATATGGAGGTAAAACAAAAAGAAAGAGACAGTATGAGCTTGCCAGCTAGATCATATCTAACTAAGCTGATAAATTTTTTCTTGGCACACGAAGCTTTGAAGCTTGCCCGAATTTTGATGAATTACATAAGCCAGAATTGACACAGCATCCTCCAACCCTCACCAGTTCTCAGAGCTGAATGTAACGTGAAGGAGGTACAGAGAGAGCTTCACATGGGAGCAGAGAGCTGGGAGTATGCTCTGATTCAAGGAAACTAAAAGAGCTAGGCTTCCACACAGCAACAAAAGGAAAGCCAAAAGCAGTACCGTTTTCACCTGTAAATATATGTATTCTAGCACTGGTAGAGACAAAATGAGTTACTCAATATAAGAAGAAATAAGAATGGAGCTACATAATTTCCCCATTAATAGTTATAGGCAATATTTATGACTATTTTACTCTAGATACTGAAAGCAAAAATCACTTTTAAAAATGGAGTTTGACGTTTTTTCTGAATGTGAAAGTAATACATGCACTAAACAGGATCCAGAAAATCCTTTCTAATCTATACATCTAAAATAATCTTATTTATTTATAGCTAAATCCTTGACTTCTCACCATTGCAACCAATGCACAGTTTTGTTTATAAAGTCCCAAGGGACAGATAAGAGAATAATTTGTTATATACTACTTCAAAAGTTGGCTATTCAGTAGGTCTTGACACTCCAGCAGTTGCAGAGGAAGTTCATCCCAAAGGAGACTGATAGTTTTGGGCTCTGTCAACATCATACATGAACAAGGTAGGTTGAACACACAAAGAAAAGACTGCTAGGTTGAATCCTTGATGCTTTGTTCCTCTAAAGGAGGATGAAGTACATAAACAGTAGGAGCTGAGGATGTCCTCCCCATGCTGCAGGAGCACACAAACAATTCTCCTTGTTGGAGAACGCTCACTGTGTTCCCCTGTAGCCTTCAGCACTTCACCTGCTGTTGTCTCACTTTAATTGTCCTCACTGCCTCCACTTGCTCCTTACCTTGTGAATATAAGTAGTATAGGACACAGTTACTTGCTCAGTATTTCTTAGTGAGTCAATTCATTAGATTGGAGTAAAAAAATTCTTGCTAATTTATTTTATACAAGTGGTAACTGTTATTATTTTTGCACGCTCCCAGCGTTTATGGATAAAGCAAAAGAAAAAATAATTAAAAAATCCCCTGATCAGAATTGGTGGGTGAATCTCTAAAGATTTAATTTACATTCATCTCCTACTTATCTGAATGCATAATCTTCGTTATTATTTTATAAATCTCTAGACACATCTGGGAAATTATTTTTATTAATGTATTTGCATGCATATGTCTAAAATTCCTCTAGTCTCGGCAGCTGAACTTAAAACCAGAATTTACACTGAATGAGGAAACGCGGTTCATTCCACAAACAAAACAAAGATGAAGTGAACGGCAACTTGTCTGAAGACCTTGAGCTCTTGCCAAGCCACGTTTCCCAAAATATTCTGCCCTACACCACGCTCAAGCCTTAATTATCAACTGCTCTCTCCTGCAGGAGCCAGCTGCTCAGGGCATGAAAAGGCACACAGAATAGGCAGAGTTCAGCAGTAGACCTGGTGACACAAAGACACGTGTGTGATTAGGCCTCATCTTGAATTACACTTAAGAACACACTTTTCTCAGAAGGGACTCACTACAATCTCCCCGGTGCTCACAGCCGGTTGTGCTCAGCATTCTACTGCTGCACTGCAGAGCACCTCTAATTCTGCACGCATCTCAGTGCCTCAACTTAGCGACTCAGTGGCTGTTACAGGGTTTGGGGATCTGTGAGTTGTCTCCACTTGTTGACAGCACACACACAAAAAAGCCATTTTTATCTCCTCCCAGGGCACTGCCTGCTCTTTCCTGTTTATACTTTCTTGCAGTATGTAGAGTTAACTGCAAAGCAGCAAGCTCGCCCTGCTGTCTAACGCTGTTTCCTTATTTAGCAGGTAGTTTTAGTGCAATCTTCTGTTCTCTCCTCCACAGGCGTTCCAAGTTTCATTCTCTAGAGCATAATTACCGTAAGTACTTCTCCTCTGGCAGCAGCATGCTAATATTTGATGGCTTTTCAAGAGGCAGTTTGTCTTCTTGAAGGTGACCAAAACGCATCTTGGAGAAAGTACCAAAGGGCTGACAGGCAATTTCGGCAAATTAGGACCCCAACCATTTGTGGATCTGTGCAACGATGCCGCTGAGACACCCAAGCTACTAAAACATGCAGTACATTCCCTATCACTGCATTCAAAAGCATCATGAGGGCAGCTCATATGGGCACAACCAACATGTTTCACACCAGGCAGACTGGCTTAAATCTGCTCCTCTCTCACAGACACGCAGCAGCACTGCGTGCAGTTGGCCAGCCCTCTCCATTAAAAGAGACCTGGATGTCAGCTCCTTTCTTTGCCCAACTTTAACCATTCGGAATGAAATTAACCATGTTGGACAATTGCCTGGGCTGGGGATTGTTGCTTGCTTTGATTCTTCAAGTAGCAGAAAGGGTAATTTCACCAATTTCCTCTAATGAAGTTGCAATTTCTGAAATAAGGTATTTCTCTGCAAAGAAGATGAACGTGACCCAAAGCTGTTTCCAAAATATGTTCTACAGTCACTCAAAAATATCAGCTACTTCTTACACATGGGAAGATCTAATGCCTTCCTGCTTGCAGCAATACCTGTGGTTTTCAACACAGCCTAACAAATTGTATCTGTTTCTACCAGAGCTGTGCAAATACAGCCTTGTCTAGACAAAATCACCCACCAGAAGTTCTCAATCTGCATATAAGTGGTAAAAAAAAAAAAACTGTGGAGAATACTTGTTCATATTCTTATTCTCAAAATGCATAAGGAAACAAAGTTTTTTCTAGCATTTCCTAGCCTTTAAGTGTTTGACTTTGCAGCCTAACTAATCTCTCAATATGTCTGATGCCTTTTTAGCTCATGTCTCACTTCTTTTTAAATGAAATTTCATGTGTAATAAAATTAGTTTTAAAAGTTGAGCGTAGGAAGCTGTGTGTCTTTCAAAGCAGGCAGGGCTGACTCTGGAATAACTCTAAAAAGCACTATTAATGGGTAAAAGCATGCTAGTTAGAGGGGGGGGAAAGCCTGGCAGACTTAGAAAATTGATGCTTCTTTCAGTAATTACATGGATTGAGAAACAGCTATTTCTGTTGACATCTTCAAAGAAACTTTTAAAGTTATGGAAAGTAAACAGAAGGCAAATCAGCAAGCATAAATTTTTTTCCAAGTAATAATAAAAAAAGGTATTTCAAAAAATAATGAGAGCAGACAAATCTATTTTGAAAAACAATGAGATCAGTGCGTGGGTAGAGGCTTACGTTACTGGTCACCTACTGTGATTCTGATCCACACACCCCTTAGATCAGGCATTTTAGTGATGAGCTTCCCACTGGAGCTTTGTCACCCTTGAAAATCCCTCCCAGAAAAGCCAACGAGGCTGGCTGCAAATCGGGACAGGAGGGACGATGACAGAAGATACTCAGAATGAGAAACCGTCTGACAGCTATGCCAGCTAGAAGACTTGTGGCCAGGGAGAGCGCAAATAAACAGGAACCTGCTAGAAGGTCAGACTGATACATTCTGTAGCCAACTCCTGCAGCTTTATGATGACAATTGGGATATTTAGAGTTCTATTTGGGGATTATTATTTATTTATAAAATGTTACTCAGAAGACCTAATTTATGTACAGGAATTGCAGGATTTAAACATGAACCATGTGAATGCGGAGGTATGAGAGATTTTAGACACATCTTTCCTGAACTTTACATGTACTTGGTGAAAAATAGTTTATCCAATTAAACCAGACTCCCACGGTTCCCATGATCTCTCCCAAGGTACCAGTGGGCAAACTGGATTAAATAGAGGCCACTTTTTGCCATGTTCCCTTATTTTTTGCAGGTTCTTTCAAATGAATCACTTGTGACAAACCAACAAGGCTTCTCGCAGCCTCGTCACAGGTGACTGAAGGGAATGTATTTTACTTCAAAATGGGCAGAAACATTGACACAATCATTGGGTACGTGAAACAGCTGCTTTCCGGTACCACTGGTTTTGGATTCGCTGAACCACACTTTATGGTGCTAGTCAATGGGACTAAGGAAATCCAAATCCATGCAGCCACAGGAAGTTTTTCCATTATGGATGACGTTACATTATTAATTTACTCAAGCCAGTGCCTGGCATTACAGAAGTTTGTGCATCTCGTTTTCACTGTAGGGCTCTTGCAGAGCAGTTCATAGCATAAAAGCCAAACCTAAAAAAGCCCTTTGGCCACGACCCTCTGCTGGCACCAGCTGACACACCCTAAATTGCAACTGTGCAATGTAAGAGCGGGCTGCTTTGTTTTGCACAGCATCGAGTGTGGTACACGGCTTGGGTGAATCCTGTCAGAATGTCACAGTTTATCTTGGAGTAATGTAAGAAGCTGCTCACTTCTGGGATGAAGCTACTCCAACGTGCCGAATAAAAAGCAATAAAAACATGATACGGCTTTCAGTGCTTCCAGCACAATCCTAGGATTGTTTGCTTGTTTTCTCAGAGAACAGTAATAGAGCAAATCATCTAAAATAGACTCCAGGACAGTCTGTATTCCTGCTATGAAACCTGCCTCTTTTATAACAACAACAAAAAATCCACCATGTAGATATATGACATTCAAAAACAACTTTTTCATTCTGGATTATAAATTCCAAACTGACTCAAAGCACTAATCTGCATACCAGCAGCTCTTGTGCTGCGGATGAACAAAGATGAAATGGCACGTCTGCTTCTTTTCCTAAAGCAAATATGATTTTCCATTCACAAAAAATGTGCAGAAACAAATTAATTTATTTGAAAATCTGGCTTTGCATGCCAGTACAGATCAGGATTTACCTATTTCAATACTAAAGGGCTTTTTAATTTTTAATGGTGTTTATCTTTCAAGTTTTTATTCATGTTGGTAGAGGCTTAATCTCTCTCAGTGGTCTCAGTTTCTTCAAGGGGATTATTTACCACCTCAATTAAATAAGTACAGAATAACGTGGTCCATTAAAAAGCTGAAGGAACTGGGGTTTTCTATGAAACTTGAAATTAGCCTTGGAGCTACAATTGCAGCTATCCTTATGAATAATCAAACCTTAGCCAATTATTGCAGCAGCAAAACAAATTAAGTTACAGTATCAAACCAGATCAAACAGGAGATGAATTTCTTGAACAAGTACGTTCCCAAGATGGCAGAACTTCTCAGCAGCTGATTTCGCACAGGCCAGCACATCCCTGTGCATTATGGCACCAAAGTAGGAACACAGGCCCGAAGGTGTTTGGAAAATTCATTGTTCAAAGCCACAGAACTGTTTTAAAACCAGTATTTTTCATTATTTTAAATATTTGTGTTAGCTTAAACTAATTTGTTGGTGCTTAGGAAAAATCCTATAAATATTTGAGCGGCATGTCTAACCATCACCAAATTTATCAAACAACCTAGATTTTTACCACCCTGGACATAGTATCTACATTTGATCATGCCATAAATAATTCCTCGCCTCTCATTCTGAGAAGATTTTGAATGACCCACTACCCAGCATAAACCTAAATAATGCAACATTGTTCTAGCTCTGCTGATGGTAATACGGTTTTCCCCATCCCAAAAGCCAGAGCTAAATAAAACTGTAGGCTGGCTATATCAACTCTGTTCATCTCAGAAATACGGGAGGCATTTCTTTGTTTTGGTTTGGTCTCTATTCGCACTACAGGGACAGGAATCTGCACGTCTTCTCCCTAACAATAACTCTTGATGAAGGACAAAGCAACGCGGAGCGCATTTCTTAACTTCCTCTACTGCCAGATCAGTTTTTCTCCGGAAGGGCTTTCCTGTTCCATCAGACTCTGAGGCTAACAAAATGCCACAAAGTATGAAGGAACAGGAAAGACTAACACTTCCCAAATGGATTTAAAAGAGAAACTTTGGAAAAAGAGCCAGAGAATTACCATTTACTGTGGCCACATAAACTCTCCTAGAATACAGAGCTCCTCCTCATGACGGTCTCAGCACGTTGCTGCACTGAGCAGCTGCCCAAGACTATCCTCTGACTTCAGCAGCTGAGGTAGTAGTTTCCCCTGAACGACCCCCAACATAGCAGCACGCACACTGCACACCAGTAGCAGTGCTGAGGGAAGCCCACCTCGCAGCAGACACTGCACTGCACAGGGTATTAAGTGCCACTCCCTGCAAGCCTTCATACATCTGCCTTTACTGCTCCCTCAACAGGAGATGGTAAAAAAGGCTGACTTGACTTCACTAGGCAGTTACTATGGCTTTGACAAAAAACATTTCAACAGTTGCCTGCTATACACACAGGTTAACATGTGTCTCTTGCATTATGGAACCAGTATCCCACCCAGCGTAAATCTCAAAGTTCAACATGCCCCAAATTAAATTCTGTAATGACTTCTAAAGACGACATTACAATCCGCAATGTCAATACCACACAGCAGGCCACGGTTATAATTTGTTAGGTCAATAATTCAGTATAGCCTACTAAACTTGGTACTGGCTTCCTCAAAAGCACTAAAATAAATGTTTTAAAAGTTTGCAACAGCATATTTAGAGTCATCTATAATTAGCTCTGCAGCACCATAGAAATACATTACAGAAATTACGTATATAATCAGACTGCAATCTTCATTTATAATTTCACACTTATTCTCCAAGGATCGGCACAAACAATTACAACTACTCCTCTGCAGATTATTGCCTTAATTCATAGCATTACCCGCGCTGTCAGTGAGACTCTTCCATGCTTTGTTCTCCCTCAACTGCAGCACGAGTCTGAGCAGAGGCTGAATACAGGCTCCTCTCTGAGGAATAACGGGATTGCTTCCCAACAGAGAACTGTCAGATCTGCCCTCTCAGCTCAGCCTCGGCAGCCACACTCAGAGCTTTGGGCTACATTTGTCACCAAAGAGGGCTGGCTGCTGGGCTACACAGACACAAAGCAGGAAGCATCCCCCACATGAGGTAGGGCAGAATTTGCCAGAGGAGAACTCAGGAGCCCGGCAGAGGTTCTGTCCTTACTGCTTATGAGCACTGGAGGCAATCTTCTGGGCAACCTACAAGCCCAGTTCAACAACAGTCAGTAAAACCGAAGGAGCGGTTTTCAGCCGAAGGATGAACAGCTTGGATACCTATACTGCACTCTTAACATTTCTGTGTTAGGCAACCAGGACTTGTACTGCATGCAGAAGTGCTGGCTGAGACCTGCCATGGTTGCATGCTTTCAGAAACTTGTCTCTACCTTTGGGATCAAGGTGAGCTCCAGCAAGAGAAATATGGAAAAAAAAAGTCTAGCTGACAAATAATGATGCATGGCAGCTCAAATTATACTGAACACTGCTGGATTCCTTTTTTTTTTTTTTTTTTTTTTTTAATCTATATGCCTTGAGGCTTGATTTCTTTATTGCAGGTTTTGGCAGATCCAGTCAACGTCTGTTATTTATGATTATGCTTTTTTTTGTTTGTTTGCTTCTACTGCAATGTCTTAGTCTAATTGTCAAGCCCAGATAGGACTTCACCACATAATTATTTAAAGCTCATTTACTAAGCGATGCAGATGCAAGATACAGGAGAAAAATAATACTAGCCAGTATGAATTTCCATTTCTAGCAGCACTGCTGCAGCACAGCTCTATAAACAGAACTCGCACAGCAGGCTAGCATCGAAAAACTCCTGTGTAGCTCAAAATTCTTTTTTCATGTTTCCTTCAGTAACTCAACATCCTGTGTTTTCTACTTCTACAATGAAGCTAATCAGCGGCGACAGATAGTTACCTGGACCCACACTTGAGAAATCCCCCCCGTATCACCGTGCAGCACAGAACTGACATCACATTTCCTGCTCAGAAAAAACCATCAGAGACCTGCGTGCCTACGGTCTAAGTAGAAACATTGCAAACAAACTCTGAGACTTCAGGAGCAGGGAAACCCTCCTCTTTTCTCTATGCAGGTACGTGGGGGAGGGTGTCTGGGGGAGCCCATCCTTCTCACCGTCACAACCTGTAATAAGCTGCCATAATTGAGCATATGAGAAAGCCATATTATCACCCCAGGCCCTGAACTTCCCCTCAGGCTAGCCGAGGGCATGTTGACAAGTCGTAGTTTATTGCCCAGCTACACCTCTGCTTCCATCTTCTGCTCCTGGGACAGCCAAAGCATTTTGTACAGAAAGGTAAAGAGGAGGAGGGGAGAATAAGCCAAAGCTGTTTTCCTGTCCAACACGTGACACAAAACTAAGTCCAACTGCTCATGCTTTCAGGTCCCTCTGCAAGTAACCACGTCTCAACACATCTCCCTTGCTTTCACTCATGCCATGCTCCTTTTTGCAGGCATCTTCTAGCTAGTGATAACTGCAAGCTTCAGGCTGGAATTTGCAAATGCACTAAGTGTGGGAGTTGCACAGCTCCCACTGGAATAAATTGTATAAGCACTGGTAGTGCTAATGGAGGAAGACAGCCAAAAATAATTCCTCTGCGAAATGAGCTTGTATGACTTACATATCCTGCTATGACTCTTGAAGGACAGAGGAACTTTGGCAAAGCTGCACTTTGAACATCCATCTCCAAGCCAGAGCAGCAATGAAAGCAGCAATGAAAGTACTGTAAATGAATGGCGGCAGACCAAAAAAAGCTTCAGAAACACCATTTCACTTTTCACTAACTGCAGTACAAACGTGCGCTTTCTGTTTTGAACTGCACCTCTAACCAAAAACAAAGGATAACTTTTACACTGTTTTAATACCTTTTTTTTTGTGCATCCTTTCTGAAGAGTCAGACACTGCCCAGCTTTCACATTCCTTGAATGAAATGTTGCAGGGATGCACACCATCACACAAACAATTTTAGGGCTGCTACACAACCAAGAGCAGCAGCAGAGTTCAGTGCCACATGCAATATTTCTACAGCAACTACAAGAATCAAAACCAGGGAAAACTGTGGCAGACATGGGAAGAGGCTAACTAGCACAGTGCTATACAGAGATTGCCAGATAAATCCAGTGTGTTCCTCACTGACTAACTTCAAAAGGTGACACACAAAGATGTACATGACCTCATCTCAGCATGCCACTGACAACACAGCCGAGATGCTACTCCAGCCCCAGCAGAAGCAGGCCAGTGTGCCACTCAGACAGGCTGTATGACTCTGCTCCAGGCAGCCAGGACAGCTCACAGCTGCCTCGGGAAGAAGGTGCCCCATGCCCCAGGCTGCCAGTTAAACCACAAAGCCAGGCTGACAGCACACAGTAGTCACCGTCCTACTTCTGCAGGCAAGGTAGCCTGCTGATCTCAAGCCCACTCCAACAGGGAATAAAAATTCACACAATCTGGAGAGGAACATTTGAACTGGACCTCATTGGGCTGCTGAGCAGACAGGTCCCATCTGTGATTCAGTGCTGTTGGTGATGGGTTTAAGTGGGCTGAAACCAATGGCAGCCTTCCCACGTCCCTCCAAGCCAGGTTCCCAGGCGGCACACTCAGCTCCCACAGAGCTCCAGAGGGGTTGGGCTGGCACTCAGTAATGGCCAACACTGCCATGCCTGCACACTCCTTGCCCACAGGTGTACAAGCCAAGGGCTATCTGCCTCACACCCACTGAACACCGCAGTTCCTTCTTACAAAACTGCAGCTTTTGCTCATAAAGCAGAGGGTTTGCTGAAGATAAAAATAGATACTGTTTCTAAGGAATCCTGCCACCACATCCATTCTGTTTTGTATCCACTTGCTGTGGGCAGGGTCATTGTCCCACATGGATTGCTAATCCCTTGGTTTAATTTTCACACTTTGTAATTAAGACATCTCTGGATATGGCTTAAGAAAAAAAAAAAAAGTAGTAGTAAAATACTTGTAGTTTGTTGCAGATAGGAAATGCTGAGGAAGCAATAAGGGCCAAGGCGGCTCCATTCCCACCCAGTGCTCACTGAAGGCAGGAGCTGGCCATCCACCAGCACCACAGCCACCTGATTCGCCTCCCTTCCATCCCTCCAACAGATTTCTTTGTTACCATTTCCCCCCCAGGCTTGTCAGCTCCTAGCAAAGCCACTGCTTCTCTGTTCCAAGCTTGGCACATCTTTACAAAATGGCTGGTGCGGTGAAGTAAAAGTCCCTTTCACAACACACCAAATAGCCAGAGGAAACTCATGCATTTCTCCTCCATGCACGCTCAAGCTGATGGCATGGGAAATACAAGGAGCTGGGCCTCCATCCTGCGCCAGCACTGGCTGCTCATTGCTGCTCCCTCCCTCCACACAGCACCAGCTGGTGCATTCAGCTGCTGCTGGCAGTTCAGGGGTGGTTGTGCACTTCCTGATGGCCTCTAGCAGGACAGGATTAAGAAGAGGCAAGACCTGCCTGAAAGCTGTCATCTAGAGATTGTCAAGAAAAGGGTAGATGTGGCACTGAGGGATGAGGGTTTAGTGGGCATGGTGGTGATGACGAGTTGGCAGTTGGACTCGATGATCTTAGTGCTCTTTTCCAACCTTAATAACTGTATGATTCTATCTGAGCACAGCTGAAGGCACCAGCCTCTGGCCAACCTTCCTGATGCTAGGTGAAAGGCATCAGTCCCAGGTAGCAGCCAAGCAGAAGTTTCTTCAATTTGCAAGAACAGCAGTGAGAAGAGGATCAAGTCCCAGGTAGGCTCCCACATTTTGGATTTCCAGAGCTATGCAGCCAACGCATTTGACCACTCAATTGATACTCATTAAACAGAGAGCTAGAAGTCACTACTGTAACAAATTGCCACAGATGCCTTTCCCCGGCACACTGCCCACACGTTATAAGATGCTGAGAGTGGACCATCAGACAAGAAGAATGTTTAATTTCTGTCTACTACTTCATGTGTTTGTTAAAAATTGCTCTAAAATCAGCAACAGGATTAAGGGGCCCACTCTCTTTTAAGCAACAAAAGCTGCAGTAAGGTAATGCTAAACAGAAGTTTAATGCTAAGCATGTATTTCATGTATTTCCAGTCTTTAATATTAACTACTCCACTGTTCTGTATATGGGTAAGCTTCAGAAATCCTCAAAAGGTTATACAGGAACCAGACATTTGTTGAAAGTTACAGACTGGCACTCCTTGCAGCACAATAGCTGTGCTGACTACATGTGGGCGCTCACAGCATCACATCTTGCAATCTGGAGCTCCTGCTTCCATTCATCTGCCATTCCCTTCCTGTGGTTTCATCTCCCTTTATGTTCCCATTCCTGGGATAGACAGGAGAAGTAGCCAGGCCCACAGTGGCTGTGTTCCCAGTGACAGGTGCCTGAATTCGAGTGCCAGACCACAACAAACAGATCTTGCAACATCTGCTCTGCCTCTGTTGACTGAGCAGTAGCACTGTTGTTGGGTGGTGGTTTTGTTATCTTTAAAGGAGACCCTTAAGCAGCTGTAGAGTTTCCATTTGTATGGTGATGCTTTGATATTTGATTTCATTTTAAAGCAGTTAGAGTGGCAAACAGATTTGCTGGCAAGAGCTCGTGTCACTGGATACACCACAATAATGCTCTCCGCCAGCAATTTTAAGTGCACAGACCTGGTGCTGGGTTTGTGTGTGCAAGGCTAGGGTTTCACAAATGACCCTTTACGTAAATAAAGTCTCCTTTCCTCACACAAACCCACTGTACTGCTACTGCAGGCTCGGGACGCTCACTCTGACCAAAATAAAGTGCTCAGGTTCATCAGGCTGCTCAGAGAAGCTGTGGATGCCCCATCCCTGGAGACATTCAAACCTAGACTGGACGGGGCCCTGAGTAGCCTGATCTGGTGGGTGGCAGCTCTGCCCATGGCAGGGGGTTGGGACTGGGTGGGCTTTGAGGGTTTCAGTTCCACATCATCTTGATTTCAGGAGAGAGGATGCACCAAGATTCTACCACGCTGACTGGTGTCAGACCAAGCGCAGACTCTTCCCTGGGAAGGAAAGCATTGCTTCTACAGTTTCTACACTGTTTTGGGGGCTCTTCCTTCTTGCTCCAAAACCAAAGAGCTTTATTTCAGAACACTGATTTGGAAATGAGACAGAAGATAGAGAGTAGATTTCTATTTTAAATTAAGGTCTTAGAGAGACATCCTCTTCTAACGCTGATCAAATATTTTATACGAGAAGATAATTAACCCTATATTCTCCTTTCTACTTTTAAAATAAGATCATTTCCTCCCTGTTACTATTTTTGCAGAATTAGTGCTTACTTCCTCACAGATCTCCTGCTGCCAGCATCTGTCTTTGTTTGTAGTACATGAAGCAGATGACCACATGTGGCTGTATTTGAATTCTGAGGCGGGGACGGATTCACATTTGTCTTCTACTGACCAGCCAAGCCAAAATAATCTGGGGGCTAATTTTAAATTTCACATGAGTATAAAAACATACATGAAAAAATTCTTTTGGTTTGTTTGAGCTAATGGTGCATGTCATGGACTGTCAGCTTCAACTTACCCTAGCATTTGACAGCTTGTCCTTTAGCCACATGGGAGAAGAAAATGTTTCTTTTTGTGGTAAAAAATAAATATAAGCTGCCCCCTGGTAGCCCTTCAAACTTGATCCTCCTCATGTACACACGACCCAAAACAAACAAAAAACTCAGAGGAAATCAACTTAAAAATAAACAAACATGGAATTCCTTAAAATGCATCACCTTTGAAGAGAATGTTCGGCAATCACTTCAAACTAAGAAACTGGGACATGCAACCTATATCGTATCTCCTCCCTTTGCAGAAATAAATTGAGATCCTGTGACAATCGAAAGATCCATTAGCAAAAAAACAATGGGACCTGTCTGCAAAGCCTGAAGTCAGCAGATCTACGGTGTTGGTGGAATCTGCTGTCTTCATAGACATTTAATCCGTTTTTAATCTATTTTTAATTACACCTCAGTAATGTAAAGTTGGTACATCCCTTTTTATATTATTATTTAGTTTAAATTCTCACTTAAACTGTCATTTTCATTAGCTAGAATAGCATTTTAGGGTATTCTCTCCTACCACCATCAACAAATACACACCCAGGGCTCCTTCTACATGACGCTTAGTATTTCATATTTGTGTCTGCTGATATCAAGAAAATCTTCAAACAAGCTTACATATCACATGATTTTAAAACACAACACATTACAGCTTCTCTGTTATTTCCCTTGTTTTATAGCTATTTAGAAGTTTTCTTCTCAACTACAACGGCAAGAAAATTCCTTGATGAACGCAAACAAATCTGACTGCTGCAGAAACTGGGCCTTGAAATGAAAAACGAAACATGAAGAGGCTTAGGGCTGTAACCACAACTTCAGTCAACTTACGAACATCTAAAGTAAAATAACAGCACCTCTGACATCAATGGGAATTTCACCACTGATTCCAGTGGGACCAGGTTTTTCGTACTGCCCATCCAAACTTAGTTTCCTTTCTGTTAGCTGATTGTGCCTTGGCATCTTGCCTCCCTGTTATGATTCACAATTTTTTAAATGAGTTCACAACGTTGAAAAAGTGCAAGGAAAGGAGATTTCCTACCACTAAACAAAAATCACAATGAAATACTACGGTAGCTTTCCCAAAAGCACACATCGGTCACCCTTCTGATAAGAAAATGTTAAAAATAAAATTGAAGAGGTGATTTGTTTGCCTTTTACCCCAGCACAGGGCAGCACAGCCCCCTGGCAGGGCGACTCTGTGGAGCCACAGACCTGCAGTCATGCCAGCATACACCCACCCGAATCCGTGACCAAACCAATAGCTTAAACTCAAGAAACAAACAACAAAAAGGAATGAAATCACTTCCCCCTCCCCCCCATGCATTCAGTGAGGAAATTATTTTCTAAGAGGAAAACAGGTGTAATGTGAAAAAAGCACATGGCAAAATTCAGGCAGTAAATGATACTCTTCTAAACACGAGGTGCATTTGTCTGCTCTACAAGATAATCATCATCATCATAGTATGTCTCGGAAGAAATCTGGAGTCATATCTTGCTGTCTGTTTTGCAAACAGAGTTAATGAGAGTCATGTGGATAATGTTTTTCATTAAATTGAGGATATGAGCCTGAATCAACTCCACTGAAATCAATGGGAGTCTTTCCATTCATCTTAATGAGGCTGAATCTACTTTTATAACGATAGAATGCAAAAGCCTTCATTCACTTTGCCTCGCAGAAGATATCCATCATTTTCTGAAGAATCTAAGGACTATTTTGCCACATCAAAAAAGAGCAAAATCAGGTCAGGAGAAAAGAATGTACATCCATGAGGGCAATTCAGTATGGGATTGCCTAATGTCAGTAGGAAATATGTAGTTATTATCCTCATTCTTCTTTTTTTCAGCATTATCCTTTTATTAACTGTATGAGGTATTTTGAAACATGATCCAAAAAACCTCAGAATGCACTGACAAAGTAAAGTGCTCATGTAGGATACGTGCAAGGAATTTAAGTGTAGCACATTCTTGCACTTTCATAAAGCAATGTTCATGTTACAGATGTAAATAAAATACAGAATTTAAAGTTCAAAAAAAGCAAAGTCCCTCTTTGTTCTGAACAGAAACAACCTGATTGGTTTCGAGTATAAATTTGGAAAGAGAAAAGCACGCAGACAAGTGCTCAAAACAGTGCGTCTGAACACATACATGAACTGTTTTCATGGAAGACAACAATGGAGTGTGGATTCTGACTCCCACAAAGGACTCCTGTGTTCAATTGCCACCCTTCCGGGCAGCAAGTGGCAGCACCTCTACAGATAAACATTTCTGAATTTTTTTTTATAGCTTTTCTGTTTTTACATTAAATAACTGCAAGTACGTTTACGTACTAAGTTTACATACTAACTGCCCAATAATGGGCAGGAGAGGAAAGGTGCCTCAGACCAAAAGGAAAAGCTGCAAGGATGGACAGGATTCTTATTTGTACCACAGCAGTGCCTGGAAATCCATGCGACACTCAGTGCTGTTTTTGGCTAGGTCCAACACAAACATGCTGCAGGACAGCCCCTACACTTAAGAACACAAATTATGTAGATGCTAATTTAATTGCAGCCAATTGCATATAAATGAAAACGCTTTTACTTAACTTTTGACTTTTTGCTATTCCAATGGCAGTTCAACCACTGCTGATAAATAAACCCTTTCACCAACTTTTAGCAACTTCCTCCTTCCCCAGTTTTTCCTCACTCTTAGTAAATACATCCATATTATTTTTATTTCTTCTGTATTATTTTATTCCTTCCTCTGCATGCATTATGTCAGTCACCTTCCCAGTCCTATGAAGCTCTGCACTTCAAAAGGAGAAAAACTTTTTGGGCATACCTACATCTTGTGTTGCAGTTAATGAGGGTTCATGTCAAAAGTTCATTCAAAGAAGCTATTCTAGTTCCTTGCCCATTTCCTGTCGCATTTGCGGATGCAATTTGTCTTGGTCAAGTCCTTTGTCAACTTTTCACAGTTCTAATTACCTTATTAGCTGCTTCAGTGCTCCAGTAAAACCTTTTTGTTTTCTACACTTTCTTTCAGGGTCCTATTGCTCATCATAGGGAGTATTTTTTTACCTTTTTATTTTTCTTCCTGTGTGTGAAAAATCAGTGCAGAGAAGGCAAGCGAACTCACTTGGTGAACTTCCCATCTCTTGCTCAGCTGCAAGCCTGAAGGCACGTGCTAATTAGGCACATGCCAGACAGATCACATCCAGTGCCTCATGCTTTGCTCTCTCCAACTGATTGCCTTTTATTGGCACCCTCAGTCACCCTCTGCTTCGTTTCTTTTTTCAAGTCTTCGTGTGCCTGTCACTTCACAAGGAATTATTTTAATAAGGAGTATCTGGAGAGAGACAGGTTGGAATTAGATCTAAAAAAGAAGGAAACCTAGTACAGAAAATCAAACTGCAGAGATAGCAACGTCAGACTGCCAGTTCCTGGGTTTCCATGGCTAAAAATAAGCTATGCACACTATCAGAAGTATGAAATAGCTATCTGGGAGGCAGAATATTGATTGTCTACCGAAGAGACAACTTCTAATTACAGTTTACCTCCATTAAAGAGTCTTGCTTCCAAGTGCATCTTCAGAGCTGTAGCTAATAAGGTGTTCAGATGTTCCCTACTTGGCATTCAAATGTACTGAAGACGAGTCCACATCTTACAACAATGCATTCTGACCAGCAAAAAAAGGCATCTTGGCATGAAAACAGAGCTTCAACTATTCTATCAGAGACAACTACATTCACTAACGCAAGTCAATAATTTTATCTCCTGAGAAAGAACAAAAGGAATCAAATCCAAAAAGACTAAAGCCAGAATTTGATTCAGCACATCAAGCAAGAATAATAACCCAGCTTGACGGCTACTTACCACATCGAAGTTACACCACAGTACAGTATAAACTTAGTACAACCGCCTTCTTGTCTCTTGTTTACCACAAAGCACCAGAGAACACAATGAACCTGGGTCTCTGCATTATCAGTGGCACATAAGCACTTCAAAATATTTCTAAGAAGCTCCAGACAAAAGCTCAGTAATGAAAAATATGTCTCAGAACATCATCTATATTAAGAATATACTGATGTTTTCCAAGAACATCACAGCATATCTTCATGTGACAGATGCCTATAAGCCTGCTCAAACAAATACCGGTAGTCTAGCAAGCAAATCTGACTGGCTACATTTTCAAGACACCTCAGGATTCACTTGATGATTTTCAAGAGATCTTCCTTGCTGCACCAACTGAAAATGGTGACATTGATTTTGTTGTTGGTATTACCTATTAATGGGTGAAACCTGTGATACAAGGTGAGTAAAGCTGAAAATCCAGACCTGTTTTGGGACGCCAAAATTCTTCCAGATTTTTCTGAAAGGAAACTAATACTAGAAGGGTCATCAAGCTGAAGGGAAGGAGAAATTATCTTTTCCTCTCATTCTGCTTGCTTCCAGCCAGCAACCTGTAACATCCCATTCCCATGATTTGTTATATCTACAGGTTAATTGCACCTATTTTTTCTTTCTTCTGCTGACCTTTTTGTCTGTTTTCTTTAGCATTATTTTGGCCATCTGAACAGCTGATTTCCTTCCTTTAATCACACTGCACTTCCCCATACAATTCCAAAACATGCAGCTCCAAAAAGGAAGGTTAGGGGCAGAGGATTTGTTCTGCATTTCTTCAGCTTATTCAGTTTTTGCCTTTAATCAGCTCTCTCCTGCTCCAGAAAACAACATTGCTGTGGGGGACCCGTGTGATCAGTTCTCTGTTGATGAGAGTATGTTTCTTGCTGGATCAGACAAGATCAAAAAAATAATAATAAAGGGAAAAAGTCAAGAAGAACAGGGTTTTTTTTATCTTTGGATTAATTAAACTTAATCAGTCCTTTAGGATGGGAACCGAACAACAGCTCAACAAACCTCTTCAAATAAGTTAGAAAGTGAGACAGCCATTAACACAAAAAGGCAGCTGTATCAGCACGATGGGAGGGATTAAAGCAAGCCAGTTACGCCCCCAAAGGATGGCTGCTGGAACAGAAACAAGTCAAACTTGGAATAAATTAGATAAATTTAAAAAATTCATCCCACCCATGGCCAGCATGTTCCAAAGCATTCAACACTCACCTTTGGGACCAAAATTTCAAAAAGGATCATTTAGTTCCCATTTAGGCAAAAAGTGAAATAGCCAGTTAGTGAAGGAACTCAACATCCGGTAGTGAACTACTCTAACATCTATATAGAAGAATCTAGTGTTAATCCTTACCTCTTCCTCATTCCTCTACATTTCATCTTTCAGGTATGTTTAACAATCACTTGCTTAAACTTATTTTCTGCTAGCTTCTTTACAGCTGTGAAGAAGCTTCCAGTCTCACATCCTCACTCATTATTCTCCGAATTACTAGCAATGCTCTCTCCTTTGCCAGTTCACACGTGTTTTGAATTAGGAAGCGATCCAAGGCTAGCAGCACACGCTTACCTATTTTATTTCCTCGTTAATGGAACAAAACCGCTGGTGCCCAGGTAGATAAATCCTTCCATTATCTCACTGACCTTTCTGCATATTTTAAGAGGTTATTTTGTGGGCTGTGCAAATAAAATAGCAGAGTTTGTGGAGAACTGTGTTGTCTTTCCCACATCTTCACCTCTCCCAAAATACAGTTCCTCACTGGTCATATCATAATCGACGGAGACAACAGGTCACCCCCAGCCTAGTCCTACTTAATAAAGGCTGCAGGAATAAACAGGGAAATAAGTATTTTGACACATGAAATTGGAGCAGCCTGTGAATTACTTTCCACTAGAAAAGATCTAGCATAAAGAAGAAATGGAGAAACAACCGCACTAGGGAATAAAATAAAGAGAAGGGGAAAAAAAAAGTAGAATGCCTATACATTGTGCCAGGTTCTGCAAGTGACTTTCCTATCCTCTTGGGGAGCCTAAGAAAGACTGGCTCAGGTACAAATAGAGATTTGCATCCTTTGCCTTCCTCTAACAGCAACAACTGAAGGCTGGAAACACCGAGTGCCACTGCGAAGCCTGGCAAGGAGGTTGCTGGGCTGGCAAGCCACAGCAGCTAGCCCTCATGGGTGGGACAGCTGCATGAAAACTACCCCAAGGATGAATTTTGACAGCCTCTCCTTCTACAGCGGTAATTGCTGAACAGGAAATGGCCACTGTAGCGCCCACCTCTCTGGAGACAAAGCCTTCCGCAGCACTTGCATCTTTAACTCCTGAGGAGCTCATATGAAAAAGGAAAGACAGGAGCCAGGTTTATACTCACAACACTAGACTAAGATTCAGGAGATCAGCATTTGTTCGCTGCTTTTGCTATACCCATCTTGTGGGACCTCCAAAAAAATCATTAACCTGTGCAGTACTTCGGTCTCCTCTTTACAGGATGAAAATATTTTCCTCAGTTCCAGGCTTTGCTTTCTCATTTAGAAGTTCTTCCAGAATAAGAACTACACTCTATTATTATTCTATTTTTTAGGATTTTTTTTTAATCTACAAATGAAATAAATGCAATATGAAATTTTAAAAGTATACCAAAGCTGGTATATTTTTGCAAGGGCAAAGCTTTAAGCAACAGAGATTTCACTTTTGTGCCGGAATGGAAATTCACTCAGTTCAGAATGCCGTATGTGCCAATAGCATTTCTTCCATTCCTATGCTTTTGTTTTTAGTTCTGCAATATTAAGTAATGCTCACATTAAAGATTTATCACAACCTGTCCCTCTGCATCTGGTGGCCGTGTACTGAAGCTAGAGAAGCACAGCAAAAATAAAGTAGCTACTATAATGCCAGCCTTGTTTCCTGTGACTTCCAAAGTACCTTCTGACACCAGGCTTGCCGTGTAACAGAATATGGAGCTACTTCTATTTAAAACACTTAATGATCCATTAAATTAGTGCATGAAACAAGGAAGAAAAGCATTGGGAGAACTGAAAACTCGAATGATATTTTAGTACGTTTCAAAAAAGTTATTCTGCTACAGTAGACACATTTGATGCATAAATATCTTTCTGGAGTAAGAGATGCATTTTTTTCTTCTGATTGCCATAGAATTTATATCAGACGTTAAATAGTAGTTTTCTGCTAGAAAGTACATGCCTTTTGTTCTTAATCTTTACATAGAGCTGATTAAGCTTCACCCCCAAATTCCATTTAGTACTGCATACTCACAAAATGTCACAATTGTACTTTGTTATAAATCAACAGGGATTGCAGGGCACATAATCAGATCAGAAATGGAGAGTACAGCTTGCACAGTAGAATCCTGACACAGTAAACCTTGCCAGTCAAATGTAAGTCGTGTCATGGGAAATGGAGGTGTGTTTCTGTCCAGCTTGCATTTGTAGAGGCTAAAAAAACCAGACAACAGCTTCCATTTGTATTCAGAACAAGGAGGCAGCAGCAGGATACAGGGACTGCAAGTATTCTCACAGTGCCTGGAAAATGAGGGGCCATACCAGCACTACACACTACTGGCTTTCTGCATTATCATAAGACTCTTAAATCAACAGTAGCAGAAGGATCCAGCTATTCCCAACGGTGGCTCCAGGGTGTACTGCTCTGTTGTACAGCTATGCTATATAACCATCACTAAACAACAACAACAAAAATAACATCCCTGAATATATATACATCTCTGGAGTATTTAAGGGTCTCTGGAAAGTCCTGCCTGAGTAGCAAAACTAATCAGGGCAGTTGGGAACCAATATAGACTTCCTAAGCACCAGCCCAGCTTCCATTCACGGGAGCACTCTACCCGTGAAGAAAGATGAAACATTCCAGATGAGCTTTAATACTTATCAGAGGAAGTCCTTGTCTACATGAAAAGAAGGGACAAAGATAGCACTTACTGTTTTTGAGATTCCAGCCCACTGATTTCCATTTTATTTTGGTTTTCCCTGTGTTTAAGCATGGCATCCCACACTTCTTGAATACATGTTTAAGCACTGTTGAATCACTTGATACTCACTGAATGCATTCTTGTTAAGCAGAATTTATGGCACTGACCCGATTAGGCAACAACCATTGGCATTGATAATCATTAGGCAAAGATTCCCTGGGAGATGTCCCAGTAAAAGTGGCTGTCTCAATTAAGCACACTGCAATTAAGAGCACTATATCTATAAGGGTGATCTCACAATGAGAACAAAGCATTTCAAATGGCTTTTAATGTTTTCTTAATTCAAAATTAGAGAAGAGACTACTACTGACAGATTTTTCTAATAATCGTTTTTTTGGTGACTGCAAACTCGTACTTCAACACTACAGACCCCCAGCCAGTCCAAACAACGTTCTCTGGCAGCACTTCTCCATGGCTCTGCCCTGAGAGGCACAGGTTGCACTGGAGACTTGGCCACCCAGAGTCAGCCCCAGTAAAGCCTCTATGCCCAGCTGCTGACGACAGGAAAGAAAACAGCAGCAGGGCATACAGAGAGAGAGGCTGCTACTCAATATGGTAGGGGAATTGAAAGAAAACAAGTAAACGAGGCTGGGAAAAACAGGAAGAGAAGCTTAAGACTTAACAAAATCAGTCATATGTTGTTGTCAGCCCCCACTTTCTCCAGAGCTGCTAGGAGGTGTCAGGCAAACCACTTTGGGCACGTCTTTGTATTTGTTACCAGTTTTCAGAAGCAGCTCCCAAGCCCCTTCCACACACACAACTCTTGCACGACCTTGTGGAGCTGGCTGGGTAGCCAGATGGGCACATGCCAAGAATTCATTTCTCTGCAGGGAGAAGCCAGCCAGCCCTCCCTGCAGTAGAGATGTACATCAGTCCTCCTGAGTGCTGCTGACATCCAGTGCCAACCCGGTCTCCCTGGCATTTAGGAAAACAGGGCATTTATCCCATTACTCTAGGGAAAGAACCATATGGCAGCTCAGCTTCCTACATGGAGAACCTCAGGGGACACAGGCATTAAAACACAGGTTTTCAGCACATCTGAGTCACACAGTCTGGATGCCAAATGCCTCAAAACTTGCAGTAAGGTATGGGTGTCCAACCTTTTGGTTTGTCTGGGCCACACTGAGTGAAGAGGAATTGTCTTGGACTGCATACACCTAAGTTACTCCAAAAGAAACACCTCCTATTCATTTCCCTGGAAACAACAGCAGATACAAAGAGCACAGTAACTCTTTGATAGAGCAAATTGTCAGCTACAAAACACTCTTTTTCAACAAAGTTGTCACCATTAGCTGTGCATTTTTACCAGTGATGAACAAGAGCCTGCATGCCATGCATGTAAAAATGCATGCACCACTGTTGCTGCAGCCACTGCTAAAAATGCACCACTCGCCAATTCACTGCACCCACATCCACTGTTCAGCCTCCATCGATATTCACCAAGCACCAATGAATGTGAGCGGGAAGGTTCAACCTCTACTGCCACCCCACCAACATCCACCTCTGTCAATGAAATAAGACAGAAGGTATTACTTTCTTAGCAGCCCTCAAAATACAGAATATTGTTAATGTGTAAGTAAAAAAGAAATAATATTGCTCTTAAAGCATTAAAAAAAAGGAACAAAACCATAAAACTAGTGGAACGTATGATCTTTTTTTGTGACACCAACACATCAGTTATGTTCGATGGCAGTGGTCGCAGTTCTTAGTGAGCTGTCAGCTGTTCATTAGAGATTTATGATGAAATTTTACTCTTCCTGTGCTTCGTCCTTGAAAACAGTTGATCACAAACGCACTGCCAGAAAGTGATGACATGAATAAGGTGTGGTTGTGAAGCAAGGGATATTTCTCTCTAGTAGGAAAGATATTATTTAAGTCCAATAAAGAGACAAGCAGATTTTTGAGTTGAATATCTGATTGCAACTCTATACATTCCACTTAAGGATTTGCAGGTAATATATATTTACATTAACTGAAAATTGTGTTGGAAACATAAATTGATGCTTTTTTTTTTTTTCAATCTTGAAACCTATTCTCAAACTCTTTTTATCAAAACAGAAAGCATGGCTTCACAGTTCAGAGCACTGTGCTTAGCCAGCGTATCAAAATGCATGCAACTATTTGCCATCACTGGAGTCAGCACTGCCTTCCCTGTGTTCTGGGTTCAGTCAACACAGCGTTAGCAGCTCAGACGGTTTGGTTGTTGCTGAGCAGTGAGTGTGCCTGGGGCTGGGAAGAGCTGCTGCCTGCATTGCCAGCCGTGTCAGCCCGCAGGTTGGACATGCCTGCAGTAAGGTATGTTTTCAAGCTTGCATAAATGGCTATCGATGCACAGTAGGGGGATGCACAGCAGAGTTGGATTTGCTACAAAGCCAATACTTCTAGAAAGAGCCAAGGTCAAGGGAACTGTGCTTGTAACATAAAAATGCTGCCTAATTTCAAGGAGAAAGAACAAAAAACAACCACACACCTACCTACACATCTCCAAGTCAGGGGATATGTTCTGTCTCCTTTCCCTGTGCCCTACTTTCTTAATATGCAATCAAGCTAACAACATCTCCCACCTGACAGTGGGATAGCACACAGACAGTAGTCCTTTCTGGTGGCTCACTTCAACCCCACAGTGAGGCGCCTCAGTCTACCACAAGGCAACTACCATCACCATCATCCCTGCAAAACTTGAATGCAGCATCACATACAAGGGATAGACACAGATACGAGTTGGACACTGAGCAATGAGATGAAAACAAAGTCTGATAAACTTTGTCCCTTCAACGAACATCACCTATTTGTTGCAGTGAATGATGCAGAAGCCATAGAAAATCTGATACAGAATCACGAAATTATAGACTGAGACATAACGTACGTGCATAAGAAGTCAATGAGCAGGTTCTCAAGGTAACCATTTCTGGCATTTTCAAGCTTTTAAATTAAATAAAAAACAATCTTACATTTCAGGAATCTTTCTTTCTGTTTTTGTGTTGTTTGTTAGTTTTTAACTTTAGAGTATAAGTGAAGGTTTTTGCGTGCAGATTCACAAATAGTGAGGCAGTCATCCTTCTTCAAAGGAAAGATCTAGGACACGTTTAGAAGATGCAAAGCATCCCTGACAAACACCTCTCTCCATTTGGGAAGACTGAATCCCCTCCTGTCTGCTGCTGCCCACTAACACAGCAGCTGTTCTCAACAAGCAACAGAACGGGCATTCATAGGATGGTGCCCTAAGCCACACTGCTGAAACAGAAACTTAGGACTCTAAATTAGTATAACAAACAAACACACACCAAACATTAAAAATAGTTAAAATCTACTATATCATCAAGGTACTTGGAAATATTAACCTAAACTTCGAGCTTAATCCCATACTACAAAAATGCTAAAAAAAGCAAAGGTTGTGTAAGAAAAAGCTACCTTTACAATTTTTTTCTGTTTTGTTGGGGTTTGGGTTGTTTGTTGTTGCTATTGTGTTGGTTTTTTTTGTTTGGTTGGTTGTTTTT
>JACDJE010000542.1:272356-347308 GCA_016647715.1 Pavo muticus | reverse complement strand
CAGGGACAGAAATTTGTTGCTTCATCATTAGCTATCAAGTTATCACTTGGCTGGCCAGATAACAAAAGCTCAGTGGTGTGACTTGCAAGTACAAAATATTCAGCTTTACTTCTTGCTCTCAGTCTTAATACCCATTTCTACTTATTTTCTGCAGCTTGTCAATTTATACTTTTCCATATCATGTAACTTTAATGGCTGTTTTCACAGAATCACAGATTGTCAGGGATTGGGAGGGACCTTGAAAGATCACCTAGTCCAATCCCCACTGCTGGAGCAGGAACACACTTCTGCTTCCCATAGAAAGAAAACCGAGCAACCTATGTGTGTTGCCCTACTGCATGCACTTCCTAACTGGGGGAAACTTAAAAACAAGGAAATATTTTAGCAGCAGACACACCTCGTTTCGACACACGAGCTGGTAGGAACATTAGCATCCTCTAAAGCGTGTCTGTAACCCACTCTGCTTCCCCACCAGGCCTAGCAGCGAGCCACGCAGCCTCCCTCTCCAGCTGCACACATCTGCTTCTCTCCCCCTCAGGTTCTCGTGACAGCTAACCAAAGACTTTAGGGAAGGCTGCTCCTTCATTGCTCAGCATCACTTCTGATCACTGACAGCACTGCAAAGCAAGTGTTAAATGTTATTGGCCCAGAGCAGGAGGGAGGTGAATACAATACAGAGGAAGCAAACCAGAAGAGGCAACATATGCTAAAGAGGCCAGCAAGGGCCCCAACAGACATTCACCAATGAAAGTTGCTGTGGATGCACATCATGCTGCCTCCCACAGATGTCTGCCCGGCTGCAGGACAGCAAGGTGTCAGCGGGGCAACCCAGGTCCTAAAGCCAGAGGCAAAGAGAAGTTCTCGCTGTCACACACTGACCTGCAGCAGTCTTCCTGCTGGCAGCAAAAGTGTAAACCACCACCACCACAAAGCTTCCTGAAGAACCTCTGTCAGAGCCTCATCAAGCAGTATGGCTTGTACTATAGAAGAAACCAGAATAAACTCCCTCTGAGCTCAAAGGTCTTTGATAGATGCTGCATCTGTCAAGCTTGTCTCTTCCCATTTATTTCTTTGGCAATATGTGATAATATTGCAACTAGACAACTGCTAACAAACACACATGCCAAAGTTGACCATAAAACACCACTCAATGATTTCACTACAATTTCACCAGTCCTATTGCAAGGTGGTATGAATTCCTGTTCGATTTAGCTTTCTACGTTTTCAAAACTAGATGTTGAAAATTAGATGTCGCACAAGTACTGAAAGTTCCGTTGAAGATATTTACCATCTTCAAGGTCCTAAGGCCATGTATAATATTTTGGATTGCTAAAATGAGAGCTAAAGAAAATGAAGGATTTTGCTGTTGTTTTTCTTAAAAACTATCCAAACACACAGATAGGTCTTCCCAGGGCATCTCATCTTGAACTTTTTGAGAACTAGAGCCACTGAGCTGACTGGTGGTAAGGAAAATTGCTTAAGCTCACGAGGCCACACTTTTCAAAAGAAAACAACAGACTTGTGCAACCTGCAGGGACACCAATGACTACCTGAACCATGGCTGCACTCTAGGCAGGTTTGTACAACACCAACCCTGCAGCTACTCGACCCACAGTAGAGCTTACCCAGAACAAGTGTTCCGAATGACTCACAGAAGAGATTCTGGGAGAAAATCCTGAAGTACACATAAGAGTTAGAAGACTTAAGAATTGGGAGGCACAGAATTCAGGCATTTTCATAATCTAGTGCCCAATAAGCATTTGTTTGTTTGAAAACCTCTACGAATGAGGTCTTCTCCTTTCACTTTAAATCAGAATCCTTCCTCTTCAAGAGGAAGAAAAAACAAAGAGTCCTCCACAAAAAATATAAATACATAAAAATGAGTTACGCTGCCAGTTCAGCAGCTTTCTCCCAAAAATCTCTAATAACACACTTATTTAAACACTGCAACAGGATATCTTTCACTATTTTTATTTATACACTATATAGAATTCCAGTTAAATGACCAATGTCAAAGTTTCAATAATTACTTAATAGATATGGCCATTTGAATCAATGACTTCCTGCTTCACTCGCACTATAGGATGGATTGAAATCATATGCGAACCCAACAGAAAACTGATTTCACCATGCATCAACCCTGTTCTGTGTTACCAAGATGAGGGGAAGAAGTAGTGCTGATTTGCCTGCAAGACTCATGGAAAAGCCTGAATCACTTTGTCACGACCAGCTCAGCACTCTGCTTACTTCCTATTTTACTGGTGTGTGCAAGTAGTAATTGGGATGATCTTGGTTACCTACAAGAATAATATGAAAGAACATAAAATATCAGCAGCGTATTACTAATTGTCCAAGAGCAAAATTTCTCTAAAACCTCTTTAAAGGTAAGAAAGCATGTTCTGTGACAATTGCTCCACTTGGACTAAAATGGTTAAGGTACTTTTCCATTACTAATTCATGGCTAAGAAGAACAGCTTTCCCTGACTTTCTATTATACCTTTGCAAAGTGTCAGAAAAGCTAGAGGGTTTTTTTTTTTGCAAGTAAATTTTCTAAGAGTACACTAAAGTCTCTTCTGGAATACGGAGAGATTGAGAAAAGCTATCAGTCTGTTGTGACAAAGGCTGAGAAAGATCTTTCAGCTGTTCCTAACTGAGATTTTTTGTTCTAAGGATTGAAAAGACTCTTGCATATTTAGACAGTTTTCTAGGAAGAAGTTTAAGGTTGTTTTACCAATAAAAATAGTAACATTTCACATATATAAACTTGACTTCGCTTCCTTCAGCAGAAGGAACACATCCTCCATTACCAGTGCTGCCCTTGCCTTCTTCTAATCACCGAGAGGGCAGAACATGGAGCAGCTCAGCAGAACTCCAAGCCCATCTCAAGAGAGTTTCACCTACTTTGGGAATGCCAGCACTTGCCACAGCTGCAGGCTGGGGACCTAAGTCTGCATTTGAACCAGCATTAGGCTACCTACAGCAATGTAAATTTCACAAGAGCATATACAGCCTTCTGGCAAGCTTCCAGCCCTGAAACATTTTCCTCAAGTTCCACAAACAGCTAGAAGCAGCCTCTGCTGCTTCAATCTATACCAGCCACAGTTGCTTTGCTTGCTGAAGAACCCAGCACATTGCTCAGATCCTTCAGCTTTTTCTACAGCCGTGTCCCCAGCTGGAGCTAGGACCCACTTCCTGACTTGCAGGAGCTGGATTCAGAGAAGCCTCAGCAAGGTTTTCTGTCTGCCTGAAACACAAGCTGTGGCTCTCACTGCTGTAAGGAACCATGAGGATGTTATGTTGCTCTGCACCTGAAGGGTACAGCCCTTAAGGAAGAAATGCCAAAACATAAGACTCCGCAGTCTTCCCCTGGATATCTGGGCTTCTGGGACTGGCCAGGATACATTGCATATCACTTACTGCTGTGAACTCTCAAGTTCAGGCTAAAGAAACGCAAGAGATCTGTTAGTTCCTGTTCCCGATGGCAGCATCGGCCAAAAGACTGTCACAAACCTTAAGCGCAGGACAGGAGAAAGGTATTGCTTTCACTGAAAAATACCTTTCTTCAGCTTTCAAGCTTCCAAAGTATGGAAGGGCAGATACACTACACTTCCCCTGCAGCTTTCAGAATCAGTAATTCTGTTTCACAAGTCTTTATTTTATCTTTTCAAGAGACAATAAATCTCAAGGTATAAATTGGGAGCAGATGGAGTGGGATGTTAGACTGTCAGCTTCCATTAACAACACAGGGGCTCACCATGCACCACAGCCAAGCCAGAGCCTTTCATCTCACCTCTGCGCAACTACTGGAGAAGCTACTTGTCTGAGTTAGGGTTACTGACAGATGAACACGAGTCAAAACCAGATGTGACTGCATTGACAGCCAGCCAATTGTTGCTACAGGATCCCTTCGCCCATAAGTCAGTAGATCACAGAGCTCTTTGACTCATTTTTCACAATGCTGGGAGTTTGCAATTTACCCTTAGTATACCACAGTGACTATGAAAAGCTGCTCGGGAAGGTAGGGGTGGGTGTCCAACCTCCTGATCCCCCTTCTCTTCAAAAGCTGTAGGTTTTACCGTTAAAGCAGAGCGTTTGACTGTTGCGGGAAAAGAAAACCATGACACTACTCTATGCTGTCCCATGCAGCTGTAAAAGAAAAAGTCAACTTAGACAAGCAGCCTTCAAGCATTTTGCAAAATGAAGGATGGTGTCTATGGCCATATGGAGGCCACGGAGCAGAGAAAGACCACCAGACACCTCCTGGGAGAGGGAGGCTCCCTCTTGCATCTGCATAAAACCAGCACAAATTTCCTTTCTGACAATCACAGAATCCTTAGAGTTGGAAGGAACCTTAAAGACCATCTAGTCCAGCTTTTCTGCAGTGAACAGGGACATCACAGCTAGATTAGATTGCTCAGAGCCTTGTCCAGCCTCTCCTTGAAAATCCCCAGGGACAGGGCATTCACCACTCTGGGCAACCTGTTCCCGTGCCTCACTCACTGTAAAAGACTTTTTCCTTATAACCAACTTAAATCTACGCTCTTTAAGTTTGAAACCATTTTCCCTTGTCCCGTCACCACAGAGCCTGCTGAAGAATCTGTCCTCTTCATTCCTGTAGCTCCCCTTTAGATACTGAAAGGCTGCTACGAGGTTACTTCAGAGCCTTCTCTTTTCCAGGCTGAACAGCCCCAGCTCTCTCAGATCATCCATTCATAGGAGAGGTGCTCCATCCCTTGCATTATTTTTATGGCTCTCCTCTGGATGTGCTCCAGCATATTTATGTCTCTCCTGCACTGAGGACTGCACATCTAGATGCAGTACTCCAGGTGAGGCCTCACCAGCACAGAGTAGAGGGGCAGGATCACCTCCCACAACCTACTGGCCACACTTCCTTTGGTGCAGCCCAGGATGCTGTTGGCTTTCTGGGCTGTGGGGGCTCATGGCTGGCTCAACGTCTACCTTGCCATACACCAGCATCTCCAAGTGCCTTTCAGCAGGGCTGTGTTGAATCCTTTCATCCCCCAGCTTGTATTGGTAGTGGATGTTGCCTTGACCCAGGTGGAAGACCTTGCACTTGGATTTAGGAGCTACGTTATACTCTTCCCATGGTCCCTGTCCCTGCTTTCACTGCCTTCGCATTTTCTTCTTGCTCTTCCGTTTGACCAGCAGGTCCTGGCCTTCCTTTCCTGACTTGCTACACCTGGGGATGGAGAGCTCTTGTGCTCTGAGGAAAGCTTCCTTAAAGATCTGCCAGCTCTGCTCTGCACCCTTGCCCATGAAGACAGTTTCCTAAGGCGTTTTGTTGATTAACTACCTGAAGAGCTGCAAGTTAGCTTTCCTAAAATTTAGCATCCCCCCAAAAAAAACCAAAACCACCTAGATTAAAATAAAATGGGATGCTCAATGAATGCCAAACAAAGCAAGCCTAAGGGCCCCAATGTTGCTACCATATTCGCTTTCCCCAGGTTTTTGGGAAAAAAAAAAAATCAAGCACAAGAGTGCCTGCTGCTGGCTGCCTGCTCTGCTCTCTATCACAGCACTACTCACTGTTCTGGGATGTGACTGGCCTGCCTGATCCTTTTTGGTAGCAATAAGTAGCTCCATACCTCTGCCACCAGTTTCAGAGGGAGCTGCTCAGGTGTCACTGTTCTTGGCTTTACCAGTCTCCATCACCACTTGCTCCAAATCTATCTCCATCCTGCTACAAACAGGTAAAGCCTGTGGATACAAACACTGTATTGACTCAGTACCTTTATATATCAAGTGAACTCATACACAGGCAAGCGTATTGTCAGACTGATGCATCAGTTAAACACATGCAAGGCCCAAATATTTTGGAAAGCCGAACTCTGGAAATATAAAAGGCTCACTTAGCACCATGAACTCTCTTCAAGCCATACTCCCTCTCAGCTATTTCCTGTTTAATCATCAATACATACATTATGCAATCTTTGCAAGCTGAAGAGCAACATGTTGCTTCTCTGAATAGAAGGAATGTGGCTGTATCTACGAGAAAGACTGAACAGACAAGAAAAAAATAAGTGCATCAAAATCCAGTGACTGCCCCTAATCTGAAGTAAACCACAAGGCCATTAAGTTTGCCCAATGAAAAAAATCTCATCTTGCAAATATGTAATGAAGTACCATCTCTCAAGACTCCGTACACTCTACAGAATTAATAAGAAATGCTTTGGTGGAAATTCAAGTACTGCTTGAAGGCAGAATTAGAAGGAGGTATTTAAAAGAAAAGGGAAAAAATATAAAGATGTTATATTTCAGTTCCTAATCCATTAAGATACTTCTCACACAGTGCAAGAAGTCTGTACAAAGACTCAAGTTCAGTCAGCAGCTGACAGGAACAGTGAGCTGGCAGATGCACGTTACGAAGTCTATTCCTGGACAATCAGCACAGCGGGCCTTGAAGCATCTTTGCTCCTGACTTCATTGCTGTAACAGTCTGATTGCTTGTGACAGGTGAAAAAGGACACAAGAGGACAAGAAATGCTAGGGGCAGACATCTCTTTCTCAATCTTGCTGATTACAGTGTAAAGTATTTTTGAAGCACTTTGTTGGAGTCCAAAGAAGGAGGTAAGTGTGCAAAGTCAGGGTCAGGTGGATCACTTGGGATGATGAATGCCCTGCTTAATAGGGGCTGTTTGCATACTGTGAGAAACTCAAGTATCTCCGACATTAGTTCTTTGTCCTTGAATCAACCAGCTCTATCGTTGGCTTTCACTTGCATTATGATGCTTATTAGCAGCATATAATCCCCTCTCATGAGGTAGACTCACTCGCAGCACTATTTAAAGCATCCAATAATAGTGATCATGAAGTTCTATCCCAGATGAAAAGGGCGTAAGAATAATTTGCAGAGGATATAGAATGGAATGGTTTGTAAGTCAGACAGCCAGGAACATCAGTTGACTCTGGTTAATCATTTTTCCTTTCACCCTTACCACTCTTTTGAGCAAAAGTGATTTGTATTTCATCCCAGAGCCAAAAATAGAACGGAAAGTAACGCTGGGAATAATGCCCCAAGTTTCAGAAAAATCGCAGAAAACGCACGTTGCAAAGATGATGCTTTGAATAGCATCAATGAAAGAACTCGGCTTTTAATTCTCCTTCCCCTACCCTCTAAGTAAAATGAAAAATATTCTGTAGTCTCAGGGTTGTTGGTATTCGCAGACTTAGGAAAGCTTTGAGGCAGAGAAAAGATCCTGAGATAGTACTGAGTAGTTAATTTAAGCCCAACTACAAGGAACATTCTGAGAAAATCAGAAGGCTCAGAAGATGAACAGTGCATCAGAAGTCTTTGCTTGCAAGCAATCACTGCTAATCCAGCCTGGATAGCTGTCAGCAAATCCTGCTGTTATTTGCTAGTGGTTTGTATGAGGTGGTAACTCACCGGTCTCCTCTGGAGGTCCCAAGCCCACAAGAGGGATAATTTCTTCCCTTTGCATTGGTTTAAATCAATCAGGACTGTTCCTTTTAACCTAACACAGAAAGACAGTAGTCTCTGGCAAAGGTTTGTCTAATGTGAGTTCCATGCATCTTACTCCAAAGGCAGGAAAGCTCCGCACGGACAGAAGTGCAATGTGATGAATCTCTGAAAGCGTAGCATCACCACACACAGGCAGGCTAGAACTTGCCTCTTAACCAGCAGTGAGTTAATTTAATAAAGTCTGACTTAGTCATTTATAGCATCGTGTAGACCCCAGGCATGCATCTTGCTGAGAAAATTTCACACTACTCTGAATTTTGCATGCTGCATGGGCCCCAAGCATACACTTGGCACCACACTGCCTCTCCCCACAGGACAGCAACGTATACAATTTGTCTGCTCTGTGTATTCCCAGGTAAACTACTTTGCAAGCTGCCAGTACTTGCATTGGTCCTTGCACCAGTACCAGTCAAAGCCTTTTGCTCTTCCTTATCACAGCCGTTAACGACCTATTAAAGCCTGACATCAGCCTTGCATTAGTGATAGGACAGCCTCAAAACCTTTTTTCAAAGGTTTTTGCAGACCAAAAATACCTGCTCCAAATCACTCTTTACTGGTCACACTATGATACGTGAAGTTCCCTTGTCTTTATTTATCCAGTGGTAAAGAACCTTCTTCCTTAAGGTTTGATCAGTAAAACAGCAGTTCAGGCAGTACCACCTGGAGGCTATGCAACTAAGCACTGCACAGTTTGCTGGCTGCTGTGGGTGTCAAACTGCAAGCAACACTGCTGTTGCATTAAAACAAGGAAGGACGCGGTGCCTGATGAAAGCTGCATAGCGAAATGCGTGCCGGACTCTGCCACCTCACTGCAGCCCACACGCTCCTGCCTTGCTCCGCTCAGAGCCCAGGAGGCCTGGCAGGATGTTTGGCTGCTGCTCCTGCAGTGACTTGCTTCTTCTCAGCAACAATTTAAGAACAATTACTCCCTATGACAACAGAATACAGAAATAAATATTGCATTTTTTAACTACATCACAAGTAGCAAAAACAGTGAAGGAACCGCCAGAAAACTCTATTTGCTCGAATTGCCACCTTTTCTAACCAATTGTAAGAGAGCACTAAGCAAACAAGTGAAATACTCCGAGCAATCTGCCTGCAGACAAGCATCTATGCCAACTAGCCGCCAGTTGATTCCGTGGAAAACAAGAACACAAATAAAACCGCAAGCTAGAAACAACCCAGAAGACACTTTCTGACATTTTCAAATGATGAGCTTTAGTTTGGCATATGGTACTCCCACACCTCACTGAAAGCTGAAAAGTTGTTTTTTCACTGGCAGTCAAATAACTATAAACTTTTTAATGGAGTCTGCTCTCCAAGAAAGACATTGGCTTCTCTGCTTTTTGGATACAACTCCCATTTTTGATAGAAGTTACATCTACAGGGTCTCCACAAGACCTAGGTTACATCAGTTACGGTGCTGTCTCAAAAAGGTATCAGCTGAGACAAGACATTAAGGAAGAGAGAAGGGAAATTAAATTAATTCCACATTAGAAATCAAGACTGAAGCAAAGAAAGGTTAAGCGAACCTTTCTCGATTACCCAGGAAGTCTGTATCTAGTCTGGAAAACAAGTCCCCGTCTCCTAATTTCCAGTACAACCCTTTGGCAACAAAACAGACTTCCTTCCAGCTAATAAAGGTTTACAGGAATTCTACTTTGACATTTGCACACAGGCAAATCAGTAAATCTTTCACATCGGGAGTCAGAGAAAAAATGTAAGCAGAAAAAAAGGAGCAGATAATGCTATTTTAGACGCCTCTTTTAAGTGTGCTTTTCTGGCCATCTTCAACCCCTCCTCTCCTGCCACCATACAGGCAAATAAATCACAGCTATCTATCCACAGACTGTGCATGCAGCTTACTTCGCTTCCTGTACTGTTACAACCTCACTGAACTTTGCTTTATCTTTGACCAGGGAGACAAACTGAGCGATGCAAAAACTGCTAAATGAATTGCCTGAAGTTAAAGGAGAGAACTAAACAGATTATACCAGGATTAGTTTGAAAAGCTGACAGGGTGCAGCTACCTTTTCAGCAGCTGAAAAGCTATCATAGCTCACTCTGCAGACTGCAAGCAGTGAGCTTCCTCCTGAATTATTGGAAAAGTTTTCATGTATTATAAATACAACATCTCTAATTCCCATCACAGACTTAACTTTCCAGAGCTCTAGCAGGGTTTCGAGCTTTATGAGTTAACTGTAGGCCTAGGTTTGAATTAAGTCAGTATGACTTAGTTCTAAACTGAAAAGCCACTACTAATTGACAGGCTGAGCTGGGTTGGCCCAAGAGGACAGGAATGAATAAGCCCATATTCCTTTGGTACAAATCCCACCGTCAGAGAGATGACACATCGGTGTCAGTGCATTATAGCTCCAGTTTGACAGAAAGAGTTGCATGTAGCCCATCTCCAGAAAACAAAGAATTTTAACTCTATGTGGACCTGACATCATGGTCTCCCGCAAACCCTCACAGCCCACCACGAGTTGGTCTTAATACAGACCATCCTTGAGCTGCCAAGGTGACAAATGGCAATGTTGAAACCTGGAGTTGGCACAATGCATATCTCTAATTACTGCTGGTAGGAGACAGTACGATGCATACTGAGAATGCATCCCTACAGGGCCATGTCTATTTATACACAGAGAACACGCAATCAAGTAAAGAATAAGTTCTGAGTTTGTGAAAATCCCTACACAGTGTGCTCCCTGACCAGGGAATTACCCGGTACAGTGACTGCTCGGGAGCTGCACTGCACCTGGAGGCAGCCAATGAACCCTGCAGACTCACAGTAACTCCATAAGGGTTCTGAGCTCTGCACCTGGCCTACCAGCATTTAGCTTCTCCAGGTGGATGGAACCCTTGCCTGAGTTGGAGACATGTATGGATCTAGTCCAACAGCGGTGAACAGCATCTGCAGACTTCTGGGTATCGCTACTTGCAAAGTTTAAGGAAGAGCTCAGGGCAAGCAAGTGCCATTTTAAAATGACTAATTTTGAAACACTGGACACATTTCTATGAATCAGGTAATACTCCTCAAGAATTCTATTCCAATGCAATAAAACAAATGCCACACATCAGGAAACACACTTTATGCTTTCCTTCAGAGGATCTCTTGACTAATAGCAAATTAATTTTACCATACATTTCTTTCAAAAAGAAACAAGAAGAGTCATACCAGGGCTACTCAGCTGACCAGCTGAGAAAGGGAACTGCTTTCCCATCACCGCACAGTATTTTCACAGAAGTAAGGAGCTTTTGTGCAACCTCACATTATACACAGGCAAACTGGGCAGTTTTAAATCATGCAGCACCCAGTGCCAGGCACTATCAGCGTGAAGGCAGAAGACATATAGAATCCTAAGTGATGCATCTGAACCCATTGTATCAGCAAGCTGGTCAGGGAGCAATCAGAGTGATCCAGACTCACCTCCATCTGGCACCTGCATGTTGGCCAAGCACTGCTTAGGCCAGCACAACAGGAAGGCTACAGCAAGCACAGAAGACTTCAGTGGAGGTTAAGGACAGCTGATGTTGTGTGACTGCATGGCACAAAGAGGCCTGAGGTGGGAGGCTGACCTGACTCACCCACAGAATAGACCAAAGCAAAGAAGCCTGTTACCAAGGATAGCATCTGTTTGGGAGTTGCTGGGTGTCAACAATGCAAAGTAATTTAAACACACCTCTCAACATGTACATAAGAAACAGACTCTGTGTAAGCACAAACGCTAGAACGCTGCCATATCAGCTCTGGAGACATAAGGAGTTAAAGAGCTGAAATGCATTAAGATTGGGGCAATCATTTGATGAAAACAAACAAAATGATCTCTGTCAAAAGACAGGCTCCATTTCTTTTCTATTCAGATCATAAAGGAATAATGTTTAATTTCCGCATCCTTGCAATGAACTAGAATAACATCAGTTAATCTGCACAATTTAGATGAAAGAGTGTATATCCAGGATGAACCAAAATCACAGCCACGTAGGAAAAAGGATTGTGCAGGAACACTGCAAAGTCTAACCTTTCTCAGGGGTTGCTGCTATAAAAGACCTTCAATATACTCGATCTCATTTACTTAAAAAAGACTGTCAGAAAGACTTGTCAGCAACTTCTTAGAAGGCAGCAGAGGGAGGAGAAGCAGATTGTTAACATTAGAATATCACCTACCATCTGGATGTGTTTAACATAGGATCAGATATAAGATTTGGATGTAAATTTGAAGTCCTTGGTCTCATGCCCAGACAAAACTTGAACTCAAGATCTTAAAGACGTGTTCTGATCCATGGGATGGGTATGTTAATAACAGCTCCAATCACTTAAGACAATTTTACTGCTTATACTCCCTTGCACTTTTTTTTTTTAAAGAAAAAATGCTAACTGCATTCATAAGAGGAAAAAGTAAACTAGAAAGTCAGCAAATACCTACAAGTTCTACTGTACACTGAAGGAAAAAAAAAGGGAATATATAGTACTACTGCCATCTCTGAACCCCTGTAGTTTTAAACAGTCACTTTAAAACAGATTGACTGATGGGCAGTGGTTGCAAGCAAAATCACGACTGCCCAGTGATCTCAGTCTCTACTTTTGAACATAGGTTGGTGTAAAATGCATGGAGGAATGGAGAACAAGAGAAACTAGCAAATTATCACTATATTACATTATATCCATCAGGGTCCATAGATGCCATTTTTTTCCCACATGGAGGAATTCAGTGACACTCCTCCGCTTCATTTGCACTTCCGTGTCAGACTCCATTGTGTCCGACTGCCCCTCTGCTGCCATCCGTCACATGGCAGCAAAATGGAATGGAATATTGGTGGGAAGGTTCAACCACTACTGCCACATCACCAGCATCTGCCTCTGATGTGGGCCAACTTAATAAAATACGAGGCATTACTTTTGGAGCAGCCCTTATATACCTTAAAATTTTATATTTTACAAGTAACAAAACTTATTTTAACTTATAATATTTTTCTTAAAACATTTAAAAAAGAGAAACAAGAACAAAATTAGCAGGATGTTTGATCTTGTTTTTGGGAAACTACCGCATCAGGGTGGTTCAGTGCCAATGGCTGCAATTCTTAGGGAGCTCTCAAGGTGTTCATTAGAGATTTTTTACAATAATTGCTCACAAATGTACATACTGCCAAAAAGCAATGACATGAACAAGGTGTGGTTGCGAAGTGAGGGATACTTTTCTCTGGTAAGGCAGAGCTTATAAAAGTTTAGATGAAAGACACGATCAAATTTTTGAGTTAAATGTCTGATTGCAACTGTACACTCCATTTGAAAATCTGCAGGTAATGTATTTATGCTGACCAAAAATGGAGTCACAAACATAAACCAAAAAAACTGCCAATTTTTTCTAGCAGTCTTGAAAACTGTTCTCAAATACCTTTACGAAAATGGAAAGCACAGCTGCATATACCTTTTTCTTGCTGTTCACAGGACTGTGTTTAGCCAGTGTATTAAAATGCGTCTAATTATTTGCCATAACTGCACTGCACCCTCCCCGTGCCCTGGTTTCAGCCCAGACAGCATTGATAGGACACCAATGTTTGGTTCTTGCTAAGCAATCTGTGCGCACTTGGCAGGGCAGAGCCACTGCCACAGAGCTGCCACCGTAATGGCGCAGCAGCAGGGGTGGCCCAAACTGTGAGCCATACTTGGCCACATCGAGCTGCGGGTTGGACATGCCTGCCTTACACAATTCAACTGCCCCAGCATTTTGTTAACATTTATAGGCAGAGCATAAAAGAATGAATATGGTGAGCTCCAACTGCTTTTCATAGCATATATCCAGAACACATCAACATGAAACAAGCCTAACACCAGTAGTAGGCAACTATCCTGTCAGCAACAAGATTTTGCAAAACCCAAACTTCTTCAGAAAAGCACCACTAGACTTTTATCTCTCAGTCATAGAACAATAGCATCATTAAGGTTGGAAAAGACCACTGAGATCGTGATGCCCAACCATCAACCCATCCCCCCCATGCCTACTAACCATGTCCCTCAGTATCACATCTCCACATTTCTTTACCATCTCCAAGGACAGTGACTCCACCACCTCCCTGAGCAGCCTGTTCCAATACCTCACTGCTCTTTCTGAGATGAAATTCTTCCTAAATATCCAACCTGAACCTCCCCTGGCACAACTTGAAGCCATTTCCTCTCATCTTATCACTGTTACTTGGGAGCAGAGGCTGATTCCCACCTCACTATGCCCTCCTTTCAGGTCACTGTAGTGAGATAAGGTCTCCCCTGAGCCTCCTCTTCCCCAGACTGAACAATCCCAGTTCCGCCTGCCTCTTTGCATAAGACTTGTGCTCCAGTCTTCACAGACCCTTCACAGCCTCATTACTCTTCTTTGGACATGCTCCAGGGCTTCAACGTCTGTCTTGTAGTCAGGGGCCCAGTGAAATTCTACCCCTTTTCAGCCACCCAAGACAACACATAGGGTAAGAGCAAATCCTCAACAAAATACATTTTAAAATGAAATAAAAACTAGAGCATGAAACTTTTGGTGCATTGCTAGCAAGTTCTTCTCAAGTTTTAAATATTTATTTTTAACACCAAACACAATAACTCATCTGAAAAACATCAACAACATTTTGCACTTTCCAAACTAATTTCCCGTATTTGTTCTTTTTAAATAAGTAAATAGAAAGTCAGCACAAGGCCAAAACAGATTTTTCCGGATGAAAACAGTTATTTTGTGGTGAATTACTGTCTCTTCCCTTGTTCTTTTTAAAGGGGAGAAGGAAAGTACATTTCAGATCAGAAAGAGCTAAAGATTAAAAGAATTATAGAAATAAGAACACCAAACCAACCCACAACTTTTTTCTGTAGCTTTTAAATGCGCTCATTCTTTACATAGCCAAATCACACTGCAGACGTATCTCCACCACCCACATAATCAGCATGTCACTTCCCAAGTCACTTAGTGCCTGAGTGCTGGCAGCTTTACACCTACACGCTTTGTCTTCCCTGCCAAGGGAGGTACCTTTTTGCCACTGGTAGGTAGCACACAGTTGGTACCCTGTAAAAACCTCACAGAGACATGTTGCTGCATTAAGATAGACAAGGTCAACTGACAGTAGGTAATAAAGCACTGCTCTTGCCTGCTTATTAAGGCAAAATAATGCACATCCTGACTGCTGTATGAGTCATGACAGTAGCAGAGTGATAGAAGGTTGCAGGAGAAGAACTAGCTCCTTCGTATCTCAACCAAGCCAGCGAGTACAGCCAAGGCAGGCCTGACGAGGGGTCTGCCTACCCAAAGGCCCGGCCTTCTCCAGCTGCCGCGCTGCCAAAGCACAGCCTTACACCAAAGGACACAGCCATCTGCTCAGCCAACCACAAGGCACTGACATTTCTGATCAAGATGCATGTAACAGAGCAGAAGCTGCAAGCCCAGCTCTTACTCCTGAGTTACAGGATGAGCCCATAAGCCAGGAAGAATTTTTCTTGCAGGAAGTTCTGATGAAAAACAACACGCTGTCAGATTTCTATAAGAAAATATTTTCTTGCTGCAAAAGGAAACATTTTCAGTTCGGTGGCTCAAAAAAGGAGCAGTTCCATAATTTCCAGTGTAACCTCACTATACTTCATCTGGAACCATAAATGCTTTATAAAGGCTGTCTTTTTTATGATCTAAGCAATCTCTGTTAAAAGACAAAACAAAACTACCATCCCCAACACTTGGAGACAAGATGCTCTAACCAGCTCTACTTAAGAGAGAAGAAACCTTACAGTAAATCTCTAACTGCACAGACAATCCCATTCAGGAACACTGCATTTCACAAAGATTAGTCAGAAATTGCAACTAAGACAGGCAGTTGCTGCTACATATACCCTGCTTGTGACAGGGTATATGCTAACACAGCAGTATTTACACTATTTTGCCATGTGTGCATATATTTGTGTCTGAGTGCATGCACACTAACAAACGCACATGGACGTATACACACACACACCACTGTTTCACAGTATGTCGAGGCAAAGCCGATTAAAACAAGTCATTTGGAGCAGAATTTAAACATTCGTTCTTTCCCAGTTCCTCTGCAGCTGGGGTGCAGCCTCACCAACTCCACAGAGCTTCACTGACAAGCAAGGCTACACAGACCAACCCCAGATGCAGGTTGTTTCTCTCTCTCTCTCTCTCTCACATTTTTTTAAACATTTTTTTCTTTTCTTTTTTAAGAGGCACAGCAGAAACTACACAAGACAAAGATTTCCAGCTCCAGCTCTCATTAGATTTGATTGGCTGCGCAACTCTAATGTGCCATACGAATAATCTCAAAAAATAAGTGAAGCATACAGTAGACTGACATTTCAAATCAGCAATTTTGGTGATTAAAGCCAGGATGTAACAACGCATTTGTGTAACAAAAATTATTTTGAAGCATTTTAAGATCCTGACAGAAGTATTCTCTGCATTGAGTCCAGTACCATGACAATATTAAGTTCACTCAGAAACTTTCTAAGTGCCATTTGAACAACAGTATTGCTCAGCTGATATACAGCATTGATTTCCTCTTGTCAGCCAGCATGGTTTGCTGCCTGCTAGGGACCACATGCCAGAACAATGCAGGAGGGTGAAATGGGACTCACATTAAGAGCAGCTGTGTGAGACTTCCTTCCGTTATGAAATAATAGTGCCCTTCAGATGCAATATTCATTAAAACTGAAAAGTTCAGTTTGGTCACAAATTAGTTAAGATATGAACAGTCTGGTCCCAGCCCAAAGTTTTGCTTTCAGGTGTATCGAGGTACACCTGAAGTATTATGAACAAAAGCCTGCCCTGTCAGAGCTCATGGGCATTTTGGGATGAACAATACAACCTGCACTTTTCCCTTTTGCATCCTTGCTATCCAGTTTCATTTTACTGTCATTCAGATTCCCCTCCAACCTGGTGTTAATTTTGCTATTGAGATGCACTAAAGTGCATTTACAGAAGCAGAGTACATTCACAGCACATTCAGGAACTTCTTGGCATCAACAAGGACTCAGCCCGCAGCAGATCAACGCAGCAATGTTTCATCACCTCTTACCATGCTGAAACCAATGCTCTTACCCAGCAAACCAATTGAAACGGTTTGCAAAGCAACCAGAACACTACTGTTCCGACTACAGAACACCATGTAAAATTAACTGCTCCCTTCTAAGCGCTAATCCAGCCAAGCACAAAAGCAGCTAGATATATTCAGATCTTCAATTACAACCCACAGTCATCTTGCTATCCAGACCCGCTTAATCAAATTGGTTTCCACTTCTTCCCAGCTCTACTCAGGGAAGCATGTAGGAAGCCCTCCCTCCCACCCCAGAAACAGGCAAAGCATAACCTAACTTCTATTCTGACACTACGGGCTGAGATTTGGAAGCTTTCCTGAATCAGGACATTACAGTCGCTAAAATCATGAGAGCCAAATTGAATCAGAGCACCAACCCTTATTCAAGCAAAAATCCTGCTCCGATTATAATTTATCTTCATTAAAAGCAACAACCACCTAGCTGCTCCACCACACGACTGGAATGATTTTAATTTGCAAAGCAGAGAGTGCTGCTTAAGGCAGACAAAAGTTTAAAGAACCGAATACTCATAAGGATTTACTTTAGTTAAAGTAGTATCAACTCTCAACCAAAAATAAGTAAATAAATAGCACACGAGATTCTGCCTCATTTAACTGTTTCATCCTCTTGTCTCTTGCATGCAAATTTGTGCCATAAAGCCTTTGTAAAAATGCAATTGTTTTCCATCCTTCAAATTAGTCCTTGTAGTCCCTGATCTATTTTGATATCAAATAACAGTTACAAGAAGTTAGAAAGGTTTCTGTACAGGGGCGATTCCCAGGCAGTTACAGCTAGCTCTCTAAACCTGAAGATGCTCACTCCCTCCAGTTTGCTACTATATACTGAAGTTGGTAACATTCACCTCTCACAAGTAAACGTCTCCCATAAACGAACAGGCTCAGTATATTCCAGAATTATTACTTCAAACTGTACATCAGAAACCTGCTAATTAGTTCCTGGTTTATTGAACAAATACCAGACGGATTTATTTTCTGGATTTCAAAACTACAGGTAGTAAACTTAAGAAAAATAAACACAAAACAATTTTGTAACTCCAGTACCTTGGCAGTTAAGACCTACTAACGTACAAACTCATTAAGATAAATATTTCCTTCAATTACCCTCTTAATACCTTTAGGGAAGCAAGAAAAGGAAGTGACATCAGTAAGCAACCTGAGAAACCCTGAGCAGAAAGGCAGTAGAACCTTCTCCAAAAATACGAGATTACATATTACTACCAACCAGCTATAAATTAAAGGGTCATTTCATGAGGTATTAACGTAAGTAGGTAAAATTGGAGCTGTTCGTCAAGAACAAGATCTGATTACCTATCTCTGCTTCTTATCCTACAAGTATATATGATCTCAGGTCAGTACAGGCACTGTGATCCTTATATAATTAGGACATAGGATATCTATTACTAGGACACCTACAGAAATATTAAATGAGGACATTTATTCTTCTCAGTTATTACAGTTACTTCACTAAAAGAAATCCTTTTACACCCACAAATTAGCATTAATCATCCTTGCAATACAGCAGAACAAACACACAGACGTACTGAGCTCATGGAGGCATTATTTGAACTCTTAGAGTTTAAGTGCAAGCAAATGTTTTTCAAGATTGTTAAATATGACAATTCTTATTTTAATATTGCCATTCCAGGAGAAGTCCCATGGGAAGTTTGTTCACACAGATAAAGTCAATTCAAATACTGATATGCAGAGAATAAATGCCTTCCTTTAGTCTTCCTCGTGCGACACTCTAGCATTAAAGGCTGCATACATTATGTACTGCTTGTATGCTCATTCCTCTAATTGTCACTATTTCCAACCAGCAGTAACCACAACAGATAATCCGTCTTTGAGGAAGTTTTTTAGCTGCTTGAAACTCTAAATTTTAAGTGCTTTTAATGAAAATAACAGCTCAGGCACATTTGTTAGATCAGCTAGGTGAAAGCAGGCAGCACCACCATGGGCAGATATTCAGTTAGAAGAGAGCACTGCAGCAAGGAGGGGGAGGATCCGAGAGGCAGCTCACAGCATTTATTTCCGATCGTCAGGTCAGGGACTGGCTTCCTGCAGGACGGGTTCATCTTCTGAACACCGCAGACTACAGAGACAGCCAGACATCTCCAGGGCACGCAGTACTCCAGCCCTGCGCAATGGACTGGCCGATGCCATGGGCACTACCTTCCTTCTAAGGGATGTTTTGTCACACAGCCAAGGCTTCATCCGCTATCTGATCATTTTGTAATGAATAAACAGATAGCGTTTCGTGGCTCGATGAAAACAATTTCTAGATCTCATCATGTCTTTCAAAGAAAATACTCTCAGTAAGAGCCGGGCTTTGTGTATTTGTTCAGCTAACTGCAGCACACAGAGGAACTCTGTGGCATGTCAGTGAAGTCCAATTTTAGAAACGAAAGCTCAGGATCGCTCTGGTGAGCTGAATGCAGCAGATAAGTACAGCATAAAATCCACTGCAAAAACCAAAGGCTTTGGTAAGGTAAGGAAAAGAACGATAACGTTATCTAATAAAAATACCAGAAAACCTACCTCTGTGTATCATCTCACGCTTCTGCTGGAGGATTCAATATGCTGCAAGTGGTTTAGTGCCAAAAAGTTACAGAAAGCACTAAACCCCTATGAAAAATTGCTCGCCTGCATCCAGCAGAACTAACAGCTTCCCACTGTGTTAACCAACACTTCTCTACCTGGTTTGGACACATCAAAACAAAAATAAAACATAGCATTTCAGACTCCTTGAAACCAGCTTTTCTCTCTGCAACCCCACACAAAGAAGGGCCAACTCTGAGGCAGCCCACAGAACCCTTTCCACCTTTGCTCCACAGCAGTGAGGAACAGACTATAGCACTTTGCCTCTGATAAATAAAACATCTGCAGGCTCAAAATGAAACAGCATATTGTTTGCCTCTTGACAAGTATCCTGTGTTAAATGGTGCCCAACAACTGGCCACATTTGGGCTTGCTACTGGCACAACATACACCATCTGCATACTCCCATGGAGGCTGCTGTGTCTCACTCCCAAGGCGAGCAAGGTTTCCACGCAGTGCCTGCATTTCAGGCATGCACAGCAGCATTAAAGCTGCCACTGGGACACTGCCTGGGAAACGCACTCAGTGCTGCAGCCTGGCTGAGACCCAAGGGACTCATTCCTGGCAGCCCTGGCGCACAGCCCCGCTGCCATTGCAGCCAGCCAAGCATGCTGTATAGCCAAGGAACTTTTCCTTTTTGAACAACACTATTTCCAGTCAAGCACTTGCAACTATTTAAAGATGCAACCAGCTGGGACTCATCCATAAGCAATTAAACTCCTGTCTGTGCAAAACCAAAGGTCAGCAAGTTGGGCTGTGCTGTGGCAGGGAGGGGAGAGCATGCTGCCAGCAGGACACTCAAGGGGGAACCTGTAGCTCTGCCCTTCATGCCACTGGATGCCTCCTGCTTCTGGTCATATGCTGCACAGCACATCTACCTCAAGAAGTTTCTTGTGGAGAAAAGAAGGCGACTGGGTAAATACCTCAGCAGGAACAAAAGTGCTGGATTATTTGTTGCTCAGCATGGCTGTGCCATTTTAAAGGCAGAACAGGCTGCAGGATTTCACCTGTTGTTATAATTAAGCTTCACCCATGACACAGCTTAATTGCATTCATTCGGCTTTGTGTACACACTGGGGTGAGAGCTATATTTAATGAACTTTGTCATTACACTTCAGTCAGGAAATCACTCATTGTAGACAGACATTATAACTACTTATGGCTTAGCTTCAACAAACTCAACAGAACACAAAGAGCTATAATAAGAAAAAACAAACAAAACATGTTTATGCTGGTATAGCAACGCTTTTATCACAGCTCCCATTAGTACAGGGCACCCAGTGTTTATCTCCTACCTGTTCTTGCCATGTGACACAAGAAATGAGTGCAGGCCTGGTCATGGTAAGGGGAAAATCCATAGCCCAGAAATTTACAAATTACATCAAAATTACAGAAGGAAACCTAAAACATTATTTTTACTCCACTCTTGGGAAGAAGGCCACAGATAAAGTGAGTTGGTTGAAGTGACACAAGATCTCTAGCTGAAATGAAAACAAAACTGTCTGTTCAGCTTGCACAGGGATTAATCCACGAGAACTAACTTCTCTGTACCACTGGAGTACAACTTTAAGGGCATACATTCTTAGCTCTGTGCCTTTTATTTTAGCAGGATTCCTCTTTAATCAAGAGGAATGCATGACGTTCACTCACAGCGGAGTTTAGGAGGACTCTGAGGAAGAGAAGATATACAATCATCTCAGTAAACGATGAATCATTTGTACAACGTTCTTCCCCTTTACAATTTTATTGGGAGATGCACCTTCCTAGAAGTCAGAATAACAGTATTGTGCATATTTACTCTAATAGCAGTTGTTGTACACCAGAATCTAATCTTGCCAGCAGCACTGTCAACAACCTGGGGCAAAAATACCATGTGGATTTCAAACAAGTACAAGCACACAGAAGAATGAAGAGAGATGGGGGAGCTTGTATCAGCCTAGGAGAAACTCTGTTGTCAGATCATCTGCACCATGAAACAACATGCCATATCTCCAAGAAATGCAGTGAAACATTTGAATTCTCCATCAAAAGTTCTGGAACATTTTTTTAAACAAGCAAACAGAAAACCCAGGATCTGTTCTATCAGTGGCTGGGAGTGGGATGAACAGCCGGGGTACCGAAGGGAGGAGGACCCCCACCACAACCAGAAGTGGATGATTTTCCTCCTAGAGGTGATAACAACCGCCAGCTGGAATAGCTGCCAGACAGGATAGTGCGGGATCTGGTTGGGTCTGGCCACCAGAACATGTTGGAGCAATAGGTGACCCATGCTATTAAGAGACAGGAATCTTTTACAGCCCATAACGAACTGCAAGTGTGACATAAGTCAGGCGGAGATGCTAACACTGCACACCCTGTCCCACTTGCCTGGTAAACCTCCCTTACAGCTCTGCAATTTCAGCGGCAATTGTACATGACACAGCTTTTGATCCATTTCAGGATTTCAAAGCCACCATGTCACCTATGGATGGAACTGAGATTGCTGGTGGTAGCAATTAGAAAGTACTAATAGGCTGTAAATTCTCCTCTCATGAGAGAGGCCAGTTGCTGTTATTGCCTCTGCACTGTGAAAATGTTATGGCATACAGTAGCCACAGGTTGACCTCTGGGATGGTATCTCAGTATTGCAAATAACTCCTCACATCCATCCAGATGGTACTATTTCCTTTGAGTCAGCTCAGCCTAAGTCCCTCTGTAAGAGAAGACATTTGAACACTGTCAAAGAGCTGTCAGAGAAGAAAACATGGATTGTAGAGACCTGAAAGATGAAGAGACCTAAGTGCTGCCTTGGCAGAGACAAGCATGCCCTCAGGTTCTGTCCAGCAGCAAGATCACACAACTTTGCAGTTAAAAGCTGTGCCTGATAAAAATCAGACAAATGTGCTACAGATAAATAAAATCAATGCAAGTCAGATGATGTGATACTAAGATATGATACATAGAATTTATAAGCCATAGGACAAGCTTACATTATATATAGTACATCATGTATCTATAGATTTATCTACGAAATATATATATCTACTACTTTATACTGTATATACTTTATACACAGTATTTACATAGTGTATTTATAAATATATAAATCTGTATGATATAGATGCACCCATAACACATTAGCCAATAAAGTACGGCACGAGCCCTCCCTTCCAATAGAGGTCTTCAGACTGCTAGATTCTAAATTAGGGCTTATGCCCAGTACCATTGATGCCTTGGAAATGCTGGCTTCCACGGTTGTAGGACGTTAAAATCAAAGCCAGCGTTCTTCTAAACATTTTGAATCTGGGAATTCAGCTTCCTCCCCTTTTCCTAACAACTGTTCACAACGCTACTTGCCATGAAGTGGTGCACTGCAGAATACAAGGATCCAAAACCAAAACGAACCAACCAAAAAAATAAAACCCATAACAGACAGACTAAAGCAGCTGTCAGAACAGGTCAGGATCAAGATGCACATTGTATGGCATGCATCTCTTTTCGTTTCTGCTTGCCAGCAGAAAGCCAGCTCTGCTAGAGCAGGATGCCTTGGAGGCTTCTTTCATGTACTTGTAACATTTTTATTTGCCAGGATATTCTCAAACTATTTTTTTCTGGAGTGTGGAATATCAAGGGAATATCAAAACATACAGATTTTACTTGAGGTTTGAGGTCTACTTCAAAAATACTACTGTGGTCAACACGCATCCTTTAACTTTGTTAAGCACTAGTTACAGTCTCTGGTAAAAACAGGAAAAGACAGAAAAATTGAACATTCACATACAGCCTCTCAAACAAGCCCATGCCTGTCCTCTGCAACACCTTCCTGAGACTCCACCATGACACTTTAAAAATCTTCTCACACTGAATCACAGAATTACCTACCAATATAGAAGACATTTATGAATGCACTTACGTATATGCATCTCATGCTTTCAACCTCTTGTTTTCTAGATGCCAAGACACCACCTGATGCTTTAAGAAATATACAGCACAGTCAAGAGATAAAAGGATGCTTCCTGCACACCCTCCACAGCTGCATCCCCATTCCAAAAGGCACGCTTCTCAGGAGTGATCTCCAGCCATGGGAAAAGTGACATCAATTAACAGATGTCTGCACTGATCAGAGTTTAAGCCCTTCAGCAGATTCAGCACGTCTGCACTAACAAGATGATGGGCCCTACAAAGAGCCCGCCATACCTTATGGTATATTTCATCTCTGCATGCTTTCTTCCCTCCTGGCAAAGCACACAAAATAGCATAAGGATGGTCACGGTCCCCTAAACACACATCAGGACTGAGCAATACCAGGGTGGGTGGGTGTCTGCGAGAACAAGGTAGGTCCGGTGACCTGGTAAAACACACACGCATTTGCCTTCTGCAGACAGTGACAGTCAAAGGAAGTATAAGCACCTTGAGTCTGGCATGCAGTTGTTTAAAACCTGCAGTAAAGCAGCTGTAACCCACCTGTAACCCACCACCTAATGCTTACTCTCTAACCAGCAATACATGCCACCAGGTACTCTGGCTCACCTGCAACACAAGTGTAAATTACGTCAAATACTTTGGGTGTATTTTTATTAGTCAACATGCATAATGACTAAACAAACTATTATAACAAACTACTTGAAAACATTTTCTTAGAGCTTCAGTAACTCAGTATTAAACAAAAAACAAATTAAGGCATAGAAAGTGTACCTACAGCATAGAAATGAATAATACATTTGTGTTTTAGTGACCCAATATTACACAGTTGGGCCACAGATTGCCACCTTTATCTAGAATAAGGCTCACTGAAGACAGTGGAAGCTCTTAGGGTCTACAGCTCTCAGGGCACAACTTAACACGGAGGCTCAGAAAAGTCAACTGGCATTAGTTTAATATATGACCTAAAAAAGATTAGTTAAACTCTATTTGGATGCTTTCCTTCAAAATTAAAATGACTTTAATACGATTTTGTTACTTAAGTTTGGAAGTGAAATAAACTAAATCAAATTAGGTCACTGTAATGCTGAAGAAAAGCGTCCACACGGTTTTGATGCAGTACAACAAACTGCTTTGAAAATCAACTCACGGTTTTCCCATGTGTCCATTCATTCAAAAAACCCTTTAAGAAGGCTATAGTTTAAAAAAAAAACTGATTAATTTAAAATCTGCCTTATCCAATGGCACAGTTGTACTTGTTATTGTGAAGAAATTGCTAAATATTAAAGTAAGTTTCTCTGTGGAAAAAGTCATCCAGCTTCAGAAGAAACGCAGTATTTTTGCTGCAATACTTCACAGCAAGTTTTATGAAAGGACTATAAAAACCCTCACCTCTTTCTTCAGCAGGTGATTAGAGACATCCAGTGCAGTAGCTCAGAGGGCAGGTTTGAGGTCCTTTATGGCTTTTTATTCAGCAGACAGCATGTTTCATATCTACTAACAGGAGGCACATTTCCAGCTACAATGAGACCTCCAGCATCTTCCACAGCCTTCCAAACTAATTCAGGAAAGTCAATTAATAGTGGTTAAATCATTAGCTAACATCTCAGAGGAAAAGGCAGTTAAGTAAGCGCATGTCAAATCGTCCTTTCAGCCTATCTTAAGAGCACTGGGCCAATTAACACTATTTTGTAATTCCTGCTGACCAAGAGAACGGGGGAAGCCAAATTCAGAACAAGACTCTAAGACTTCAGAAGTACCACCTGCATTTTCCCCAGACTATTTTACGTTTCACTCAAATACTTTCCCTCCCATCCTGTTTGCACAGAAGTTCTACAAACACCATTACACTAGAGATGGCAAGGTCTCTCAGTGCAGCTGTAAAAGTAGCATCTCTTAGAAGTGATTTTATATGCGGTGTGTATATATGCATTTCTATAGTACCTTGCCACAACACACATTTCTGTCAGTCTCCAGCTGGACCAGAACTTGACACGTTTTAGGGACACTCTCAAGCTTCTTGGAGATGACCTGGTGGTACAAGGCACTCGGCTCGCCCTCACACTCTTACAAGAGCCAGACACAGCTGACACCATAATAAAGAGCTCTCAGCAGAACAGGACCAGACCCACCCATACCATGACAAACACAATCCTGTAGCTGCAGGCTCATGCATCACTAAGAAACGGGACGCAACGGCACATCATTAGGCACATCACAGAAGCCTGCATTTTCTCTAAGTTTTCCCTTAACAGCTACATTCAAAAATAAGCTATTGGATAGATCACTGGGCTATTTTAAGTCCTCTGACAAGTGCCCTCTGGAGTCTGACAGATGTTAGCAGCACTTATACCATGTGAAGTAAAACTAGCTGACTTCAAAAGATTCTAATACTCAAACCATAAAAAAAACTGGTGGTTTGCAAGCTTTTTTTTCTTTTTTTACACTTTTTTTTTTTATTATTAAGACCTTCCTGCATCAACAAATTAACCACAGGGGGGCAATTTCAGGTTAAAAGCAATGTTTAAGACAAAACGTTTAAGATGTGGCAGATGCATGTTCAATTACAACGTGTTTAAAGTGGGTCTCAAGATCAAAAGGATAGAAATGTTACATTAAATCGGAAAGTTGTTCTAAAGCTGCAATTAAGAACTCAAACTCAAGGGAAAGACTTGTTTGAGTTGGTAGGGGAAACATTATGCACAGAATTAAGATCAGCATTATAGCTGTTGAAACAAAGAAAGCACACGCTAGATAAGAAGCAGCACATAATTGAGTATTTACACAGCTGTAAAACATCTACCAGGAGAATTACAAGTACACGTGCTGGGAGTCGTAGCAGGGGAAGTCTTCTCTACCTGATCCTGCTCAACAATTTGCTTTATTGCCTGGTTGCTCTTGGTTCCTACAAGAGCACCACGAAAGGTTCATCAGTTTAAGCTGTGTGAATCAGAGATGAGTAGACTAACAACCACAGAACCCTGGGAGTTGGAAGGGAGCTCTGGACACATCAGTCCAACCCCCTGCTAAAGCAGGCTCCTGAAAGTAGGTTACGCAGGAAAACTAAACTGCAAGTTTATACAAACAACACGCAGGGCAAAAATGTGTACCAATAAGGTTCTTAAAGCTTAAAAGAAGAAAATATTAAATTAAAATCTAAAAAGGAGAGAAAAGAAGAAATAATCTTTCTACTTACAGATAAACAAGTTATTTAATTAATGAACTAGTCCCAGCTTATAAGCATGTATACTTATCTTTGCTTCACCTTCAAATGTTTCATAATTTATTCTTTTATTAATTTAGCATGATTGATAGAGACACGAAGCATTTTAAACTTCCTCACTTCAGATTTGTAATAGCCTTAGAAAAGAATTGTTACTGTTGTAGTTAGTGCTGTTCTTTAATACAAAGTACTTTATAAAAACTGGTGATAATATTCAACACAGATGAAAATGAAAGATCTTAAAGGAGATAAAGAAGGACCCACTATATCTGCTGCTTCCCAGCCCTGGCACCATCAACTTACTCTGGAAATAAATACTACTAGTCATTAATACAATGTTCAGCCACGGGATCATAATGGTTATCTCACACTCGTTTCTGTGCTGCCACCCTTGGAAAAGATGTTTCAGAAAAACGCATCTATGGACATCATTAACTTCAGTCTTTGCCCTTAAAGCAGTTGAAGTTCTTGGCAAATGCTGAACACACACTGCTAACAAATAATTTCAAATAGGGGCACTCAGGCTCCTTTAGCTTTCATGGGAACACCGGGAGGCTTCAGAATAGCCTCACCCACACAAGAGCTAGTGCAAACTTCATAATTCGATCATAGCTTTAGATAGAGTTTTTCCTCTCTACAAGCTTGGCCTTCTCCTGCACTCTACCATTTGCTTCCAGTACCTATACCACAACTAGAAGACCTTCTCTGTTGTGTCCTACTCCTCTTCCACCTCCCCGTTGGGGCAGCAGAAGGAGGAGGAAGCCCTGCTGCCCTGCAGATTTGGTACACAGCACCATGATGCTTCCGCAGTAACTCTGAAATTCCTTTTCCTACAGCCACATTCTCTTCACAGTTCCAAATCCAAGAGCAGGAAACAGATGTTAGGACAGAGAGCAAAGCTAAGACATCTTAGCAATCTCAAGGAAGCAGGTGGTTCCTCACAGACACTGCCAACTCCATCATCTTAGAGAGGCCTATGGCCTGGGTGGGGCAGAAGCGTAGTCAGTCCCTAAATATCCTTTTCTTCTCCACACTGTTCAGCCCATGCACAGTAAAGCCTCCATCCCATTACAGCTGGTAGCAAAGAGGATCAAGATACACACGGTTTCCTGTTTTTGTTGTTCAGCACACTTCGGCAGCAACATGCTTAGAAACAACTGATTTGATTAGTGACCCGAATCAACAGAGAGCTGGCTAACAATCTGCTCTAACTCAGCTGGCAACCGATGGCTGTCTGCATCTCTGAATTTGTGTAGCCCTAGTTAGGTTTAATCAGTCACACAGTTGTTAAACTGTCCTTACTCACCAAATGACAGACAAATTCTGGGAATTAAACTTGAGATGTGAATAGCTGTACTCACTCTATCAGAGAGCGCTTACTGAGAATACTCTGTATCCCTCACTCAGAAGTTGCTGCTTCCTTCAGCCTTGCTGCCAGCATGCTCTCTTTCTCTACAGTGTTGTTGAAAAATGAAAGCCAAAGGGGAACAAACACAGGCAAGTGGACGTCCAGATAAGGGAAAATCTTGAGACCTTGTACACAGTCCAAAAATTTTCCCTTTGCCAACATGAAAACACATGACAAGTTTAGGCCAGAAAACTAAGATGACAGCTCTGTTTGGTAATGATATTAACGAACAGTATGTGTCTGCCACTCTCAAGATAAACACACCTCAAAAGAAACAAATTAATAAACTGTTATAAATTACTACTAGTAACAGAGACTAAAATAAAAATGCTAAAGACTGAGTTATTCAACCTTACCAAGAATGTGCTACTGCAGAACTGTGACCAAATAGTTCTTCTATTTCCAAATATGAGACATATAAGCTATAAATAAACATTCTAGATACGTATCACTACTGCAGATGCCACCCAATTGCTCCACTGCTCTTCATACACCGCAGCCCATTTCTGACACTGTCTTCATTTTCTTTCCCTTTCTAGGCATCAAGAGACCAGAGGAAAATGATGCAGCCTGCCAAAAGCCATTAGGTACACCAGCACTTGTCATTTACTCACGTCATGCTGTTTCTCACCCCGAATGTCTTGTATTCAAGAAGTGCCTCGTGGCCAGTGTCACCTCATACATCTCTCCATAGGATTAAAACTGTCTAGATCTTGTGTCAAGCTACTATTTTTTTCCCTTGGAGAATATTATACACATGTTTAGACATTTTAATTATTATTATTTAAACAAAGCACAGATGGGAAAAGACTTAAACCATGAGCATCTGGACACTGGAAACTTCACTTCAGCTGGTGAGAGCTTTCTAGAGGTAGAATTATCTCATCTACATTGGAACGGGCTTTACTATATCCTGACCATAAGAGAGAAATGTTCTACTTGGGAAAGTTGCTTTCATCTGCAAAACTTTAAAACTCTATAGAAATAATACTACTGTTACAGTGAGCAGCAATTATATGACAGCCTTACATGCAATAAAATTCACAGGGTCAACACACGTGTTTATAACCTGCTTTGCAATCTTGCAAAACGTTTGAAGTTAAGATGGAAATAGGATGCAAAATAAATGCAGAATCCTTGAAAATAAGCATAAATCAGCCAGTCATACTGTAAGCACATTTTAAAGTCACAACAGTAAAGCCTCTTATAGTATGAGTACAGACAAATGTTTTTGTTGGAGATTAACTAGGATTTCTTGGGAGCTTCAGATGGAAAGAAAACTATGCAAATAATTCCAATCACCATGCAAATACATAACACACGTGGCAAACTGCCCTCCTTAAAACCACAGGAACTACACTGTTTTAATGTTCCAGCATCATAGGGATCAGTCACCAAGCATACGAAGGAAACTAGCTTAACCATAAAATCATAAAAGAACAGCCAAAGAGGAAAGAAATACTAAAATAACCTGTAAATTCACAAAGTTAAGCCATGATCAGCTGAAGCTATATGCAAAGTCTATCTAGTTTCCTATCATCCTTATGTAATGCCATTATCTGAAATTTCTTAGGTGAGTCACGTAAGGTCTTCCAGAATATAACCATGATTTCCAATAAACAGATCTGCTAAAGTTAGTGCCTAAAAATCCTTTAAAAGACTGGATGTTTTTCTCCAATTTCGAGGCCATGAAGAGCAGGCTGCTTTCCCACGGACTCTCTTACTCATATGGGCTGTCCTGTTGCATGACATCTGCTGGGACAAGTATCAGGGCAAAGGCTCTCAGGCTCCTTTCTCCCTCCCAAGACGGCAAGGCAGCATGACGGCAACCAGCAGCTCCCATACACCCATCAGCAGCTTTTTTCAGCCCTGAAAACTCTAGGTATAGGAAGCATAAAGGGGCTTTAAATTCCCTTATGCCCCTTCTTCCTACCTGAAAGGTCAGTACTAAAGGGATATCTACAGTCTCAAGAGGTCCCCTCAACTTCCAAGGGGCCATCTATCCCCTATGCTCATGTCAGCACTGTATCCAGACCAGGAAAACAGCTTGGTCTCTCAGACACACTGGATAGCTCAGGCTCAGCACCAGCTAACCATGACCTTAAGTCTTCTCAGATCAACTCCAGACTGGTGGAGGGTGTCTACAGTCAGCAGAGAGCCCAGACACCGGATTTTAGTTCTTATAACAAGAGCAATTTCTAAGAAATAGTCTGAAACTCTGGGAGGTGTAGTTTAAGTCTAACTCGTTTCAGGTGCTCATCTGCACAGGTGACAGGAATACAGCACTTCTGTCTTCTCTCAAGCAGAGAGGAGCAGGCTGGGCTTTCTCCTTCATCACCTTTTCCATGAGCACTTTAGGAGAACAATTTATATAGTTGGAAAGTAAATCAAAATTTTGATTTCAAGTTGCAGAATATTCTTAGAAATGAGATACAAATTAGCCAGTGCTCATCTCTGAGCTGAAATGCCTCCACTGTACTGAAAGCTACAATCACCAACAGAAAGAACAGCTACATAACATACAGCCAATGCAGCCTGAAGTTCAGATGTTAAGTACGCTTTGTTCATTAACACTAATTTGAAGAAATTATCTATTCAATAATTTGAAAGTGTACTCATTTGATTTCTTACTAATAGCAGATGTTCTGTTCTTAAAAAGGAAAGCAACCCAAATTCACTAAAAAGAGATAACCTGAAGTGACTTTCTCATGAGCACACGGGAAGCATGCAGATGCACAGAATCATTAATAGCTACCAAGCAGCGGGTCACACAGCCTACAGGTGCAAACAGCTGCTTATTTGCAGGCTGAAGGGCTACGTGGCATCTGAGGGTAATCACTGATGTTTGCTCAGGAAAACAGACAGTTTGTTGTCTAGGTAAACATGGTATCTCACTGGCAAAAGAAGATACTTCCTATACACGTTTACTAAGTTCACCATGAAGAGTCATGTTGTCTTCCAGAAGCTCTGTACAAAGGGCTTCACCACGTGCTTACCAGAAACTAGCAGCAGAAAACCAGCACAAAGCCAATTTGTAACAGCAACAAACAGAATGAAATTCAAGGCCATTTCACACAGCACCTAAAGCAAGCAGGCCCATGTCAAGTCCGTGGTCACCCAATGCTGCCAGCATTGCCAGTGAAATCTGAAGCCCTGCTAGCTGTACAAAGGGCATGCATGAAAACTTGACAGTGGAGCTGAAGTTAGACTATAAACCATGAAATGAGCAGATTTATAATGCTAAGCAAGTTCTGTGCTCTGAGCATTTGGTTCTGAGCAGGTGAAATTTCTCTGAAGATAATATTTTATCTTAAAGCGTTTAACTGCAGTCTCATATCCATATAGTCTCGGGATCCACACTTCCTTCAACACATGCTGTTCTGGATCCTCAGCATATGTGGAAAGCAGTAACACAAAGGGTTAATACATTATTTTCAGTATTAAAGGAGAAACCCCAGTATAAGAATCCCGTATGTTTCTGAGTGCTTATGGTTACACTAGCACGTTGCATTAACACTAGGATGGGTAGGGGTTTTTTTTCGCAATTTATTTTCCTCTCACCTTCATATCTCCATAGCTCTTACTGTATCTCACTGCAAATCCTGAGATGCAAGAGAGCAGATTGGTTTCTAGAGGAACACTATCTGTCTTTTTTTATTCTTGTTTGTAATGCCATAGCAAACACCACTCTGACACTGACTGAGTGTAAGTTACTTAACATCACCCCTGGTAGAAGACAAGAATGAACTATAAATGCATTTGATCCCTTCACACCTTCTTTCCTTTATCCTCCTCCACACTGAGGCTAATACCCAGAGCTGCATGTAAAATGCACTTGGCAGCTGAATGGCTCAAGCTGCCAAGTTTCAGAATGATTTTTTTCTGACTCGGCAACGGGAGCAGGCACACTATCATGGTTTTTGTCAGTTTCCAGCTATCCCAATGAGATTCAGTACAGCTGCACTCAGTTGTACAAAAAAAAGTAATTTACTCCAATAGTTTTCCTATAACCAGGAAAAAAGCTAACTCGCTATAGGTTAAATCTAAATCTAAGCATTAGTTGGAGCACACGAAAGACAGCTGTCCTCTGTCTTAGTCCACATCAAGAGCTGCAATTCTGAGCAGGGCAGAAATGCTGTACATCTGCAGATGAGGAGTCTGTCATCAAGACGTTATTCTCATTTGCACTCAGGGTACTTTTTAAACCAGATCCTGGTCCCATTTCTACCAAGTGCCATTAGTTTAAGCCTCATCAGAGAATTTTCTTCAAAACTAAGCGCACTGAGCAAATTTCACCCTGAACTTAGAACTCTACACACATTTTGCTTTTTATGGCATTCACACCTGCTGCAGTCCTGCATCGTACATAATAGAGTTACAAGTTGGAAACTACACCTGTTAACTTTAATTCTTTTCCCCGCAGCTTTTGACAGAGACATCGCCACGACACAGAAGACATCCGGCCACTCCAGTTGGCCAGTGCTCTCATCTGCTTTGCAGAGTCTTCCCTGCCAGCAAGCTTGGTCCAGCTGTGGGTATCCCAATTACCAATGATACCTCCTGCACCATGAGATTCAGACATGATTTTTCAGTGTGCCTACAGGTCAGTAAGTGGAATGCTAGGACCCCAGAGTAGCCTCTTGCTGAAGGTGATGAAAAGTAGAAGAGAGCAAGGATGAAAAACCAGCAGCTTCACCACACAGTTTTAAAAGGAGAGCTAACTATTAGAAAATGTAGTCGTCAGCTTTGATAATGAAAAAATAAATGCTGGCTTCCTCAGGATAAAAAAAAAAGTGCATTTCAAATGCTATCTAATTGCAATATTCTTCTCTGTAACACAAGGAACAAAGATTCTCCTTTTACAACACCATACATAAATGTGTTAATTCAGCATGGTTCAATCAACCATATTTCACAGAAGAAGGAACTTGTTTGGAAGTTATAACTCTTAAAACTTAGAATTTGAAGTTAATATAGCTATTGTTGTGGAGAGTATACACATCCAGATTCTTCCAGCACTCTTATTTATACTTGTATAAATCAATCAGTTCAAAAGGTAGTTTCTCCAGAATTAGCATCAAGGAATTAAAGCTCCACCACTCTGACTTCGAAGAGAAGCTGCAGAGCCCAGCAGGAGTGGGCCCCCGGCAGGAACAGCCAGCCAAGAGCAGGTCCCGGGGCTTAGGCCAATTAATGGAATCAGGGATACAATCACCAGCAAAAAGCAGCAGGCAGTTGAAATCACAAGGTTAAGAAGGTATCATAAGAAGGCCATCCTCTCTTCACTCACCTACCAAACCAAAGCCAAGGCTGTGGTACCAAACCCACAGAGCCTCCTAGTGATGTCTCCACAAGTCACAGCAGATACAAGATCTGACTGGCAGCTTAATTTCTAAAAGCCATTACTCATACACTACAGGACATTCGCAGCTACAGGCTAAATCCAGTTGAGAGCATGGAAAATCCTGTATTTCATTAAGTCATGAGGCAGCACTGGGCAGAATGTGAGTCTGCTAGCATGGTCACTGCAGGACTGCCACCAAGAAGCTCTATCCCAAAATGCTCATATTTTGTAGCCAAGTACAAGAACATCTGTTGTATTAGAGTTTCTTAGAATCAGCACTGTGTTAACCCACTCTTCATAGAGCAAAACAAATGAAAATATGTATCACAAGAATTAGTTATTACCTATTAAAGTGCTGTAAGTACACAGTAATATTTTCCCTCAAGTATTTACTTTTCACATCTTTTTCCTTTTTTTAGGTTCTGTTTACTTTCATTCAAATGTAACAGATGAAATAATCTCACAGTGTAATCAATAGGTCAGAGACATCAAATGTTGTACTAAGTGGGCCAAAGTAAGTCAGAGATAACATGCATTCTTCTTTATTGCCACTACCATGATCCTCAAACGATATCACAATCTCTCATTTCAAAATGTAGCGCAGTTTTTCCAGCTAGTTGGAGGAATAAAAGCAAACCTGAATCTTCCTATTACAGCACCCAGACAATTGAATTTAACCCCGACTGGATCATTCATTCTCAAGGGCTTAACTACAGTATCAAATACATCTTTATTTTCTGGCTTCTCCCTGTAAGGAGGGAGAATTCATTCCATTAAATACAGCCTTAATTGTGTACTTCAGTATAAAAAGCAGTTTTAGCAATAATAAACAATTATTCAAAGCTAAGTTCTCACAGATCCACTCTGGCCTTAAATTTCTTGCCTCTGAAGCAACCACACACCTAAGATTTACAAGGTCCCTAACACTGATCTTAGAAGATTTTTTTTTAATGGAACAGGACATCCAATAAGAATATTGACAGGTTGATGTGGTGTGACACGTGCTACATAACAAGTATACAATAAAGCCTTACACCTGCAAGACGCAGAATTCAAAGGCTATAAAGTAACTTGCAAAATAGTGATTTTGTGTTGTGCTTGCAGCTATGTCTGTGTAAAATAGAAAGGAAAAATGCATTTCTTGCCCCATCAGAGTAATACTGCATGAATCGAATGCATCTAAAAGAGTTATCTAATATTGTCATCACAGTTGACGATTTATGTCTCAACCATGTTTCTAGATTAAAGGTTAATATACTACTTACCTCTTGAGATACATGGAATGAGAATTTTATTATGTAACTGAGTAACACATATTAGACACTGGGAAGACCGAAATCTAGTTCCTCTATCACAATGCTTTTCCATGTTACAGAGACAGTGGCATTCACTGGAACAGATATTAGAGAAAAAAATGTACAGAGTAAATAAACAAGTTCAATATTTCTAATCAGGAACCCCACAAACTAATAAAAGTGCCTTTGGTAGCAGCTAATGCAGTCACATTTCAGAAGTATTCTTCAAATTCAACTCTCGCAATCATTTCCTGCTAGTACCTTCTGTACTCTGTGGCATACCCAGCCTTATAGACAAGGTGTTTCATGACGATAATACGTGAAGTTGAGACTTTTGATTTAACAGTTCAACTTCTCTTAATTGTTTAACACCTGCTAATCGGCTGAAACGGCTGGCTCGGTTTTCTATAACTTTAGCCAGTATCAAACAGGTATAAGGGAAAGTTGTAGTCTACGCTGCCAACATAAATTAATTCTTCAGCTCCTAAAAAGTTCTCCTTAAAACCTTTATATACATCCCACTTGAACAACAGAACATGCCTTCTATAGATAATGAATACAGATAACTGACTCACATACTGCCATGATGTGATCTTTTAAGCTGTCAGCATCAAGAAGCAGAAGAGGAGGAACAGATTTCAATGTATAAAAGCATTTATATACTGCGTATCACGTCACATAATCGATGTGAAACCCAGTATTAATTTTAATCAAAGCTTGTGGATGCAAACTTTTTTCAATGATGTAGAACCTTGCAATTACAGTAGACATCCAGGAAACAGCACTTGAGTCTAGTTCAAGGATGGAGCTCAGCGTGGCTCAGAAGACTACCCCTTCTCAGAACAACACAAGCACAGAATGAATATGAACAGACACTACCAAGAAGGATATTAATGGAATGCTAATCCAGTAGTCGTGCCTTTGGGTACCTTCTCTCCAAAACTAGTATTTGGAAGCTAGCAGACAACATAATTTGGTAATGGCATAGTGTACAACTGAAGCAACTGGACTGACCGTAGAGTGCCTAGAAGAATGGAGTCTTGGTGAATAAAGTGGTGCAAGGAAGGAACTTAGTGGCTCTCCCTTCTCTGAATTACAAGTCTCTACACATGGATATTAGTGTGGAAATCACTTTTAGAAGAACAAAGCCTTACTGAAATGACAGTAGGAACTGCTGAGCTCTGGCAATGAGACACTGGCTCTTGTACATCAAAGTATAAGGAAGGTCAAAGAGTAAGTCACAGGAACAAATAGCCTATATCTGATATGACATTTAAGACACTTTTATGGTGATGTACTCATATTGGATAACTATTTGGAGACTTACCATCATTAATCCCCTAGCTGTGTATCAAGACAATACATTAACAAAACAATGACCCATATTCTTCTGAGCAGCTTTTGTTAGAATAGGAAAAAAAACTAAATGATGGCTTCAAAGTGTCAGGTAGCCTGGGGAACAAATAGAAGGGGAGACAGCAGGGGGCACTGGAAATGAAAAAAAATCATCTTTCTGAAAATAAAACTGCTATATTTAAAGGCATATTAAGATTGGTCTGTGCCCTGAGAAAAGGGATAGCTGTTAAAAATATTGAACACCAACTGAAACTCAAACATACGCTGGCCTATAGAGTACCACTGACAGTTAGGACACGAATTGTAGCTAAGGTGCAGTTCATCTTCAGACAGTCACTGAAATACTCCATTTATGTTCCTGATTATTCCTTTGTTTCTTCTTCCATCTTGTCACCTACACCATCTATAGGAAAAAGCCCCAAACAACTCATGACTTTTTATTGTCATTAATATTCAGGACTAGAGTTATTTTATTCTGCCAAAAGCATGCATCTACTAATTGAGAGTGAAGAACCCCAGCTTGTAATGACAAAAGAAACCTATCATTCTCCATTAGCCTTTTGATGATGCTGCTCCAACTGACAACAGTGTGCAAAACACACCATTTTCCTGGTCAAAGGAACTTGGCATTCCATCACTTCTGAAGAGAAATGGATGTTTCCTTTCCAACCTAACCAGCATTTCATTTGACATTTCCCAAAGAAAGCCCCCTTTCATACCTGGTTTTTTTTCCCCTCACTAGAAGTACTTTATTCTAAATACAATACCTCATTCAATCACCCAACACAGCAGGAGAGTAGTGGAAGAAAGGCATATCTGTTTAGGCCATACCAAAGGTTGGTGGAAAGCGACTCAGAGCTGGGTAACATCATGCATTCTTTACGTGGAATAAGACCTTCTGGTCCTCTGAGGACTTCCAGAATCTGAAGATACTCAAGCAAAACTGTTGATACAAAATGTGAAAAAAGGCAGATGACTGAGCCCACCCAAATAAGGCAGCTCAGGATTGTTCTCTCTTGCTTTATTTTCCTCAAAGAGTTTTATCACTAAAAAGTTAGAATGGAAGTCTTCAAAATAACCTACACAAAACCTTGAGAATTTGATCTCCCCATTATAAATTTTTATTTAAATAACTAAAAAACATCTTGAAGATAAAATATATATATATATATATATATATATAAACTGCAAGTATTGGTATTACTTTGAAAGCACACAAGGATGAGCAATATTCGGGCTGCTGATAAAGGAAATAGTTCATTTAAACTCTTATGGAACCACAAGTTATTTATTTCCTTAGAATTCCTTCCAGAGTTAAACTTAAAGATACTGTAGCTATGTTAAGTAGAACTGGCATTTTAAAACAGTTGGCCTTACAATGGCATTTAAAATAATGTGGGAATAATTACTGACATTTACTGTGCTGTAGGGAGAACACAAAAAAGGCAGCAAGCATTTGAGCTACGCTGACGCCCAACAGTTGAACAAGATTATTAGTGTCAGTACAAGGGCACATTAAATCTGGTGCTTCACATCCATTCCAAGTTTGTAGATACTCGAGAAGCACTTATCTTCCAGTAAACAAGAACTCAAACACTGTTCAAACTACTTGAGGATGCATATTATAAACTTGATTCTGGCACTGTTCAGTATTACAGATACTCATGATACAAACAGGAAGAGGGTAGACTTAGACTAGATATTAAGAAGGGTATTAGGAAGAAATTCTTTACTGTGAGAGTGGTGAGACACTGGCACAGGTTGCCCAGAGCCTGTGCATGCTCCTCCCTGGAGGCGTTCAAGGCCAGGCTGGATGGGGCTGTGACCAACTTGGTTTAGAGGGAGGTGTCCCTGCCTATAGCAGGGGTTGGAACGAGGTGGTCTTAAAGGTCGCTTCCAACCCAAACCATTCTATGAGTATATATTATGGCATACTGCTCAAAGGAGTAAGAGTTTTGCAGCCTTTACTATTTCTAGCCTGAACTATCAAATGACTGAAAGTGTCCATGGCCAGGCTGCTGATAGAGTAAAAACAGTTTTACATGAACGTAAACAATTGTTTCTACCATTTTGACTTTCAGGGCTTTCCTGCTGCCAGTTGCCCTGGCTATTTTTAATAAGACCTGCTGAAGTTATTTACATTTCAGAAATCCCCTAACTGTTCAAGAGAGAGAGTCTTTTTTCTAGTGAGAAAGACACAAATTCTTCTGAATATCAAGACACTGTCCCAGCATTATCCATGTTCATCAGTAGGGAGACTGACATCAGAAGTGCCCGCCTTTTACAGTGATTATCCCTGTCAGTGTCTTTTATACTTTCCCACCTATTGATTTTTTTCTTTAAAGGAAAAAAATGGCCTCCAGAAAATGCCTACGCAGTCTACTGAATGCTCTACAGTATTGGAGAGGTGGTTCTCCATTCACAGTACCCGAGGAGCTCCTGTTGAAGTGCTTACCCCATGAACTGCAAAAAGGAAGCAGCATCTCTGACATCCTTTTTTCCTTCCCGTTTAGCATGCTGTAAGTTTGCCACTTGGTGGGTATTTGGCTGCATGGAGCCAAATCCTTTCACTGCCTGAAAACTGATGCAACCTTGCAGGTCTCCAAAAAGCCACAGAAAGGGAGAACTTGACATTCTCTCTGCTACACAAATCAGGCAGCTTGTTACATGATTTTTTTTTTTTTAAACCTTAATTTGGCAGTGACATCTCCAGCAAATACTGCCAAGGACAGTTTGTTTATAATGGCAGTTTAAAATGTTAAGATCTGAGACAGCACTCTCTGAAAGCAGACACACTTTTCAGACAATCACTGAATTTTCAAGGTACAATTCCAAAACCCTTCTCCAAAAGGACGAAGACATCAGTGAGAACAGAACTTTTCCAAAGTTCATCAAGAGACACATAAAAGATAACATCTTCTTGCCCAGTGTGGTGAAGACTAGAAGTAAAAAGAACTGTCTTGAGGGCAGCGTGCACTGCTTCCACAGATACGAGGGCTGCTCCGGAAGTAATGCCTCCTGCTTTATTTTGTTGGCCCACAATGTCAGAGGTGTGTTGGTGGTACAGTAGTAGAGGCTGAACCTTTCCACCAATATTCCATTCCATTTTGTGACAGATGGCAGCAGAGGGGCAGTCTGACACAATGGCATCTGACCTGGAAGTGCATGTGAAGCAAAGGTGTAGAATTTAATTCCCCCACGTGGAAAAAACTGCACCCACTGACATTCATTGACTATTACTGAATGTTTCTGGAGACCAAACAGTGGATGTTGGGACAGTGAGGCGGTGGGTGGTGCATTTCAGCAGCAGAGACAATGACATGAAGGTCAAATCATGCCCCCAGCAGCCATGCAGATTTTTAAAAGCACAACAGGCTCTTGTTCAACAGTGGTGAAAATGCATAGCTAACAGTGGTGACTAAATTGACAAATAGTGTTTTGTAGCTGAGAATTTGCTCTATCAGATGGTGTTAATATGCTCTTTGCATTTGTTATCATTTCCACAGAAATAAATAGGAGGCATTACTTTCAGAGCAACCTATAGACAAAACATACAAGGGTGGGGCTACGTGACTGTTCTTGGGAAAGCCTCAAATATTAAAACAGGATGGTGGAAAGGAAGAGAGCTTAACACTGTGCTGACTTCCATGGTAATATCTTGCAGGGTTCTCATCAAAAGCATCTTTCTACAAAAGTAACTGCCCTTCAGCAAACCCCTCCTTCAACTGCTAAAGAAGCAAACCCAACACATGTTTACAGTGCCCGTACAAACATGCACACACAATCCCTAAAAATAAAATTAAAATGAAAGAACACCTCCCTTCTTGCAGTGATTTGGCAGCCCTCTCAACACTTAAGCTAATTTTTTTTCTCCTTCTTGCAAAAGTCATCCCTGGCCACAGAGGCAGCCTTTGGGGCACACGAGTCCTTTCACTTCCAATCTCTTCATATTTGTGAGTGCAGATTTTGATGTGGGCTCTGCAAGCAGAGCCCACAAGAGCATCTTGTCCAAGAGACAGACTCATCCACATTGAAGGCTCTCTCTGTAAGCATGCCTAGAAGGTTGCTCAGGAAGGCACATTCAGATTGTTCCAAACACTTTTCTCATGGCATCAGAATTTATGGCTTCAACAGAGAATGAAGCTGGGATCACTTCCCCCTCCTTCCAGCAGACGCTGCCAGCACAGCATGCCCACTATACCCAGCCAGCCCAAGTAAGCTCAAGAAGGCCGGCTGGAGACAGGTTCACTAGATGATCACAAGCAGAAGGTACTGAGGAAGAAACTCATGCTGGCTCAGCCAAACTGAGGAACTGCTAAATACAGAGACAACAAAGCATGTTCATTAAATTAGCATGTCATGTTAAGGTTTAGTTACTGGCTTAAGGACAGAACACCAGTTGGAAAATGAAATGTTTGGGACAGTAGTGAATACACTTCAATTTGCTGTTTTTCCTGGCAGCTATTGTTTATCTTGCAAGAAGTACTTGCAAATTGCACATTTCACAATAAATATCTAGTTACTTGGAAAATAAATCTCCATATTTAACTTGACTTATCTTGTTTGTTTACATGTCTACTTCTCTTTTAGCAAGTGTAACAAAAACTTCAAGGAAAACACTGACTGTCCACAGACATTTTTACTTTGGAACTTTCCATCAACCCTGGCCAGGCCAAGTCTAGCTTTATTTATTGCACAACTTTCCTAGGAGGTAAATACACATCATCCAGGAAATAACAGCAGAATTGTTTTCTCCTGACTTCATCAACATGGATAAAATTATTGGGGAAGTCCATCTCTGAAGGCTCGTGTGATATCCTAACATGATGTGCTGACTGGAAGAAGGCCCATGAGCGCGCTGTCCGGATGTGTTTGACCTCCACAACTTCTGAGCGCTGCTCTTCCTGGGCTCTAAAAACGTTGTATGTTTACATACCCAAAACAGCCCTTTCCCATGGAATTTCACCAATATTATATGCCTTGGGAAATGAAAAGCTGGAACACATTCAACACAAGCAAATACACATAGTAAAACTGAGAGCTCAAATGGCTGAGATGTCTACACTAATGCATAACAGAAGTCAATAGTAATTTGTTTACTATTATTCTCTACGCAAAACACAACTGCAGGCTTTATAATCAGAAATATATATATTGAATCTAATGTAGAAGTTGACATTAAGAAAAGGATTAAAACAAAAATCTTGCATGAACTGAAAGTTTTCATTCTCCAAGTTACATAATGTGGGTAATAATGATGGGGAAATGCTGGATGAGTTTCAAGGTTTCTCCTCAACATCACACACTACCACACCTTCCAAGTAAATACTTCCAGAACTAATATTTTAGCTTGGCATTTAATAAACAAATAAAGAAATTTCATCTTAAACATCCACTGGTTTCTAAATGTCTAGTAAGAAGCTGCAGAATAGACAACTAAGTATTTCACTGGCAACTATTAAACACCTTTTTTTATATTCACACTGAGGCTTTAAAAGTTAAACACACCAGTGCCTGCTAAATAAAATGCTTGTTTGTCTTGCAGTGCCGTAGGATGCCGAGCCACAGATCAGGATCCCATTCAGCCAAGTACACAAGCAGTTTCCACGTGAGACTGCAGGAGAGCAGGAGCACAGTGCTGTGCACGTGTATGTGGTGTGCAGCCTGGAACATCACAGCCTGACAGAGGGGTAATCTCGACCCATTTGTCAAGGCCACAACCTGCCCTTTCTGTAGGAGCTGTTTCTTCATAGCAGAAGGGACCTTGGTTTCATATTTCATCTGAAGGACAGAATCCCTGTTATGGATCGGCTCAACCATATTTCTGTTGAGTAGAGGTTTGCTATGAATTTCCAAGGACTGCATTAAAAATCCTGGAATTTTACAGTACTTGATACTATACCAGAGCATCAGCTTTGAGAACGAATGCAAAGTGACCCTTATAAAACCAATTTATATTAAAAGTGCCTACATTAAACTCTTTAGCATTGCAGTATTAGACAAGTTTTCACAATCTCACCTCAACTGCATATTTTCAGGAGCTAAACAAATAGTACAGCACAGCAATTCCTACATATCAGGTATCAGCAATCAGAAGATAACGGAGTATCTCAATTGGCTTGCACTGAATTTAAAGCTGGCATCTTAGAAAAGTTTTCTACTTACTGAAGCTGACATCAAAATAAGTCTCCAAAAAACTCTAAAAACTGAGGATCTGAACTCCATTGCTCTAGCACTTACAGATCAATCTAGATACGCTTTAATCTTTCAGAAGGAGACAGCAGCATCTGCCACAACCACTGTATTCAGCAAGTGCCCTGAAAAATTTAAGTTTCATTTGCTCAGCTGCAGTCATGACTTTTTTTTTTTTTTATGTCCAAGCTAAGAAATTCTTTTAAGTGGACCTTTAGTCTTAATAATATAAAACTTTTTACAGTGTAAGGTTAGTAGAAACCATCCTTGGAAGCTTTCAATACCATCATTTGGCGAGCTAAAACAAATGCTGCAGGTTTTGTATAAATCAGTCTCTTGCAAAGTAATGCCAATGAACTTGATGAGACGCCAGGATGTATTTATCAGCTTCAGTGATGTACATTTATTTTCACCAAATTACTGAAGTCAGTCTTGAACGATAAAGTCAACTTTTCTACTTCTCTTAGCAGAATACAGGGACCATGGCAATGCCTCAAATTTGCTAAGATTCGTTCATCCTAAAAGTAAGGGAGTATCCTCATTACTTTATCACACACAGCATCTTATTAGGTCAGTACAGTCAGCTGGATCTTGAGCTTTGGAATTGTACTAGCTTCCAGAGAATCAGCATGAGTCACATAGGAAAGAACTGCCCAAGCTCATCTAGTTCAGGTTCTGCTCAAACATAGCCAGCATGAGCATCACATCAGGTTGCTTAGTGTCCCATCCGCTCAGGATCTGAATATCACTGCAGAGATCCCACTACCTCTCTGAGCACTTCATTTCTCACAATCATACACTCCTCTGTGAGGAATTTTCTGGCACCCAGTTAGAATTTCCTTGGCTACCACACATGCTCACTGCCTCCTGTCCTGTTGCTGTGCACCTCAAAGGCTCTGATTCCACATTCCCTACCACCACCCACGAAGTAGCTGGAAACAGCAATTAGATTCCCACCTCACCTTTCTGCCACAGGCTTCTGAAGGCTCATCTCAAGAAGCGTTGCTGCAAACAAGATCACCTCTGTAATCACACGATGAAAGCATTTTCCCTTCACACTAACAGAGGATGAATCACGGAAGTCATTTAAACTCCAGGTTGTTCTCCCCATTTTTAAGAAAGCTGAAATAATTCCAAGTGTCAACCTACACATTTTTAAAAAGGCATTCATATTTCTGATGTCTGACTTATTTTTATTATCATTCCTCCTAAGACAATGATAAAACCAGAAAAGCTAACAATTACTGTATTCCCACTATAGCTATATGTATATTTTTAAAAGCTTGAGGGGTTTTTGGTTTGTTATTTGGTTTTGTTTTTTTTTTTAAACATATCATTACCTAACTGGACAAAGTACATGTGCTACTCTGACAACTCAAAAGGCATAATCCCAGACCATGATTTACCATCTAAATGCAACTCTTGCACATTGAAGGGACTCTTCCTACCCTGTGTAAAACTTTGTAGCTGTACTTGCTGCAAACAAGGCTTATGAGATTGTCTGTTTTGCATTTTCCCCAGCTCTGTTACTCTGCTTTCACACTTAACTAGCACACGACCAATTCCAACCAAGTTTAACAGCACTGGATGGAAGCCAGAAAACAGGTCCTCTCCTAAATGCGTAGTGAAAATAGATCATTTTGCTTGTCTGTCTAAATCTCTGAGTGAAAAGTTACAGTATGAGCCCAGCTCTTTTTAGACCCTGCAGATCAACCTGTTTGACTGAACCACCAAAGGGTTCTTAGTGCTTGCTGCTAGGAAGCGCAAAGAACCACACTATGAAATCTTCTCTTCTGCTGAGAAAATTTTAAAAGCAATAACCCCAAAGAAAGCACCCAGCTAAGTCACTCTTTTGTTTACTGCTTTTCTTGTTTTGTTTTCACATCTCAGCAGAAGCTCAGTGCCCTGTAAGTACAAAACTTTTTAACAGGTCACAGGTGTTATACACAATCAGTAACAAAAGCACTCTAAGAGAAGCTGACAGGCCTGGCAGTTTTTGTTAGTACCTAATATCCTCTGCGCTGATAATGATTTCCAGATACTTAAAAGGCCAAGTTAATGATTACACTAGTAGTAACAGGTGTGGATTATACATAGCTGGCAGAAATCCTTTCCTTTGCTGAATTATGCCTTGTTACTATTCACCTGCAGAAAGCGGAAGCCAAATGCCCTCCAGAGAAGATTCAGACACAAAGCTAATGTTTATCCATAAAAACGTGATACGGCCAGAAAACACAAGCAGCCCTCACAAAGATAGCAAAGGTTCAAGTGCTTTCAGGCTAGCCTTACCCAAGTAGACACTTCTTCCCACTTTCTAAAGTGCTTTTATACCCACCCTTCAAGGGCATGAAGTAACCACGATTACACCAGACTGTTTAACACCAGCTACTCCCACAGCAGTGCTGCTGTACCTTCACTATCACCGAAGAGTTACTTTGCATCAGAAGCTCAGATAGGAAAATCTGATCTCACAATCCCAGGAGCCTCTGCACATCCAGGAGACAATAAAACAAAGCCTCTGCTCTGCAAAAATTAGTCCTTGGTGGGAGGAAACACGCTGTCTCCCAGAAGATGGCACCAGGCAATAAACACCATTTAGCTTCTGCTGGACTATGTCATGCTTCTGTTGGAGGCAGCCTGGTGGCCCAGCAGTCCCTTCTACAGATGAGCAATGGACAAGCGAAGCTACATTTTATGTGACTACAGGAAGCTCAGAAAATCCTAGCAGAAGTACAGTTACAGCTGAAAGAATCTACCACAATTTAATACGCTGCACACAGTAGTGCTTCACAAGACCTTCCCTTTCTTCAGTCTTCACAGCGTTACAGGGAACTAAAGAAGGTCAGTACTCTGCTTTAAGATTTTTGCAGGAACATATAATTTACTCAATCCACCTGATCTTCTGCGCCATGGTTAGACAGCTACAGGCGATGCAGAATTCAGCAGCAATAAGCTGTCTTAATTGACTTTTAAATTGTCGAGGAATTAAGAGTTACTGCTAGAAGGATAAATAGCAGAGAAGAAGCTGTCTAATGGCAGCCAGTTGGGAAAGGTAGGAGTTAAGACAACAGGCACAGCATCAGTCAATGAGAAGCCCTGCTCACACAAATGGTAAGCAGGGGGGCAGAGACCATGCCAAGAAAATCAAACCCTTCTTCTCTCTCTCCCCTCCCCAAATTCATAACATGCAGTGAATTCTGCTTTAATACTGTAGCTGCACGCTCAGTGAAATACTTTTCCCTATCATCAGCAACAAGCATGCTCAGCAGAGCTTGCCACCTCTGGTTCACACCATGTTGTACTGCTAGCATTTGGAACAGAAGTACCCCTAGGCTGCAGGCAGAGCAGCTTTGCATGTGCCTGCGCTGAGTGGCACAGCATAGTCACACCACTTCATACAGATCAGCATCTATCTGATAAGAACATCCTTATGTAATTCATGAAAAGCATTTAAGATAAAAATTATTGGCAGTGCCACGTCTATGTTAGGCACCCTTCGTGGACTGGTACTTACACATCCAGAATACCCAGCCAACCACAGAACTGCCTCCATTTCCAATTTGAGAACCTTAGATTACCTGGGTGCTGACATTACACAACGCACACGGTCCTGACAGCATTTCATTTTGCCCCCACAGGACACAGGCTTCCAATGAGAGCCAGCATCACCCATGATATTCTCCCTCTGCCACTGCTGATGCCCCATGTGAGCCTGTAAGGAGTTCAAGGGCCACGTGTTCTCCTAGATGAGAGCATTCAGTGGCTTCTCCTGATTCTTCGGAATGAATCTGCATGGACAAACTACAACTACAAGGTATTGCTGTTCATGAGCAGTACGTTACACTACGCAGTATGCAAACAACGGCTGAAGAGGTGGACAGTCCATGTCCACATTTCAAAAACTAGCCATGACACAATGAGAACGCTCCTAAAATAGACATTGACTTAATCACCACAGATTTGGTAAAAGCCAGAAGCCCCAGAACATGACTCTCCATTTTATATAGCGGGCTATACAAAGCTCACAGGCTCAAATACTGTATGACTTTGAATTTTCAAAGGCACATAAATTTACACTGCTTGGTTAAAGAAAAAAAGGGCTTTTTTTCCTAATCTATTTCAGTGAAAGACCCAGTCACAATGTGCCCAGCTCGATGAATTTCTTGAGCAAGAAGCCAGGCCATGCAGAGCCCAGGAACACAAGAAATTGAGGTATGGTATTGTGCACTGACACAGGCAGACCAACAGTTCTGTCTTAAATCCCTACTTGTGGAAGGTAAACCAGCTTGCAACCCTGAGATGTCCTGTGTGCTACTGCAGTCTGTCAAGGGAGACTGGATCCTCACCTATGCCCAGAACAAGAGGAGGAGTTGGGGCACTCCCAGGCCTGAGTACAGACTGGGAGAAGAACTCCTTGCAAGCAACCCTGCAGAGGAAGACTTGTGGGTTCTGGTGGATGAAAAGCTGGACATGTGCCAGCCTTCCAGGCTGCAAGGCCAACAGTATCATGGGCTGCATCAAAAGAGGGGTGGCCAACAGGGAGAAGAAGGAGACCGTACCTCCCTGCTCCGCCCTCATGAGGTCCCATCTGGAATACTGCATCCAGGCCTAAGGGCCCCAGCATGAGAAAGACATGGAGATGTTGGAGCAGGCACAGAGGAGGGCCACAAAGATGATCAGAGGGCTAGAGCACCTATCCTATGAAGAAAGATTGAGGAAACAGGGCTTGTTCAGCCTGGAAATGAGAAGGCTCCTAAGAAACCTCTTTGTCACTCTCCTTAAAAGGAGCTTATAAAAAAAGATGGAGGGTGATATGGAGGAATGGTTTTAAACTAAAAGGGAAAAATTAGTTTACATATTAGGAGGAAATCCTTTAACCAGAGAGTGGTGAGGCACCAGCACAGGCTATCCAGAGAAGCTGTGGGTACTCCTTCACTGGAGGCATTCAAAGCCAGGTTGGATAGAGCCTCAGGCAGTGTGATCTGTTGAGTGGCAACCCTCTCATGGCAGGTGGCTTAGATGTATGTGGTCTTTAAGGTCCCTTCCAATCCAAGCGATTCTATGATACTTAGAAGATTATCTAAAAGAAAAAGATCCCAGACTTTAAAGGAAATAGCTCAAAGCTTTACCATGGATTGCAATGGGAGATTTGGTGGGGTTTTTTAACTATTATTATTTTTCATTATTTTCTGTATTACTTCAATCATACATTCTTTAATTATTTGCCTTCTGAACTAAGGTTTCCATTGCCAAAAACTGTTTATCAGCAGCACAACATTTGGAAGTGGATACAAAACAAGTCGCCTTACAGCTCTGAGTTTACTAGGTATCAGACAGGACTCCTCCATTCCTGGCTCCCCTCCTCACTCCTTCCCTCAGGCCCACACACCAGCTCTCTGACTAGGATCACCATGCCATGTGTTACAGGACAGCTCTGATGTGATTCCAGTTTACCAAAGCTTCTCAGATACACCATTACTAAGCCACCCGTTCTTTACATAAAACAGAAAAAAGATTAGAGGATGCAGAAGACATTCAAGGAGAGAACAGGTCAGAACAACACTTAATGTAATAGGAAAAGGCTTCTCTACATTCTGCAAGAGTATTAAATAATACACAGTCTACTTCAGGGTCAGCAGACATCAGTTTGATATAATGCAGAGTTAATAGAACACATAGATAACCTCGCAAAATATTTTATTTTTTGATCCTGTTGATTTATGCAATAGTATTAGTATTAATAGTAATATTAATTAGCAGTTGTCTGATTGGAATTGAGTCTCTGGAACAAACAGTGCCATTTGTATCATAAGGTTATTAGCCAAATTCAAGCCTCTTCTGTGAGATCATTCATTTCAAAGACTTATTAACTTCCCGAGAGTTGAGGAGGGCAACAAAAAAAAAAAGCAAGCGTATAGATGGGTGTTTGTGGCACATTTCAAACTCCAGAATATCCTAGACTGTCTAATGACAGTCTCTGGGGAAAAAGAAAAACAAGCATACGATTTATCTCTAAAGCAAACAAAGCAGTTAAACAAAACACATCCAAACATGGCCTGAATCTTCAAGCCAACACAGGTTGGAATTACTGCATACTTCAACTATTAAGTGCAAAGAAGTTGCACCAGAATATTTGCATTGGCCACTAAAAAAAAAAACCAGCAGCGAGTTTGGATTTAAACCAGAAATGTTCATTCTGCTGTACATTATCGTAAGCTGATATTAACCTCTTCTCCTCCTCCCCATGACTGTAAATCATATCAAATATGAAAGTTTCTGAAAGTACTACATTCAACCCCAGAAAGCTTCCCTATACTGAAAGTAATGAGCCTATAGTAGTTATTCTCGTTTTACCTACAGCTACAGAACCAAGCATCAAAGACCCAAACGGAGTCTGATCGAATCTAGGAAGTACGCCTGTTCTGCAAATAACACTGATACAAGAACCACCCTGACGAAGGCAGAACTTCCCCACATCCACACAGCAGATGGGAGCCTATGATCTAAGTAGCAGTCCTACCTCTTCTGGTGCCCAAACAACATGTTGAGGTACACATCACAGCAACACCTGGTGATAGGAGAGGTAACTACAGCCTCCCTACCACAACCACCAAAGCAACTACCAGCCCCTGCTCCAAAAGCCCAGAGCCATTCCTCAGCTGAGTACACCCTGCTCCTTACAGCCAGCCTTACAGCTGACAGGTCAGAGAATTTCCTTCCATAACAAATATGAAGCCACAGCTGTGGCAAGGCACACCTTTAGGCAGCAATGAGCTCTCAGTGTTAGCAGGATGTACCCACAGGTCAGCTGGCAAGATGCCCTCAGGGTTCTTCCCAGCTGAATAAATCTGATGGCAGGGGGCAATGACAGGCAATAGCAAGCGATCAACTGTCACTACCCATGAGAGCTATACTCACACACAAAATTATCACTGCTGTAATTCCTGCATGCCAGCAGAATGGAAAAAAAAAACCAAAATGCTGAAGTGGACAATAACAATGGACTGGTAAACACACCTTACACTCCTCAATGGAGGAATTTGCTCTGTCAAATGGTGCTAGTGTGCTCTTCACATCTGGTAGTTTCCAAAGAAATAAATAGGAGGCACTACTTTTGGAGCAACCTACGTAACTAGACCTGCACTGAGGATAAACACAGCCTTTCTCATTCAATTGAAACAATAATGTTCTGTCTGGAATACAACTCTAAAGCTCATGCCATGCTTATTCATTTTCTCACACTAATTCTGTAAATCATTAACAACATAATTAACAATATCAATGTGAGCATTCACACCATGCAACAATCTATATTCCAAACACAGCCAAACCAATTAAACAACATATCTAATGATGTCAGGATATTATACTAGTGGAGCAGATTTTACAGTTTCTGAAACAGTCCATTAAGATTATGTGTGAAATGCCTTTAATTCCCCCAGCAAATGTTTCTCTCAGTTGTACCCATATAGTTGAGATCTTTTTAGTCTCTGGAGAATTTACTGTCAACCTGTAATGCTCTCATGATTCAGAGATTATCCTGATGTTGGTGTCACCATCATGTTGATTAAACTCAAATGTGCAAAATTAATACACAGCTGAAAAACTCAACACAGCTTTACCAGTCTCTGATAGATAGATGATAGAGCTCCATGCTTCATATCCCTTTAGAACGAAGTAGAGCTTGACTGGAGAATGTTCTATCTAGATCTTTCTAGACTCTGAGGGACCTTCTGTTGGCCAGTCACTCTCATTTTATACAACAGGAAAAAAATGAAACAAGCTTTGCTCCCTCCTCTAAGAAAAGGTTCATAGGAAAATATCCCAAGAAGAGAGACTAGTCAGAGCCGCCAGCTGGGTGCTTCACCTCCACCTCTCACTTTCTTTCCTCACCCCTGCACTTAGCAGCAGAAGGTGCAAGCCATCAAACGTACGCTGCAGGGGAAGTTGATTGCTGGGCTCCAATCTAAGAGGTCAGGGAGCACACTCAGTTCCAGATGTTAGTACAGTCCTGTGTCACAAGACCTGGAGAAATCTGGCTCACAGCAAGTTTGAACCAGTAGTTCTAAAGTCTTGGAAATCCTCAAATGCTAACAATATCAGGAAGAGATCTACAGAGCACCCCAATGACTTACCACAGATACCAGAGAACTATTCTTTTGCTTCTGAGCTGAGATCATTACAGACTAGGACTTCTGACTTAATTCATTAGAATTACCATTTCTGTCTCTCATTGTTCTGATAATATAATACCATAGCAACAAATGAGAAGGTCCAAATTATAAGCGTGACTCGGAAAGGAAGTGCATAGTTCCTGCATATACAAACTTTGATCTACAGCAGGATGGTCAACAGCATCTGTTACTCTAATATTCCACATTATTACAGCCATTTAGCTAAACAGATCACAAAAAGACTGTTCCATTAGCCATCTTCCTGGCATAAATCCAGGGAAGTTGCTGAGTAGTCATGGCTGAGCATCAGCATAAATCTACAGGATTTGGATGGACGGCTGTGACTAAACACCCACATTTGTCCGTATTAGAAGCCTTATATTATTTCCAGGTTCACATTTTTAGCTACAGTATTATCATAGAATGGCTTATGTTGGAGGGGACCTTAAAGATCATCTAGTTCCAACTCCCTGCCACAGTTAGAGTTGCCAACTACTAGATCAGGCTGCCCAGGATCCCATCCAACCTGGTCTAGAACATCTCCAAGGATGGGGCATCCACAATCTCTCTGGGCAGCCTCTTCCAGCACCTCACCACTCGGAGTAAAAAAAGTCATCCTAACATCTAACCTGAATCTTCCTTCTTTTAGTTTAAAGCCATTCACCCTTGTCCTATCACTATCAGACCATGCTCAAAGCCAGTCCCTCTCCTGATTATAAGCTCCCTTCAAGTAGTGGAAGGCCACAATAAGGTCTCCCCAGAGTCTTCTCTTCTCCAAGCTAAGCAAGCCCAACTCCGTCAACCTTTCTTCATAGGAGAGGTGCTCCAGCCCTCTGATCGTCTTCACATCCTCCTCTGGACCCACTCCAACAGTACATCATCCTTTCTGTACTGGGAGCTCCAGGCCTGAATGTAGTACTCCAGATGGGGCCTCACAAGGACAGAGTAGACAGGGACAATCCCCCCCTCCCTCTTCTCTCTCTGCTGGTCACCCCTTTTTGATGCAGCCCAGGATACTGTCAACCTTCTGGACTTCAAGTACCCACTGCTGGCTCGTGTTCAGCCTTTCATTCACCAGAACCCCCAAGTCCTTCTCCACAGGGCTGCTCTCAATGAGTTGTTCACACAGCCTGTACTCATATCTGGGACTGCACTGACCCACTGGCAATACCTGGCACTTAGAGTCATAGAATCCTTAGAGTTGGAAAGGACCTTTAAAGATCATCTAGCCCAACTTTCCTGCAATGAACTGGGACATCCACAGCTAGATCAGATTGCTCAGAGCGTGATCCAGCCTCCCCTTGAAAATCTCCAGAGACTGGGCATCCACTACATATATGGGCAACCTGTTCCAGTGCCTCATTACTCTCACTGTAAAAGACTTTTTCCTTATATCTAAACTAAATCTCCTCTCTTTAACTTTGAGACCATTTCCACTTGTCCCATCACCACAGACTCCTCCAATCTGGTAGCTCCCCACTACATACTGAAAGGCCACTATCAGGTCACAAAATCACAGAATGTCAGGGATTGGAGGGCACCGCAAAAGACCATAGTCCAATCCCCCTGCCAGAGCAGGGGCACCTAGATCAGGTTACACAGGAACACATCCAGGCAGGTTTTGAACATTTCAGAGGAGATCTCACAACCTATCAGGGCAGCCTGTTCCAGCAATCTGTTAAACTAACTGTGAAGAAGTTTTTTTTACTGTATTCATGTGGAACCTCCTATATTTCAGATTGCACCCATTGCCCCTTGTCCTATCACTAGATGTCACTGAGAAAGTCTGGCTCCATCCTCCTGACGCTCACCCTTTACATGTTAATAAACATTAATGAGGTCACCCCTCAGTCTCCTCTTCTCCAAATTAAAGAGACCCAAATTCCTCAGCCTTTCCTCGTAAGGGAGATGCTCCACTCCCTATATCCCTAGAGGTCTTCCCAGAGCCTTCTCTTCTCCAGGCTGAACAGCCCCAGCTCTCTCAGGCTGTCCTTGTAGGAGAGGTGTTCCATCCCTTGGATCATTTTTTATGGTCTTCCCCTGAACACACTCCAACAGGTCCATGTCTCTCCTGCACTGAGGACTGCACATCTAGATGGAGTACTCCAGGTGAGGCCTCACCAGCACAGAGTAGAGGTGCAGTATCACCTCCCACAACCTACTGGCCACACTTCCTTTGACGCAGCCCAGGATGCAGTTGGCCTTCTGGGCTGCAAGGGCACATTGCTGGCTCATGTCCAGCTTGCCATACACCAGTATCTCCAAGTCCCTATCAGCAGGGCTGTGCTCAAACCTTTCATCCTCGTGTTGCCTTGATCCACGTGGAAGACCTTGAAGTTGGATTTAGCAGCTACCCTTATGAGGTTCACACCTGGGTCCACTGCTCAAGTCTGTCTAGGTCCCTCCAAATGGCATCCCATCCCTCAGGTGTGTCAACCATACCCCACAGCTTGGTGTCATCAGCAAATTTGGTGAGGATGCACTTGACCCCATTGTCAATGTCACTGATCACAGAATCACAGAACTGTAGGGGTTGGAAGGGACCTCTAGAAATCATCTAGTCTAACCCCCATGGCAAAGCAGGCTCCCTACAGCAGGCTGCACAGGTAGGTGTCCAGATGGGTCTTGAACATCTCCAGAGAAGGAGACTCCACAATAGCCCTGGGCAACCTGTTCCAGTGCTCCGTCACCCTCACCACAAAGAAGTTCTTACGCACATTTGCGCAGAACTTCCTATGCTTCGGTTTGCAGCCATTTCCCCTTGCCCTGTCATCATGCACCACTGAAAACAGACTGGCCTCGTCCCTCTGCCTCCCACACAGATATTTATAGACATTGATCAGACCCTCCCTGAGTCTTCTTTTCTCAAGGCTGAACAGACCCAGGTCACACAGCCTGTCCTCATAGGGAAGATGCTCCAGGCTCTTTATCATCTTTGTGGCCCTCCTCTGGATTCTTTCCAGGAGATCCCTGTCTTTTTTGTACCGGGGAGCCCAGAACTTGACACAGTACTCCAGGTGAGGCCTCACCAGGGCAGAGCAGAGGGGAAAAAAATCGACGAAGATATGAAAGAATATCAGCCCCAGCATTGACCCCTGCAGGACACCACTCATCACTAATCCATGCAGACACTGAGCCACTGACCACCACACCACTCTCTGGGTTTGTTCCTGCAGCCAGTTCTTTGTCCATCGAACAGTCCACCCATCAAATCCATCTTTCCAATTTGGAGAGAAGGATGTTGTAGGGGACCAAGTAAGGTCAAAGGCCTTACTGAACTATAGATGGATGACATCAGTGGCTCTTCCCTTGTCCATTGATGCAGTTACACCATAATAAAAGGCCACTAGTTTGGTCAAGCAGAACTTGCCCTTGGTGAAGCCATGCTGGTTCTCCCGTATCACCTTCCTATCTTCCCTGTGCCTTACTATAGCTTCCAGGAGGATCTGCTCCATGATCTTTCCTGGCACAGAGGCGAGACTGACAGGTCTGCAGTTCCTAGGATCATCCTTTTTACCCTCCTTATAAAGGAGTGTTATGTTGCCTTTTTTCCAGTCACCAGGGATTTCACCTGACTGCCATGACTTTTCAAATATCTTTGACAGTGGCTTGGCAACTACATTGGCCAGCTCCCTCAGAACTCTAGGATGCATCATACCAGAACCCATAGACTTGTGGATGTTCAGGTTCCTCAGGTAGTCATGATTCTGATCTTTGCTTATAGCAGAAGGGATATTGCTTCTCTAGTCCCACTGCTTATATTTTTTCTTTTCCCTTCAGCCTGACCAGCAGATCCTATCCACTTCTTAACATGGAGGGAAAGTCCTCTACCTCTTCTACCTCACCTACTCTTAATATATATCAATTTGAGCACTCTGAAGATGGTGACACAAGCTGGCATGTCCTTCACAATTGTGTCTGTAACTGCCATTCCAACCACGAGCAAATCCACTTCACTTGCTTAACTTGCTCTGAAGGCAGTCTGTGAAGAGCCATTTTAACAAAACTGGGATGTCTCAGAGTTGCACAGCACATGCACTATGGAGCTCATCTAGAAAACAAAGAAATGGCAAAAGCCATCCTTCTGCATAGGCAAAAATCGTGCATGAGAAAATGAGATATGTCCAGGAAACTCTGATACGAATCAAGACAGAACTGTGTACGCAGATTCTATCATCTCTGCAAAGCAGAATTTGAGCCTGGAGACACAGTGAGCAGGAAACACAATTTTAGTCTCAGTCCCAGTAAATTCTATATGAAACATCAGACGTTTAAAAGCAGAAAAAAAGACTTCTCTCCAACTTATGAGAAATATCTTGTGTTACTTTCCAGACAAGAACAAAGGCCTTGTCAAGGAATTAAGAGATCTTTTTCCCACTAACTGCTTTGGAACAGGATCTCTGAAGAAGCTAAGATAACCTTGTAACCTTGTAACTACAAAAGGGTAGATAAATTCTCTCCTCTCCTTCTGGCTATGAATCCAGAAGGATTTCTGTCAGTGAAATGTAGTAATACTATGGAGATGAGTGTAAATACAGACATATTTCAATCGCAAGTCTGAACAACAAGCTCAATCTGAAGCTTTCTGCATCATAACCCATATTCCTCCCCTTCCTTCTTTATCTTTCTGTACTCCTTAACTTCAAAGGATATCAATTCCAAGTTCAACATGCATGTCTGCAAGACAGGAACCTAAATCTGAGTATGCAACATACTGATATGCAAAAGATACTGGTGTGAGTTGTAGCTCTCTCGCCACTGACATCGGCAATCAGTTCACTGACAGCCTACCCCCTGAGCTGCAAAGCAGTACCATTTTTCAAACGATTTTCCCCCATTTTAAAATACACTGCATGCATGTCTAATGAGTCTCACTCTTCACCTCATCCAATGGTTATATATGACATCACTATGCTCAAAGAGTATTCCAGCAGGATCTCCAACAGGCTTTTCCCAGCAACTTTTGCTGGCAAATTTGGCTGTAGGTTTCCATCTTTCCATGTCTGCAGAAGGGTACAACACAAAGGGATTTGAGATAATCTTAAGACTATTTATAACACTTGAGTAAACCAACTTATATTGCATACCAAGTAGTTTACAACTAACTCAAAACCACATACTGCAGAGAGGATGTACTTTTTTACCTACAGAAAGCAAACTAAGTTCCTGAGAGTACTATTTTCACAGTGCATTGATACGCGCATATTATTTAAACTACAATTGCTAAAGCATGTTACTATGCTGTCAAGTACCAGCTACTTATTAGCCCCCTCACTGAGTTATGGGCCATTTTATTATCTATCACATTGCTTTTCAGCCTGCACTAGTCCAATGGCATTGTGGATCCACACCTAAAGACGATTAAAATTCAAGAGAAAATCCTTGAGCTAGGGGAATCGAAAGGCAAAAGTTCCACTTCCTGCCAAAGAAAAAAAGTTTCAATTTTTCAAATGGCACTCCCTGCAATTTTTTGTCATGTTTCTAATTTACACGCAGTTGTGTTCTGCTTTATGGCACTTATTTAATAAAGCCTTACATCCAACAGCCCTGAGTAAGCACAGAGAAGCTAGGATAATAGATAAAGTTCCTGCAGAATTTTGCTACTGTTTTAACAGTGGCTTCAATGAGCATCACTTAGTACCAGGCAGCTACTCCTCTAATCGATGTTTTTCTTATTACTGTTGTTAAACCGCACTTACAGCTGTCTATCAATCAGAAATAACCAGCTCCATGTGTAGTAAATCACCTGTCCAAATTATTCATAGTCCTCTTAAGTGAGACATATTGTACAGGTAAATACGTTAGCATTTGCACAGTTTATTCTACGTACTGTTATCAGCAAGACAGCACTCGCCTAGGTCAGCTGCAAGCTAGCTTTCAATAAGCAGTACTTGAAAGAGCTGGCAGCACAGCTGTGCTGTATCAGCTAACAACTCACAGGCTTCTCCAATTTAAAGGCGGACTTTGCAGTGCTGAGCTGCCAGGGATGCACTGCTAGCAGTGAGCCGACGTGCAGCCAGTTGCATGGTGCTGCAGCCACAGAAGGCTCAGCAGAGCTCTGCAGGTGCACTGTGACATACCCTGATACCAGGAGGAAGCTCTGGTCATCCCTAGCCCCTATACCGTACGAGATCTCTCTGAGGACATGGCACAGAGGGAAAATTCCACTTTTGATAGATAATGGCAGCCTTGAAATAGTGCTGTTATATGTGACCTCAAAGACAAAATTGTTGTTGAGCTAACTGGACAGCAGCGTGTTTAGCATGGTCTAGAGATTCAAGATTTCAATGCGTTCTTCAACCAAAAAGAGCTTTTTGTAAAAGCAGCACATACAAAGCACACCTTCAATAAAGATGTGTGCCAGTCTTAAGAGTCAGATCAATCTCCATAGTAGGAATTCAGGCACTGGAAATCACCTTTCCTTGGAAATGAATGAAGACAAAAACCTAAATCCTGTGTCATCATCTCTACTCCTTTCCCCTAGTTCTAGTGCAAGGGGTACGGTTTGACATCAGTAGACCTTCAGTGTCATATATTACATAATTGAGATGAGAATGTACATCTATTACTGGCTTTTCTTAGTAAGTGAAGGATGGACAATGACGTCAAGAAATCAGAATACACTGGAAATCTTACCTACGTGGAAAGATTCATTAGAAGAAGTAATGAACACTCATTTCCTCTCTGGTGAAGAGCCCTAACTCTGAGAAAATGAAGAAGGAAGCTTGTCTGCTGATAGCACATACATGTGAACACGTACACACAACAGAGCCAGGAAGGGACAGTGTCTTAACAGATAGTCTCCTCTGTTTTGGTGGGATTTGACATCCTCCAGAACTAACTCTGGATTTTAGTGGCAAAACCTGTCTGTCAAGGAGACACAGCTGCACAAAATATCAGAAAAATCTAAAGCCAGGAGACAATATAATATACGCATGCCACTGGCAGAGGCTGCCTACTGATTTTATAGACCTTCTAACCCAGCAGAATATTTGGAGGAGAATAGTGATATATAAACAGCATCTGTGTAGTTACCAATGCTCAGAAATTACAGCCAGACATACACAGTGAACCTAAACTTCTTATGATTTATAGCACGAGGTTGGTTGTGTGTCATCCCGGCACTGGGATTTTTATATATAAAAGATGTCACTAAAGCAAAGAAAATCGGACTGAAAGACAATTCTCTAGAAAGGGCTCTACAGAGGGTCTTCTGTCCACATATGCTAACTCCACAACAAAAAGGAAAGCACACTGCACAACAGGGTACAAGGCTAAGGGCTTTGTCATTTCTGCTGTCTGATGCAAACTGCAAATGTGCAGAGCTGCTGTACAATACACCAAGACTGCAGGAGAGGAAAGCAAGGTCAAGTATACATTTTTAATGGAAAAAACCTTAATGCAAGTAAGGCATGTATTAGTAGAAAGCTATATGGACATTTATTACTTGTATTTCAAGAGCTTTTATCAATCTTCTGAAAAAAAAAAAAAAAAAAAAAAGGAACCAACCCTTTCAAACACTTATCACACAGAACTGACTACTAGTGGAGTACACGCAATCACAGAGGAAGATCACGTTTATAGAGACAGAACATACTTTATTTAAAGATCATTATTTTCAGTGCACTATCTTCTAAAGTGTTTAAGAATAAAGAAATACGAAAGCATAGTTGGGGTGGGAAACAGCTAGGATAAGAAGCAGAAGAATCTCAGCTTGCACCACGACAGCAGAGAAGCAGTCTGACAGGCACTCTGAGAGATCAGTTACCCTCCCAGCAATCGGGCAAGCTCATGTCCTACAAGCCAATTTTTGAACTGTGCTAATAATAGGTCAGTCAGCAAAGCAAATGCTGCAGAAATCCAGCCAAACACACATGCAGGCTTTAGACACGAACACAAGAGACTTTTGTAATTAAGAAAAAGAAGCAAGACTGAAGACTAACTTTCTACAAACAACTGTTTTTCCACTTACCACAAGCCCTGCATACATTAACATAACTAACAGCAAGGTGCACAGTGTTGTAGGTTGGAACCATGCTGTACCATGGGCTAAATGAGCACTAACAGGCTGCTCTCTCCTACCTACAAAGGTTTTCTCTAACAAACAAGGTCAGCACATGGCAGAACAGGAGGCAAAGCAGCCCTGTTGCCAAGTTGTGGCAAACCATGATAGGTAACCATGCCTTCTGACTCCCAGCCAGAACCTAATAACATACACTCCTGTTTGTTAAGGCCAAGTATCTACTGATACCTTAGATGCTGTTACGACTCCAAGAGATCTGAATCATGCACATATTTCTACTTCAGGCACAAAGCATTTGAAAGCTTGACATGGATACCCATTAAAGATGGTGCTTCAGGGCACACTCAGTAGTTGACTTAGCCATCAGTTTTCTTCAAACTTCAGTATTTAAACTGAAAATTGCAATCAGTTTTCAACAGCCAGACCGCAACTGCTGCTTGCATAATATTCACCTTTCCACTATACGTATTTTTAAATGTTTAACACTTACTTTTAGCTGTAGCCAAAACTTCCTCACCTTCAACCTATTTGAACAGAAAACAATGCGGGATCTCATTGTTAAAGTCATAATTCACTCCCAGTAAGACAGCAAAGCTAATATTCCTGCATACCACAAAATGTCTTAGGATTGTTTTCAGTACCAAGAAGTTAAAAGTGCCTATATTTGGATTTCAAAAGGTTGCAGACTGCCCAGAATCCCCATCCCTTATTCACATTCTTTAGACTCCTCATTTCAAAAACTGTAAACTGGATCTATATTGTGGATTAAATCCAAGCCTTATTTTCTATTCCTGCCTTCCTCACAGTAATAAAGGAGATATTTAGCAGTGGGAAATGCTCATTAGAGATCTTCAGTGTTTGATGTAGTATCATTTCCCTAATGAGCCTTGAACAATTTCCATGTTTTGAAAGCAGAGATATTTCCTTTTAAAAATAAAATCAGTCTGATGGGAAGTTGACCTCCATGAAATATTTCCTTCCATTTCACTTTCCTACGGCAATCCCCTAACAACTTCCTCACCTTCTATTCCACTTACATACCAAACTTTTCTAGAAGTTGTGAAAAACCACAAGCTGCAACTTCCAGGTGACTGTGAATCATTGTTAAGCTGATTCCCCTGCATGATAGGAGTTAATTCTGTACTGGAGTGCAAGCACATGCATGCAAGTGAACTTCCCAGGATAGCCACTCTGGCTGCAATCAGAACTAGCAGCTCAACCTCTGAATGCTTTGCCCTCAGCTGCTTCAAGCCAGTGCTAGGGCCCAGAGCCTGAAAACTCACAGATCAGTTAGATTATCTATTGCCAATTTGATCTTTGTTCTGTTTCTTTCTCATCTGCATCATCTGTGGAGGAAAAGCTCACTTCTAAGACTTCACCTTCCAGCATCCGCACTGCCCAACCTAGCGGCTTCAGCAGTCCCTTAGCATGCAGTTGCATCCTTGATGGGATTATCTTCCATTTCTCATTAAAAACCTGACAGCCACACAATTTCAGATGCTAATATTTGCCTGTCGTTTTCTTATCTAAAAAATCCATAGCATGTTCAAGCAATGACGTGCCTGGTTTCCAGTTCCTCACACCATTAGAGCAGCTCCTAACATTACACCTCAGTTTATCAGCCAAGATGACCACAGAACCCAGGCAAAGGCCCAGGTATTTGCCTACAGAATCCTACTTATATGGGCACAGCCCCAGGTCTCTACTTCACATGTTCACTCAGCCATCCACATTGGGTTTTCAGGCCCAAATACACAGGCACCTCAAGATGCATGAGGAGAAGGGACGTTTGAGGCCAAAAAAGTTCTCTTCCCATTATACATAGAATCACACTGTGCAATCTCATGAAATGAGAAAGATCTGACTCAAGGTACAGTAGTTTTGCAGCAAGCTCATACTCTGTGGCTGAGCTACAGCATACTGGTACCAGTTTTGTCAGTGATGTTTACATATATGAACAGCTCTATCCCTGTCAGAGAAAAAAAAAGTAGTTTTGCTAAGTTTACTTGCTTTTTTTAAAATCCCTTTTTTTTTTTTTAAGACAATGTCAGAACTGCAGAGTCAATAGGTAACTTCTAACATCCATCTGTGTTATACCACTTCCAGCTAAGGGATGCAAAAAAAATGAGTGCACAAAGTGCCAACAATACATATTGCTGGTCCCATTCCGCCCGTTCATCCACTGATAGACTCAGACAGGAATCACTGTCCTTCCTAGCTGTGCTAGCAGCCTAATCGCACCAAACACTTCCAGCATCTTCTCATTTCCTGAGAAATGTTTCCTGTTATTACTCCTTTTTACTCTAGTAGACTTTCTCTTCACCTGGTTGTTTCAATTCATCTTTCATCAACACTCATGAATAAGAACAAATGAAAGAAGTGACATTCTGTTTTTACAGTAGCAGCAAGGCATTGAGGTATGTTTTACTCAGGTCATAAAAATACAACACAGTGAATACTGTCTGGTTTTCCTACAGTTAAAAGAAACCTTACTGAAACAAGGTATGTAAGAGATACTAGCTTGTCACATTAATTTTTCATTTTTAAAGAATAATTAATATAAAATCAGCCAGCACTCTGCATACAGGTGAAGCAAATATTCCAGAATCTTCATCAAAAAAGACCTTAATATTGAAAGCTACAAATGAAATCAGAAAGTTGTCCTACCATCTGTTTAAAATGAAAGGGTTTTAATTCCCTCATTATCAGGAAAAATATAGCAAAATGCTAGGTATGACACTATTTTGAAGTATTATCCTTACTGGTGACAGCAAAATCTACTTAGATATGCAAGCACACAGTAAGCATGTCAAACTGCAGGACACCACATTGCTCCAAGATCAGAGCTTCAACATACTTGCTTCACTGTAGCTGAGACCATACTAGGATAGGCAGTGAAGGTGAGCCAAGCACATAAAAATCAAAGACAAATGGCATATGATCAGAAGAACACGTTTGCATTGTAGGCTACTGTTCACTCTGCTGATAAAGTCATTTAAACAGAGAAATAGCACCAGCCACTTTTTAATACAAAACCTGTTAATATCCAAAAGTAGCGGTGCTGGCCCTGGGTATCTGGCAGGACACATTTTTGTCCAAACGTACTCAAACAGTCAAAACCCCACAGCCATGAAGGAAAGAAGCAGATGGATGCATATCTTCCACTGAAGGAATCTTGGGCAGTTTACTGTTTGCCTTGCCTGAAGTTGTCAGATGCAGGAAGGGAAACACTAACATCCATCCTATACAAAAAAGTAATGCATATCCTTTTCAGGAGCTTGGCTCTTCATGCAGTCAGAGCTCAATCTAAAGGACTCTCCAGATACACTGTTAGACACCAGACACCATGTATTACTTTTCTTTCTTTGCAGAGAGAAAACAAGAAAACCATGCAAGACACAACTCAGCAAGTTAGAGAAAGTTGCACAGGTACAACTTCTGTGCCCTAAGTTAAATAAAAACTTGACAACAGGAATAACTTATGTATTTTATATCTATTTTAATGGGGTTTTTTGGCTTGTTTGTTTTGTGTTAAGATTACTTGGCTGACAAAGCAACAGGAACCAATGGAGATAGATCTCCAACTTAAAAGCCACATCGTTATTCAGTCAGTAATTTATTACTTTGTTGAGCATCTGGTAAACAGGACAACGAAATGGCTGGAAAGACAGCTGCCACTCATGCCTCATCTCCCCATTTGCATGCAGAGACTGCCCAGGAAAATGTCTCAGACGACCTACGCTCACAAGCACTCTTCTCGCATTTTATCACTCTGTGATGCAAGATCAATCCATCCATATTCTGAAAGGAACAGGCCCAGTTACGACAAAAGACAGTTGCTTCAAAAACAATAACTAGGTAAAAAAAAAAAAGAGAAAGCAATCACAGAGGCTCTACTCTTCTGATACTATTTCTTCAAGTGGTTCCACTGTCGTCACAGAATCACCACTTACACAAAGAAGGAAATAAAGAGAACTTCCTATAATCTCCTTTTTTAATATATTTGTAATTCCACAGTAAATCCAACCATTCTCTGCAACAGCAGAAAGCTGCATTTCCTTCCCAATCCTTGCAGTCAACACCCCACTAGAAATATTTACTCTCTTTAACTAGATGCTGTTATAATGGGGTGTAGAAATGAGCTTTACCTGCTTGTCATGAATTATTAACCAGAAAAATCCCTTTTGTCGCCCTTCACAGAGGCTTGATTTACAAGTTTAAAAATCAAACTGACACTTAACGTCTCTTGTACAAATACCCAACCTTTTAGAAAATGCTCAGGGCATTATAAATACATTTTTTCACGAATATGAGAACAACAACTCTATAAATAGCTATTCTTCACAGAACTGCTTCAAGACATTGTTTTTACAGACAACAGTAGGAAACTGAAGTAGGTCTCAGTGCCAAATATATTAAAAGTTAAATAAACTCTCCAATCAACTCTGGTTTTCCATTTATTATTACAAAGTTTGCCATTATTTTTCAACTTAAAAAATTAGTTTATGCAAGGGAAGGGACAAATCAATAGACTGTGCTGTGTTTTGGTATAGCTTCTGGGTTGGTACAAATCAGACGTATCTTTCAACTTCTTTGGGAATCCACTTTCCATCTTTGGACAGTGATTTAACAACACTGGACTGTCAATGCATGAATGTGCTATTAACCAGCACCACCTTGCAGAAGCACAAAGTGAGGCGAGGTTTTTACTGCAACTCCCCAACATGACTTCCAAATACACTGACTCAAAACTGTGCTCCATCTCCTCTAAAAAGCAAACATAGGAAGATAAATATGATCTAATGCAACAGTAAATTGACTGTGCATTCTGCACGTTCAATGGTTGCTACCTCCTCAAGTAATTTCTGCATTGGTATCTAAACAAAATCAGCATGAACTTGTGAAAAACAGCTTCACAAAGAAAAAAGTGAGTTTCTATAGGAAGAATAGCACAGCTATGTATTTAGTCATCTTGGCATGTACTTCAAAACAAGGCCAAAGCTCCAACAGCACCAGGTTTTCAACAGGTACAAGCACTTCATAAGTACTTGAAAATTCATCTGTAGAAAACTGATTTTGCTTCAAGTTGTAATACAGCATTTTGTTCTAACAATTGCAACAATAATTTGACATTATATGTTTCAAAATCATTATGAAACAAATTCCACCCAGTTACCGTGGGTGCCAATGCTTTACCCCTGCTGCTGCTCCATAGTCTCCAGCAGCTGGAAGCACAACAGTGCTGATTTCAAGGGGTGACACGGATGTGAAAGTGGTGTAAAGCAGAGATGAATCAAGCCATGATCTTCCCAACAGCTCCCCAGCCATAATAGTGATCTAAGCAAGCTGGAATGTTTTTAAAAGAAAGTAAGTGTCCAGTGAGGATTAGAAAGAATTTAGTGACGTGTCTTAGCAGGCACAGCCAGGGAGTAGTGCGGCACGAGGAAGAATTCAAAGGGAGCTCTGGCCTTTGGGTATTCCAAGACCTCTTATGCACCACAGCCAACATCCTCAGTGTATGGAAGGCAAAACAGAGAAACCACAAGTATGAAACAAAACAGCATGCTAAATTGATCCTTGCTTGTAAGCTAAAAAATTTTACATCTCATTGGCCATCAGACCATCAACATGGCTGCATATGACCAGTGTACAGCAGAACTCCAGAATTTCACCCTTCTTTCCATGTTTTATGCACTAGAGATGAGCCACAGCCTGTTTATATTTGCTCCCCAGAAGAGCAAAAGAACATAGGCTGATGCAATGCTTGTCTACTGTGTCAGAACTGGCATGCAAAACCTGCTAATTCCTGCCCATCACACCACTGGAAACAGTAACGACCATTCTGGAATACGAACCTTTCCCTCTTACCTTGTTTTGATCTGTCCAGTAGAAGAAAAATCCCTGTGGATCTGTTCTGAGTATAATTGGAGTCACAACAGTTGAGTCCTAGATGAAAAAAAATAAATAACACGTCAGCATACAGAACACATAATTATGCACTAGCTACTTTGCCACCCATGTTAATGAATTGCAATAGTACCCCGAAGGTATCCCTTGCAGGATGCCACTGGAAGACTTAGTATCACCTGCCTAATTTCCATTTTTCTGACATAAAGTATTCCCATTACTTAGGGAACAGCATTAAGTAACTCCAAACCTATCAACACATGGAGTATTTCCAGAAAAGCTGGAAGTGGAGTTAGACAGGCATAACATACTGTCAAACTGGAGTCCATACAATGTAGTACTATAGTTACCAGGAGTCCTATCTGAATCCAAATTAACTTTTATATATAGATCAAGCTAAATGCCTACAAGCTTTATTTAACATCTGAAGTCTGAATTTGCCTAGAAAACCCAAATAGTATCTATAACAGTACAGTAAGACTTCCGTCAATTACTGTATTTAAAACAAAACAAACAAACAAAAAAATCACAACAACCCTACTGTGACGATTTCAGTAATGGAAGTATATACATACTTCCCTGAGATCAACTAAAAACCTGTTTGCTGTGGTAAGATACATTTGGGTAATTTGAAAACAAGCACCTTTGCAAATACTAACATTATGGAAGCCTGGTTTCCTACATACGTGTATTCTGACTGGCACCCGGCCCAGGAGATACAGGCTCAAACCGAAGCCTTTCCCACAAGTGGGTGTTCATTACATCTCTCACCCACTGGGATTCCTTAATGCCTAACAATAATTGAAATCTGTGTAGCCAGGTCCTAACAGGATTCCTCCTATCCTTGCTCCATCATTTTTTATTACATAAGTAAAAACACTGTTGCCTTGAAACCCCTACCTTTTTGCTACATTCAACTAGAAAGTTAGGGAGAGAGCACAGAAAAGAGGAGGAAGACATGCAGTGAAAAACAGCTTATGCCTTATCTCCACAGGAAACCTGACTAAGTACCTCCTCAAACAGGATGCATGTTTCTGTTGAAGCATTATAGGTATTTTACAGCTTTGGCATCCACCTACTTCCAAAGCAGCATTATGTGAGGTCAGCCTAAATTCCTTTGAGAAAAACGAAACAGGCTCTAATGCATTCAGATCAAAAGCAAATGCATTTAATTGTGGGGTTTTTTTTTTTGCTTTTTTGTTTGTTTTTGTAGTAGCAGTGGAATTTGTTGGTGTTGATTATTTGGGGAAGGGGGGAGGAACACTTTAAGTGCAAATAAAGTTGTCGCAGGAGGCAGGCCCATAAACTAAAACTAATATATTAAGTGCAATTTCTGAGGCAGAAAGATGACACTTTTCTATATTATGCTACCGCTGCAGTCCTTTGTGATGGAGTAACAAACTCCCAGTAATGGGCATTCATGAAACAGAGAAGTTGAGTTTGTATTTCTCTCACGCTGAGAAAAAAAACACAGAGCAAATTCTACACCAAGAAAAAATATAAATTCAAACTTTTAAGTGAGTGTGCAAATCCTCGTTGTCACTGGAAGATCTGGGGATTAACTGTGCCCCAGTACACCAATACCCCACATGGCTCCACATGAGCTTTCAGAGGCTGGGAACAAGTGCAGCTGTCCAGTCAGTGCTGTGGGCCACGTCCCAGCTGGGATCAAGGCTGTGCACACAGCACCACTGACACTGTTCTGAGATAACTCTCCTTTTTCATCCTATTTCATTTTTCCTGTTTCATGTTCCACGCAGTCTACACATAACTATGTAAAACAGGGAAAGAATAAGACTCCAAGTGTCCTTCTGCAATGTCATAAGACATATACACCCAGGGGGGACGGACAAAAGTAGATGGAAGCAGTGGGAAACAGACAGGCATGAAGAGATTATGTCTAACGCTAATCAGTTGCGGTGGTTTATCGTTTCAAATCAGCTGCTTCAGCCCCAAAGCTGTTTGGATTTGTCTGTGCTGATGACATATAGCTGTCAAAGCAATACTTTCCTAGATGTGGGCTGTAAGGTTTCGACTACAATCAGAGTCAAAAAAGTGGGGGTTGGGGGGAGAGCCTTAGTAACTCTGAGGCGATATGAAGGAAGCCCCATCATAAGGATAACGCTGAGTTAATTTAAGATCCACCGTGCTCCAGAAAGATTTTATATTAAAAGTAACCATAAAAAAAGCAGCCATATATTACGCCTGTTTGCTAAATTAGCTACACTACTCTGATATTAAGCAGAACATAATTAACACACTGATGAACACAAGAACCTCACTCTGTCACACTACACAAACACAGGATCAGAGAATAACTTTGTACATGTGGCTCTGTGTACATAAGTGTTAGGAAGCCTTCCACACAGTTAACAGCAGCAATAAAAGCCATGTGCAGAATGCTTTATATACTCTAAAAGATAACTGCTAAGTCCTCTGAAGTCCCTGCCACTAGGAGCCAAACTATTTAGATCTGGAAGCAGAATGGAAATAAGCCCCTTGAGTCAGGCCTGCAAGTTGTGCTGCCCGCTCCACATGAACACAGCAGCCTCAGTCACATGGAAGAGGTCTGTGGCTTTTATGTTGCTTTGCAATCAGGGATGGCAAAGCTAGGCAATGATCAAAAAGGGACACTGAAAATAAAATTTACACTCAAGAAAAAGTGCTTCAAGGTTTTGAATTAGAAACTAATTTCAAGTTAATTTTTTTTTTCAAGCACAATTTTTTTGATGCATTAATTTACAAAAACATTCTACTGTCTGGAAAGAAATGTCATTTGTTATCCAGAAGACACACCTGCATCCTGAGGTGCATTCATTTTATTACCCCCCCAAAGAGCTGACCTATCTTGTCACTCCCCTGAACAGTTACCAAACATATACACCTCTTCAGATGAGGGTAACAGACAGGACAAGCGATCTGCACTACCTCTCAGCCCTCCATACTCTCAAGCTGTAAAAGATAAAGGAAGAAGGCTGAGGAGAAACACCTTGAAGGACAAAGAGATAAGAAGCAGAGGTTGATTTCTTCCCATTCAGATCCAGAACATGAAAATAAAACAGAAAGAGGGGAGAGGGGGGGGAAATGTAGTGTTGTACATCCCCAGATTCTTGTGACACCTGCAAGTATTTAAGAAAAGAAGCAGAAGAAGGTAACCAAGGCAAGAATCAAATGTGATCAGACAGAGGAGAAGAGAAAAAGCAGAGCATTGCAGTGAGTGAAAATGACTGCAAGAGCTCAGGTGTTTTAAATGCCACCACAGGTGCTTCAGCCAAGCAGGGACTTGTTCTCTGGCTGACTGGCTCTGCAAATTCCTTACACAGAAAGATTTCCAGTGGTCCTATCCTGACAGTCTCACTGTGCTGCATATTGCACTAGTCTGAATTCAAGTGAGCATTTTTTTAAGTGAGTATTTATATTGACTTTTAAAGGCCCCCAGCTTAGCTTTTTTAAACTTCAGGCCAGTTCTCTCCTCTCGGCCAACTTCACAGCCTCAAATAAGTAATGTTGTTTGTTCTGTACTATTTCTTTTCAGCTGCCTCCTAATTGATTGCACAGCTTCATACCCTGCAATAGCAATATTCTTTATTTTATACTTTTAATCAAAGAGGTTTCAAAATGACAGAATGCCAGGATACTTACCTCCGAGGCATTGTAGAACACAGGCATAAAAGATCAATGTGCAAATGTGCAGTAACCAACTGATCAAGCTCTAATTTCAAGTGTAGGCCTCCTAAGCCACATCCAACAACAGTGAGCAAAAAGTGCCACCTCCACTTTAATAGTACTGACCACCAGCTCTCTGTACTTCATTCATTATGTGCTATGGCAGATGTATATACTATTACCACCATGTTTTATGCCAAGCACAAATCAGTGTTCAAATGATCAGAGAATGTCAATAGCGTCCCTGTGATGCAAATAGTGAATCAATCCATCATAAATGATAAGTTTCTAATGGATCCTACGAGGAAATGAAATGCTGCATGTACCTCCTCAACTGCACGATCACAAGTCAGATGAGTTTCAATAAACCATGCAGATACTGATAATGTTCCCTACAAACACGTCAGTCAAAATCCGTATCAACAGATCTTTAAAAGAAAAGCAGACAACTTTTATGATCATCTCTTACTACAGATGGGGCCCGCAGCACTGCCTTATTAACCCCAACAACTTCCCTCCTCAGTCTGACAGCTGACCTACCAACAAGGGAGGAAGAAACTGCCCATTCCCTGGTTACCTTGTAAAGGAACAACCTGCTAAAACAGAAGGCTGGAGAAGGTGAAATAAGAGCTGGAGGTTGGAAGCAGGACAGGAAATCAAAAATGGAATGCAGTTATGAAGTAGGACTGGACACAGGACTAAAAGCGAAAGTCAGGACTCGTAAATTGAAATCCCACTTGTTTAACAGGGACACACAGGGAAATATTCTTCACCATTAGAGTGGTTAAACCCTGGAGCAACTGTGCTGATGGCACCACATGACAAGAGCCAGCTCTGGTAATTAAGACTAACTTCCTGCAATTTTAAGAGCCACCTCAAGCAGGATTTGTTCCTCAGAAGCAGACAAGCCCTGCCTCCTTTCTCGAGGTGTCCACAGTCTTGGGCTAATTACAGTCTTATTTCATGCAGCTTCCATTTGTCCTTATTTATTGTAGGTGTTACAAATTATGCAGTCAAGAAGAAAGGAATAAAGAAAAGTATGTAGCCAAATGCCAACTGGGACGATATTATCTCTGCCAGACAGCTCTTACGTGATGAGCAAATAAAATAAACCAAACTGTCCACAGGCATAAATGCAGTATTCTGATTTGAGGGAAAACCAGAATTGTGTTTCCTTGTTTCGTAATCTAAGTTTTAGAGATGCTGAGCCCAAATTCATCTGAACTCACTGGGGAGTCATTCTGAACATCTGACTGTATGCTGCGATGCAGTCTGAAAATTAGGTCCATGGTATCTAATCACAAATTAGAAATTAGTAGTTTTTAATGTTGGTCTATTTTTTTTAACCTAAAACAGTGCAGTTGGGAACACATTTTGTCATCTAATGGTTCTTAAAAATAGATTAAGAGATGCTTATGAAGCATTTGCTTTATAACACATAAAAGACTCCATAATGATTAAGTTTATTTCACCACAGTCTTTTTAGTAAAAAAAAAGTTTGAAGCGCTCAAACATTCAAGTCAAGAACGCATCCAGCACGCGTGCAGTAGACAACTTCAATTCACTGTTAACTTCCCTTTCACATAGAATTCTCATTTGCTGACAAGAGCTGTGTTCCAATTTTCACCTTCCTTAATATTTAGCAACACTCCAAATGCTCAGACTCTACAGTAGCAGATATCTGCAGCTTAAACCACATGAAGGCTTCTCCAGATCTTCTGTGGTACACATCTATTCACTCTGCAGGACGGCTGCTTTCCTCTTCATGAGATGTTTAATATTAAGAAATTTTAAACAATCTGATAATTGCAAACAACCCAAACCAAATATTTTAGATAGCACAGAGCCAGTACTTGTTTATTACGTGAAGAAGAGCAGAAAAACCAATGAAAAAAATCAGAAGAGTTTGACTAACTTCTCCCCTCCAGGCTGAAAACATTCAGAAAAAATAAGCTGTTTTCAGTTTATTGTTTTAGTTTTAAATACAGAGAACAATAGTTGCTTATTTTTCACAGTCTCTGTAATATACTGCAGTGAAAGACTTGTGCTGAGTTTAAAAAAAAATACAGGGTGTGTGTGTGTGAAAGCTATATGAGGTTTTCTTTTTTCCTCGACATCTTCAAGTCCTTCTGAAGATTTCTGGTCTTCTTTTTGCTGTTTGTTCTCAGCTTATCATTTACATTGACACTTGGATGTTACATCTCCTTTAAACTTTCAAGTAAATGTATCCTATAGCCCAGATAATCTTCTTTAAAAGATTCCAAACAAATAAAGCCTGACAACTCCACATAGCTCTCATCGTCTGAACTCAAAAACATTTATAAAGGCAAAGAAGCGCTCTAGGAGAAATAAGGTATTAAAATAGAGCTGGGCTCATTTTTGCTTCTCGCTGGAATAGCTGATGTTGCAGCCACTAACCAATACTACCTGTCAGTAATTTTGTTTCACTAACTAAAGATTTCCTTTAATAAAAAAGGCAATTGCACCCCTCCACTTAGGTAATGTTGCATTACCTTACTGTAATAGTTAACTTGCAATTAAAAGTAAATAGCATAAGCCACAGAGAAACCAGTCAAATTCTTTATGTAAAGTACATATTATCACCAGTGAAGATAAGAAAGCCTTTAAGCAAGAGCTAAAAACAAACCTATTTTTGAATATACGCCATCATATTAACTTCAGTATGCCAATTACTGCAGTTGGAAAACTGCACTTCAGCTGTGCTGTTGAGCTTTCTGTTAACTCAGTTATACCCATCTTGTTCCCACTGCAAAAAAGATGACACAGCCAAGGCAGGATTGAGCTCCTTCAGATCAGTGCTGAGGAAGTCCTTTATACTCAGATTTCATTGATCTCCTCAGCTAGCAACATACCTACACTAAATTCAACCACCTACAGAAAAGCTTCACCCAGAGGCTTAATGGCAGCTTTTTCATTTATTCATTTTAGACTGTTTTAAAACTCATCAGGAACAGCTATTACAACCCTTAGCTTCACTACAGCTGAATGAATCAAGTCAGCTCCTCTTCACGCCTTCCCTTTCCTCTCATGGTTGTGCTCTGCTGTTCTTAGAGAGAAGCAACATCTGCTTAAAGACCACACCAGCACTTAGGAAATTCACTGTCTCTTTATGGTAGTAAGGGAGAAGTGGTCATAAAAATCCCAAACTAAGGCAGCATGAAGAAGCTCAGCAAACAGGTACCATAAGCCAGACACGCACTCACATGCATCCCCCAAAACCCTATGAGGCCAGTCACTTTTGTCTTTTGCTCATTCAAACTTCAGCTATTTCTTTACAGTACTTTGGGAACCCAATTCAGGTATCAAGAGCAAAAACTCTAAAATGTGTTTTTTTGACTATAGGACTGTCATAGATTAAAAGAGAAATAGTGAGAGAGAAAGCAAAATAATAGGAGAACAGTCATCAGTCGGATTTTAGTGCTTTACATTCTGATCCAAAATTGAATTTGTGAAGAATTTAGCAGGCATTATACTGCTGAATGTGATATTATAGCCAGTGCCAATGCACAAATGTGTGACTTGAATTGCAAAGCCAAAACTCTTTAATTGTCTCTGATGTTTTTGCAATTCAGAAACTGAAAACGGACTGAAGAGGAAATGGAACATCAAGGTTCCTGAACTGCCTGCCTTCCACCTGCCTGTATTTAACCTTGAGAGGTGAGGTAACCTCTCCCTCTCCTCTGCCAGGAGGCCAGCAAAGCTCAGGTAAGGCTTTTCTCTTTCCAAGTGGGCTACCTTCATGCTTGGGGAGGCAGGGCAGGAGGAGATGCAGGCACTGGATCAAGTTCCCACAGAGTATGTAGCACGCTTCTCTGCTCTTCCTCAGAGAGGACACTTGTGTAACAACATCAGAGCCACAGCTGTGTATCGGCAGCCTCAGAGTTACCAATTAGGCACAGAGCTACCAGAAGTTCAATGGGTGGGTCTGTTTCCAAGTCTGTACCACTGCTGCTTTCTTCAGATGTGTTCTGCATAGCACCCTGCAGCATCCTTCCAAAAGCTACCAAACACATTCTTTAACAACTATTACTCTACACACCAAGAAATTCCTTACACGCCTCTCTTGCCCTGGTTAAAATTCTTTCTGCATTCTCACTTTTTAGAAGCACTATTTTTCAGTGCTTTAATTTATATCAGCTGCAAAAATTTTGCTCTGGGCTGAAACTTGGTACAAGTCATAGGAATGGACAAAAAACTCCTCTGCTTTATGAGAAGTGAAGAAAAGAGTCTGTAGAGTCAAGACAGCAAGAAGGTGCACTAAAAGGGGATGCCTACAACAGGAATGCAGGATTGGACTCCCATTCATTCTTTGAAGTCACAAATACAAAATGGTGAGCCATAAACACCAGTATGTGAGCCCAGCTTTTCTGATCAGCCCTGTGAGCACAGCAAATCCAAAGTACTCATTATGGTCAATTTCATTTCGCTGTTACATTTTGTAGCTTACCATTTCCCATTATAGCCCATTGTTTCACTCAGAGCTCGTGCATGCGTACTTGCACAACAGACTACAGAGGTTCAGATTAATGACCATCCTTCCTTAAAATTCCACAAGCAGATTCACTTGATAGAAAACAAATACTCTGAAGTAGTTACTGGCTACTCAGGGACCAACACTTTTCCAAGTCACTAAATGTGCATTGGTCTACAGACCTCCTTATAGCCAGAATGCCAGAAGAGATTAATTTCCCTTCAGGTCTGATTTTGTGATGCTTTCACTGCTGAGAAAAAACACCATGAGCAAAACACAGGATGGGGAAGGCAACATGCATATATACACACAGAGCATGGTCAGCAATGAGTTAATGCAAGTATTCTGCATCACACAGGTGTGGCTCAATACACATCAGTTTCCACAAGCTCCCTGAATTGGCTGATAAAAGCACTCCCTCAACACAACAGAACTCCCTCAGTAACACATTGCAGGTAATATCCACGCGTCGCTCACTATCACCTTTAACCTGAACACTACACTTCTTGGCATTTCAGCCCTTTTTTATTACTGCAACGCTGACATTTAAAATTGAAGATCTTCCTCCATTCAGCCTATAGCATACAGAATTTGAAGCAGGTGCCCTCCATGCACATTGGACATCCTACAGCTAATCTATGTATGCAGTATAATGCTCTGGAAATCGCATACAAATAATTCCAATTGTTGCCTGATTGCTCGGAGTCCCATTCTGGAGGCATAGATTACACTTGACCCCTGCATTTATCTGTGTAAACATCTTGAGAGCTTACCAGAAATAAAACTACAATGGCAAAGGCTGAGGTTATTTTGCCTATATACTAATGAAAAAAAAAACAGACCAAAGGAAAGCCTTCTATCTTTCTGACTATCAGACAAGTCATTTAAGCTTAGTTCCATCTATCTTCTCAACAATCATAACCTGTTTCAAGGCACTGTTTATTACCATGGACAAGGTCAGATGGCTGAGTTTATTAGAAAGGTATCAGCCTTTCCTTGTAAATAAAATTCCACTCTACAATTTGTTCACTTCTTTGATGTTCTTTCTTTCCTTGAAAGCATTTGTCACAGGTTCATAGAGGTCAGGATTACACTTCTGGCTGCCGGACAGGCTGAGAGCAATGGCAAAACCACAATACATAGCGGAACAAGAACAATTGTCAGACACATGCACTGCCCCTTCTCTGCTGTCCCTCCAGTTGCTATTGTGCAAGTCTTCAGTGCAGCCAAATACACAGAAAAAGTGTGAGAACTGTGTTACAACCCTCAAGTTAACCTCAACAGTTCCCATAACATTCAAACTGTCCTGTGTGCCAGCCTGCCTTCCCATCTGCTCCTCTTCCTCTATTTACCCATCACAGGCAGACTTTTAGGCACGCACTCTTCACACAACTGGGGCACAAACACCCAACCTCATACTGGAGGCACAATACTGCAAGAGCAAAGCTAGGAGAGGACCCATCCTTTTTGCCTTCCTTTTCCACTGCAGAGGATTCTTACTTTCATGATCTGACAAAAAGAAAGCTGACCAGAGAAAGGCTACCTTTCTCTGATAGCATCCTGAGCATAGCCTGCAAAGGAAGGCAGAACAGCTACCCCACTGGAGGTAAAGCAACAACCATGCTGCTTTACGTGAAGCAATGCAAATGAAAAGTGACAGGAAGCAGCAAGTGGCAAGAAGGTGCGATTTTAAGGCAGATCTTGCATCCTAACTAACCAAGGAAGGAGAGGGGCAGGAATACTTGACCTGAGGGATAACGTGCCCAGAGCTGGGCAACACCGCCAGGCCAGGGAAGTCAACGGGAAGGGCAGATGGAGAGAGAACAGCTACGTTGTAGCCACAGAGAAGGAAACGTGCAGAATAAAACAAGGCGGGACAGGAGGACGCTCACGAAAGGAACCAGCGCAAGCACCGCTCGCACCGGCCAGGGGACTCGAGCGCCGAGGAGTCTTCAATCTTCGGAGAAAGTTTGGGCGCACGAGGCTGCCGCTTCAGCAGCGCCCCCCGGTGAGGCACGGACCCCGCGAGGCGACGGCCTGCCCGGACAAGGGCCCCAGCCGTGCCAAGCGGCCGCCAGCTCCTGCCACCTCCACCTGCCCCGCTCAGCGGGCACGGTGCCGGCGGGGCGGCCCGGCCAGGCAGTCCACCGGCCCGTAGGAGCCGGAGCCTTCCGCCCGCCCCGTGCCCGCTGTGGACCCGCGCCGTGCCCGGGCCGCTCGGCCCGAGCGACGAAGCTACTCACATCGTCCCACTTGACGAATTTGATGCCTTTCTTCAACGTGTCAGAGACGCAGACGGGCTTGAGCTGCAAAGCGTGCACCCCTGGCTGTGCCCCGGCCATCTGCACCGCATTTACGCGCTCGCCCCGGAGCGGAGAAGCCGCGGGAGACGGCGGCCGCCTCGGGAGGGACGGCGGGGCTCCAGAAACAGCCCCGGGATGGAGGCCGGGAGCCGCGCTCGGCGCGGGCAGAGGAGCGGCCGCCGAGCCGGAGAGCGAAAGGCTTCACTGGCACCCGAGGAGAGACCCGGCGCAGCGGCAACCAGGACGAGCCATGCGGCGGCACATCCCCTATATACCGCCGCTCGCCGCCACGCACACGCCCGCTCGCTCTCACACGCACAGGCAGGCACGGCGCGAGCAGCGCTGCCCGCTCCTCGCCCGCCCCTCCTCCGCCTAGCTCGGCCCCCGAGGTTCCCCCGCGCGAGGTCAGCGCGCCGCGCCGGCAGCACTGCGGCGCCACCTGCCGGCCGCGGCCAGGAGGGAGCGGCGTCGCCG
>JACDJE010000542.1:5325-271497 GCA_016647715.1 Pavo muticus | reverse complement strand
AAAAAAAAAAAAAAAAAAGACAACAATGGCAAAATCTCCTTTCACCCACCAAAACCTTAAATGCAGTGTTTTTAAGGAAAGATTTTTGAAGAACAAAGTCATGTGAGCTCCAGAAATGACCATCTCTTTTCACACCCCGGCGCAGCCACAATAGATAGAAAGCATCCAATGACACAGCATGAGAGATCTCAAATTTCTCTGTAGAGGTTTCAGTTGACCCTTATGATTTTGGGGCAGAAGGTCAAACTTCTACCATAGACAAAGCATACGGTGTAGAAAGAATGTCTACAAAGAAAAATTGGTTTCGTTTCAAAGGAATGGTGTTTTTAAAAATTACTAGGTAGAAATATATGTATCCTATAAATGGGGAGAAAGCCTTTTGGTTTTGTTTTCTGTTTGTTTGTTTGTTTGTTAATTGGAAAGCTACAAAGGTGGCATGTCAGATTCTGGATTTGCTCTTAGTTCCTGGGCCTCTTCTTTCCCTTCAATAAGAAACTTTTCATTGCCTTTAGTGGGATCTGAGTCCACACCTTTCCAATAGTCTCTGCAGACAACAGACATGTTCCATGGCCAATTATTCCGTTTGCTCAGTTGTTTTGTTATCAGCCTGCCATGCAAATATGGGTCAGGATGAAACTCTGCTCATTCATTGCTGTGATGTTTCCCGTTGATTTGCTGTGGCTTAAATGATAACAAATTCAGGGCTTGACTGCACTGATGTAGGTTCGGGATTGGTCTATTTTGATGGGAGTGAGGGAGAGAGCTTTTCAGTGCCATTTTCACAACTACCTTTTTATCCCAGAATATATTATACAGATGAACAAAAATGAAATATTTAAATCCTTAGAAAATAAGAGCAAAGAGCACAGATACTACAGTATCACGATCACCTAAGACCATGCTCACCTAAATACTTGTATTCACGGCAGTCTGCCAAAACCAGCTGTTTGAAAGATGTGGAACTGCCATAGGTGGAGGCATCTCAGGCAGTTTTCTCAGCAAGGCCATAATACATTGCTGCCTGACTTGGCCTTCTTTGAACTGCTAGGGAAAAAACAGTTACAATTCACAGTGATGCCACTTGATTGCCGATGGTGCCGCAGAGCCCTGGGAATCCATTAGCAGGACCGTGTAGGCGGTCACCCTACAAATCAGTATGTTTTACTTGGATATGATATTTCAAATACAAAAAACTGTTTGGAGCAATTCTGTGGCTTTTCAGTCTTAATCTGATGAAGTGTACCAGAACACGGTATTTGGCCAAAGGGAAACATGCCTTTTATATGGCAGATACCTAATGGATTTTGCATTCAGAGGAGGAAGAAGCACAGAAGGAAATGGCACTGTGACTGCCTACTAAGCAACAATTCTGGAAAGTGCTTAATATTCAGTGTTTGCTGAAATCCCGGGCTCAGTGAGATCAGTAGGAATTCAGTTTCAACTCAGCTAGCTAGCTTATGTGTTATCAGTGCTGCTTAATCAGCCTCTGCTCCAGCTAAGAGTACATTTTTTGTTACACAGTACATATTTCAAACACTTAAATTCTATGTGCATCTAAATTGAAACTTTCTTTTCCTCAAAGCATGGCACCGGTGACCTGGAAACAGGCTACGCTCAGCAGGATCATTATACCCATAAAGAGTACAGTGATCATTAAGTGACTGCTCTACGTCAGGCAAAGGAAGAAGCAGGCACATTTTATCCAAATGTATAGCAAGGCTCACAAGACACCAAGATTGTTATGCCTATATTCTGTTTCTTCTTTACTCAGCCCCTTTTAGTTTCATGAAATTGAAATAAAGTTGTACTTCTAATAATAATAAACTTGGCTGTGAAATTTTTCAGGTAGTCATTCCAAAATGTACTTATCGGGTGGGATACACACTGGTCTTGCATTGCAGGAACCACTGCATGTTTTTGGTTTCACAGCCTGGACTGTAGAATGATTGTCTTGTGTAGATAAGTTACTAGAATGCAACATGCTTGTAAGTCACCATTTGTATAAAATATCCTTATGTATGACTATTTATTTTCCAGAAAATAGGCTGAATACACCATACATTTAGATTCAGATGTGCAAACGGATGTTGGCAGATAAGAGAAAGGCACCATAACAGATGGCATTGATCAAAGTCAGGTCAAATGAAGATACAGAGAAAGCTATACTGAAAGACTATATCGTGAGGTGGTATGAGCTATGCATTAAAATATAGCTTTTTTAACATTGATTTCAGAGAAATGTGTGTGAAATATCTCAATGCCACTTGCTATCCTGAATTTCTTGGTGTAAATCTACATTTTGAAAAGAAGCAGTGGCCCCTGACTTGAATATGCTTAAGTACACTGGTGCACTTGGTGTACAGAGAGTTAAACATAAGTGACAGTGTTTGCAGGATTTGGGATTAAAGATAAACTGATCTTCAACAGAGGTATGTTATCCTAATTGCATTTTAAATTGGACCAAATTATGCTTTAATTATCAGTGGGAGCAGGATCGTTAACTTCTACAGAGCAACTTTCCAGAAAAGAAAGAAAGAAAATGTGACCCTATATCTCTGATAAAAGCACAGTCATTCTGAGAAAGGCACCTTTCAATTTGTTTAGACTATAAAACTCCAATCTTTCCACTGAGAGACAAATACACTGAGAGACAAATATAAGGCAAGGTATAGTGAAGCTGCCTTGTAGACGACTGTCATGTCAAAAAATGAAGCCTACTAAAGGTAATAGCCCCAAGTGAGATTTTTTTAAGTCACTCATTTGCTATAAGAATTCACCTGTTATATTAATACTTCCATAAACTTATGGCCGGTGGCCATAGATATGTTTGTATTTAATTTGATTGATTTATTGATGTCATAGGTAAATAACATCAGCAGACTGATATGTCTTTTATCTTTATGAGTAAAGCTGATAACTTATGTGGCACAGCCACTCAATCAGGTGACTCTTCAAGAATGAATATAAAATTCTGGCACACGAAACACCACCATAGCAACAAAGACAGCCTGGCAACAGCAGCTGCTGCACAAAAAGAAGATTGGAAGGGGAGGGAATGATCTTGTACGAAAGTCTATTTCTTGTCAAAAGCATTTTAATTTCTTTTCCTTCCCATCAGCATCATAAAATGTCTTTAAAATAATGAGAGAATAAAGATGAATGCACAGTGTTTGGAATTATTTATGACACAGGCGGTAGCTTTGTGTATATGAAATGACTGTTACACTGTTACACTTCCTGGGACCGTAATTTGCAGTGGATAAATTGTCCTGGTACACAGCTGGCACCTGTAGATCTCTGTGCTGCAGGAAACCGTACACGGTTCCTCCATACAATGCCCTGCCTGAGGGTGGATGACCCCCTGATGGCTTGGGCGGAGAATTCTGCTGAGCAGACTTTCTGACCCACTGGGACCTCAGACTCCCAGCATGACATTTCATGTCATGGTAGGATTAATTTATTACTGTAGCAATTAGCAGAGCTCCATGCATGTACTTTTCACACATGCATTTCAGGTACATTGTCAGAAGCTGAAATTGATCTGGATGGAAATATTCACCTTTTACTCAGAAACTTTCCTTACATTCCTGCTAGCTCTCTCAGGCCTTGAGGGCACTAAAGCTGTAAAGGCCCTGACCCTGGGGTCCTCTCCCAGCCCTGCCCATGGCACAGGGCTCCATTTCTTCTCAGCCTGGGACCGTCAGTCGCTGCCCAGAGATGCTGAAGAATTACAGTCTCTAGCTCTGCCACAGCCCTGTACGTGAGCTGCTGCTGTAGCCTGACCCTGGCCCAGCCCCATGGGCCAGCCATCCCAAGGCTGTATCTGGCCGTGCTTCCTCTCACTGGGCCTGAGCCTGCCCCCTGCCCACAGGCCGACATCCTTTCCCAGTCCCACCAAGGTGCCGGGTGCTCTGAACTGGGAGCTGTGTCCTTGGCCTTCCTAGCTTCTTTAGTGATGGCAGAGGGATGAGCACTGGCTGGCAAGATCCTGTCCTGTTGCTCCCTCCCAGGGGACCCTTCCATGGTGCCCAGCATTGTTGTCCCCAAGGATCCATTGGCCCTTGTGTTGGCATGACATTCCTTGCCTAACCTCTACTTTAGGCAAAACTATTACCAGAAAAACACTAAATTACTGAAACATTTGTTCAGTTAGAATTACAAGTCAAAAAGCCAGTAGCTAGGTTCCCTGGAAAGAAGGTGTTAATTCACCCTTTGCTACATAACATAACCTGCTCTTGCTTCTCTATTTAGTTTATAACATTTTTTGAATAGCATTTTCTTTGCAGATTGTTAAAACTTGCCTGTAAAACATGCAAAATATTTAAGAGTGCTGAATAAAGTTATTTGTGAAGGATGTCACTGCTTACTGGATTCGTTAAATCACAGCTGGTCTAAACTATCAGAGGTTCACTGTCTTCAAAGCCGGGCATTTACTTACACCACTGTCATGTCTGCACCTTTTTTATTTTTTCCTGCTTCTTAATAATTGTGTAGGTAGACTAGAATCAACTGGAAAGCAGCCCACCTCACCTGCTTTTATTTACATCCAGTTTAGCTGTGAGTTGAATTAAAAGACAAAAATAAGATGGGTTGCAAAGCAGGCATTGCAATGAAAACAGTCTTCAACTGCAGCCCTTCTGGAAACCAAAACTTCTGTGCTTCACACTTTGTAGTTGCCAAATGAATGGGACAATGCTCTGTCCTTCATGCAGTTAGAAGAGAAAACTCCCTGGTTTATTCTTTTCTTGGAGTGCCTTAGAATTACAGCAATCCTCTCATCGTGTCTTTTGGAAGCATAACGAGAGTCAGTGTGCACTTTGCCTGGACTCCCTTCTCCACAAACTGGGGGCAGGATGGCCTGTCTTTAGATAGGATGCAAGATTATGAGCCTGAAAAACAGATTTGTATTCTCAGATCTGTCCTAGTCTTCTTTCCATAAACAGATGACTGTGTTGTCCATTTAGACTCTTAAGTTCCTAAAGGGAAGAAACCTAACATACACATGCTCAGGATTTCTAGGTACTACTTATAGTATAGGTTTAAGTAGCTTAAAAAGGAAGCAGAATAGAAAGGTTTTTATAATTATTTCAGATAATACAAATTTAAGGAGAATTTTTTTTTGTTGAGTTTATTAGATTGGCAATTTGATGCATTCCCAAGGTGGGGTTTTGTTTCACAAATGCTTTTATATCTTTTGATACCTCTCACAGATTTAGCCAAGAAGACTTTGAGGATATGCCTTATCTTGAAGTTAAGCAGCTCATTTAAAATTTTACATCCTGCTGTAATTGACAAACGTTTCATTTCTTCTCTCTTCCCTTTTTAGAACTAGTTTTTTTAATACACTATTCTGAATCATCACAGACTTCTCATTCCCGTTCTGGCTACTTTACAGAACTTGCAGTTGTAAAGGGTGAAATTCCATGACTGACAAAACATTAGTCACAAAGCAACAGAGCGCCATTTACTTAGTTGAAAGCAGTTGCTCTAAACTGTATTTCTAAGGCTTGGAGCAATTCTGTTGTGATGTAAACCTTGAACCACAGTATCTCTTGAAATTAATTGTAACTCTTCGTGGCAAAAATAAATAAATAAATAAATAAATAAATCAAAGCTAATTAGCTGATTTAAATTTAGTTCAGTTCTTCACACTAGTTATCTAAAAAACCCTGTGGTCACTGATGAGGTATCTAATGAAAGAAAGGACTAGTTAATCTACAGTCTACTAGCAGAATAAGCGTAACTGCCAAAGTCTGAGGACAGTGTTTTCTTTCATGACCAAAAAACTGGAGCTGTTAGAGCCTATCCAAACCTTTATGCTGCGTAATCACTGAGCATTTAGGTAAAGTTCAATATATTCTCTTGAACAAATAGATCTGTTCACAAAGTGTTAACCATAGGTGATGCTGTAAGCCTAGAATTTCAGTAAAAGCTCTGACACTAGAAATACAGGTTCAGTGAATGGCTTGGTTGTTTTATCATAATGTGAGTCTGTGGCAAGGAAAAGCACAAACAGGTAAGGCAGTCTGGGAGGCAGTCTGCTCTAACAGGATGCCTGCTGAGCAATCAAACGACATTTACCAACCTCCCAACCAGAAGACATAGTTAGAAACTCAAAGGCATCCTCAGAGAAAGGTAGGAGGTTAAGTGGAAGAGGAAAAATGCCTTTTTGAAGAAGACCACAGGCTACATCATGATATTCCTGGTCAAAACATAGCTAACGGGAGAAGGAAAGAGAGAAACGGCCAATGTGTATATTTTCTACAGCAGTACGAGATGACCAACAAACAGCGCCCATCTTTTTACTCCCATTTTCTCCTCAAATTTGATATTAGACATTAAGCTGCACAATACCAAAAGTTCTCTTGTTCCAGGAAGATAGAAATGAAGAGGACTAACAGGTCAAACCGAAAGGGCCCGATCAAATTTTGGTCACAGTCATTCCATCAGCTTAAACACGACTTCTGAAAGCAAATAACTTATCTTACCATTATCTTTCTATGACATTATGTAGCCGTTTTGATTAAACAGCTGATGATTAATTTAGAATTCAACATTCATTTTCCCAGTAGTCTTGTAAATATATAAAGGTCATTACATATAATTTCAAATAAGAAAGAGCAATTATTGCAGAATCTCAGCTTTCAGAGCAGCCAGCAGATACAGAACTATGAGCAAAACTAAGCTAAAAAGAACATCACAGACTATAATAAAGAATACCTCTTTACTTCTCTAAACAAAGAGAGATTTGCAGTAGTCATAGGGAATATCTGGCACATGCACTGATGTGAATTAATAATCCCACTGTTTGTTAGTGTTTCCAGTATTTCATAGATCATCTGCAAGCAGACTGTGCTTACAAAATTAATCTCAATCTAAATGCCAACTAAGCAAACTACTTTTTTCTTATTTATTTAGTAGGAAACAAACACAAGAACAATAGACATTATTTGCTTTACAGTGCCAAGAAAATATTAACTTATTTATAATCTTGTAATACACCAAGAATTCAACTATGACTTCAGTCACACTTTCCAGATACATATTGTTAGCTGTTTGGACAAGGGCTGTTGATTACTATCTAAATCAGCAAGATGAAAGGAAGCATGCTCAGAGTGAGTATTATCACTCCCCTAAGAGACTACAATTTCATGAAAAGCCTTAGACAGAATGAGAACTGAGGCCAGATTTCCAAGTATTGTTTCTCTGCTCTCCTACATATCTCACGGCACTGATAAAAAAAGACACAGATGTTTCAGATACAGTACAATAACAAAAATGAACAGAGCAGCATAGGGTGGGGGAAAGGATCTTGTGATTAACATCATATAAACATTAATTGATTATTAGTGTTTAATATGATTTGGTGCCAAGCTGTTCAATAAAATTCTAACCATTGATACTATCTCAAGCATAAGCCAAAATAAGATAACAGGACTTACTCCTGAAGAAGTGTTTTGATTACCACATAGCTGCCTTGCAGAACAGTTCAGGACAGGTGCATAATAGAAAGCAGAGGAAAAACACAGCAATCCCACTTCAGCTTGGCATTTTAAATGAAGTCGCTGAAAATTCAGGCGTGTGAGCTCATCAACTACAAAGCCAGAGCAGTTTCAGTCCTGCTTCAGAAGAATTTCAGATCCAAGTGGCTGATCATACACAGTACTGATCTACTGTTTTATTTCACTGGTTTCCATTGGGTTGTAGATGCTGATTTTTTCCTGGGATTAGCTCATTAGAGGTGTCTTTCACAGACAGAAGTGGGACATGGGAACTGAAGGAGCCCTTAACATGGAGGCTGTATTCATTTAGAAATTCAGAATCCCGCATGCAAATAGAGTGCCTCTATTTTTAACAGGAGATGCAAAATAATAACATATGACTATTTGCACAAAACTAGGATCTGTATTCTGTAAAACATGCATTTCAGGCTCAGGTCTCCATCCTCCTCTCTTTCTACCTTGGTATTCATCTCTGAAAACTTCCTTATGCTTCAAATTACTGATCTAAAAAAGGGACATGGATATTATCTGATACAAATTTTATGATCTGTAATTAATACCTAATTGTACTACAGAATGTTAGTAAAAACACTGCTTTCTTGTATGAAAATAGAAAACATGGTAAATTTTAGCAATGGAAACAGAGGCATTGGTTTGGAGCCAGTTTGTTTCCCTAATAGGAAACCATTTCCCTCTTATATTTTTATGGAAGTATTCAGGCCTTTTGCTTACATAGCAAAGAAGAGTAGGAAAGTGAGGAATGCGGTCCCTACATTTTATGCCCTCAGTATCTGCATTTTTGTCTCTTCTGTGGGAAGAAATTATCTGCACTTAAGACCTCTCAAGTTTTTCAGCACCTTCCTACACAAGGGGAGAGCACGTGGTTCTGCCTGCCCCCACAACTTCTACTGTGCAAAAGCACCAGTGTTTCTGCATAAGGTTCACCAATCCCAGCAAACTACTCAGAGATGAGTTGCTGTGAATCTATTTAAAGGAGAGGTACTCACATCACAGGTGGTGGCTGGCTGGTGAAGCGTCCTCCCTGGGATTTCCCCCAGCACATACAGGGGGCAGGTGGCCAGTAGAGTGTCCACCAAGCCCTTGTTACCAGTGGCAGCCAGCCGGTAAAGTGTCCACCAAGTTCTCATCACCAATGGCAGCCAGTCAGCAGTCTGCACCACCCCTTAGCACAGGGGCCAGATTATATCATTCACATAAGCAAGGTATAGCTACAGAGCAGCTTCCCATGAGCAAGTTACAGCTGCATGTAGGAGCACAGGCCAGGGCAGCCTGCCCACGTTCCCAAGCTCTCATACTCCCTCTTGTCATGCCTTAGTCGCAAGTTCAGGCCCTGATCTGTATTTTTCCACACAGCTTCTCATTGCCTCCCTCACCAGCCTCTCCCTTGAGAAGTCATTACACACACAAATGATTGGCATGGTAAGAGTTGAAAGAGTACTGCTGCATCAGCAGCTGATCAGAACCTTATTCCATTGTGGCAAGAAGGAGTGGTGGAAAACATGTCTGTGGATGCATAGATTCTGCCACAGACTGAGCCTCAATTAGGAGTTTTATAACGTGCAGCACATCTGCTCATGCTCTGTCCCATATTCAGAAAATTTCATTTTGTTCTAGAGATGTTTTAATACCAGACTGTTTATACACGTGAAGGATTCCAGATATTACGTGTGTGAAGATGAAAAGAAGTTTCATAGTCAACAGGAAATGCCATGCAACCTACAAAGACCACAAACTGAATCTCAGAATGTTACTGCAGTGATGATGGAGGAGAGTTCATGGACAGATTCAGTATTTCTTTTTTGTAGTGCATCTCAAAGTGTATCTCAGGTGCTGCATAGAAAAGTTAGAGTTATGCTAACGGACAGTACAAAATGTGATCAGTTTTAATGCCATGGCAACACACATGCAGAAGGGGAGTGGTTTCATTAACTGGAGGCAATAAAGTAAAATCTGTGGCATGTGCTCAAAATCTGGAAAAAAAAAAAAAAATGAACCAGAACAACACGGAACAAGAACAAAGATCTGAGAAGCAGTTTCACAGAGCTCCCTGGAACACTTATGATCACTGAGGATAACAAGTTCAAGCTGCAAAGATAGAATAACAACTTATTTCTATACAGGCCCTGGCAGGATTCTCCAGAAGTATCCTGACATACTGTCACTCTCTGGTAACGAACAACTGGCTTCTGGTACGCCACAGAGGTGACACAGTTTTCTCATTTTCCCTCTTGAACTGCTTTGGAAGATGGAGTTCCAGACTTAGACAACTGATGGGCTTCAAATTATTCATTTCAATCCTTATTTGAAAGCAAGTCGTTATTCCTCAGTGCTGTAGCAGCCTAAGCAACTTCTCTGTTGCCCTCTTTTCCTGCAAGATAGGATTTTGTCTCCCTGAGGAGGCACTGCATTTGACGTGTTTTAGAAAACACTGATTTGCAGGTGGTATGTACAGTGGTCTGGGAGTGCAGGGCAGCAGTCTCTTGCTCATTTGACAAGGCGGTGTATTGTGTACTCTAAAATATCTTTGTGTGTTTCAGAATGGTTTCCAACAAAGCTAATAAAAGTGTAATTATCTGGGAAATAAAGTTTATTCCTCCGTACAGAAAGAGTGTTTCAAAGATTAGACTGCATTCCCTTTTAGGTTGCCAATCATTTTTTCCAACAGTCTTCTCATGCACACATCTTTTAAAAGAATTAGCATTATGGAATAGTATTTTCTCAGCGTACCATTTTTTTTAAATGAATATTAAATAGGAGATCATTTTCGGGTATTTTCTGAGGTATGAGAATGGGAATTGATAAGCCTTTCTGCCTTTATGTGAAAAAGCGATACAGCTACATTGTCCATGCTTGCACACATTCCTACTTTTACCCCTAAAAGGTGCTGGAACATGATATACCAGGTGCTTTCGTGGAGAACTAGATCTTTTTCTGCAAACATTATTTTCTTCACTTTCTAAATCATTTGAAGGAACACTGATTTTCCCTTCTGCAACACTTAAATCTCCAAGCCCAATTTCAGCTTCCTTTGCCTGCCTCTTGCAACTCATTGCTGCCATCAAGAAATCAGCCTGCAGCATGGACCATTAGATAAATCACAGCTGAGAGCAGTTTACTAAGCTGTCAGTTTATGAAACCACTAGCCACCATTTCCCAAACAAAACAATATCCATCAGTTCTTCTCATCACTCCCGCTTTAGTGGCAGGGGTTAGTTGCTGCCTCCTAGATGCCTCTTGCCTGCAGCCTGCACTTATCACCTCTCAGGACCTAGTGGGAAAATAGAAAGTGGCAAGTAGCCATGCTGTAGGCATGGTGGGGCAGTGGTAATATTAGCTGTTTTCTCTCAGTGCAAGTCTGCTACACTCAGCTCAGTTTTGCTCCAGTTCACCTACACTTGTGGCTAGAAAAGCCATCAGTCCAAAACCATGTGTGCAGCAGTCTAAGACTATTCACGTATGTCAAATCATCCTCAGATGATCAGAAGGCATGTCTGCCTGAAGCCCAGGGCAAATCTGCAAGGGACAGGAGATACCTCATCTCAGGATTCTGGATGCTGCTGCTGCTCAGGTATGAGTCTGACCCCGAAGTACAAGCAAGGTGTGCTGACAGGAACTTGAGCAGGCATTGCCTTCTGGTACTTCAAGGTGACAGATGGAAGACAAGGCTAGTCTCACAGTCACCGGGAGGTAATGTTTTACTCAATCATACCAATGCACAGAAGCTATGTTTCCAAGGTTGATGCTGTATTCCTTAATATAAGTTTGTCTTGTTTCACAAATCAAAGTTTGAGTGACAGAGAACACCTGTTAAGGTAACTGGGAAATACATTTGGAGGTCTGCAACACTCTGGGGAAAGGCAAAGAGGTAGGTGTATGCTGAATTTGATAGCTGTGTGAATTTGGCCCATTTTGCTTACAACAACTGAATAAAAAGGCTTTCCTGCTTTACTCTTTTTAAATGTCTCTGAAAGCTCCAAAAACAACTAGATTTTCGGTTGAATATATAAAGCTGTGTTCTCTAATGAAGAGTCTTAACCTCTGTGGAAGACTTCCTTCTTTCTAGCAGATACAGACAACCACAGCCCGCCTCTAATGGCAGCATTTCTATGGTCTGAGAAAAGGCTGTTAAAAAGGTACTGCCTTACAGTGCTGTAAAAATGACTTGAGAGCCATTTTGCTGCTAGGTACTTCATATATACAGCTACTCAAAAAGAAACATGTCTTCTGTGCTATAAATTTGAGAGAAGGAAATACGTACAACGTTTTGTAGGTAGGAAAAGAAAATGAAAGGTTGTTTTATGCACAATATATAATACTACGGACGTGAAAAAATAGTGGCATTATCAAAGTATTCTGTATCTACTGAAGATACTGAGTAACTGTAATAAAGCTGCTGCATTTACGTCTTTGAAGGTATTTTCATTCTAAGTTCCTGATCTCGAGTGTTCAGTTGTCTGCAGTGAACACTCACGTTTCTCTGCCTCTCCTGAAGGTAGACTTTCAGAAATGGGTGTGCTGCATTCCTGAAGACTGTTTTGCTCTTTAGTGCATTTGTTACACTGTGTTATTTAATCTGCAGACTCTCTAGGGCTAACCACATTTGAGACGGGGGCAAACAGAGGTGCTTTGTCTGTGCATACAAATTAGTTTCCCCAGATACACTAAGAAATTGTCGCACCGCATTCAGGATCATTTCCCAAAGCATTACTATTCATTCTTGATTAGCTCACCTTGCTTTACCTGTGTCACACGTTTGAGCCCAACATCTTTCAGGTTTCATATTTCAGATAAGTAACTTTTGGAATAGATAAGTAATACTGAAGTGCCTGCAAAATGTAGTCACATCTCTCCATGCATTTGTCATTTGAAAGCCAACCATTTGGGCACTGTTACAGCCTGCAAAGAGGCTACCAATCAAAGTGCATACGGAGTGCTCCCAGAATCTCTGACGGAAATTGTATTGTATCCTTATGTCTCCATCTTTTGTCTCCACATCAGTAAGCAAGAAAGAACTTCACACTCTCCTGTAGCAACCGGTATAATACAGAGTACACTGAAACAGGTTGAGATATAAATATTCACAGAGAAAGGTTTTAAAGCTTTTACCCTTCTGCTAGCTAAGCTTAAACTTCCCTGAAGGCTGCCTAAACCATCCTGGCTGCCTGCTGACACAGCTGTGGTGCATGCTTACATACATCCTGACAACTGCTTCACATCAAAAGCTAGAGTTAGGTCCAAAAGCTTTGCCTGATTTAGCAATGTGGTCAAACACCGAAGCATTGGAGTAGCCACCCAATGAAGACAGTTCACAGGCTTAACAGCAGCAAAGAGTTAAACAGCCCAGAACGAACTGTGATCTACAAATAAAATCCTCTCGCAGTAAAACACCTTAAATATGTCTGAAGTCAGAATCATGCTTGCTATAAGTAGCTGTCCTGGTTGTGATCTGTTCCTGAGCTATTCTATATAAAGGCACCGTAATAGCTTTGTGATTTACGCTCACTGTTTAATACACTTTCATGCTAACAGCAATATGTTGGTATTGATTTGCTTGCTTTAAGTGTTCATTAGAGAATGACAGTCTTCCAGTCCATAATTGCCAGATGTCAATTATAGCCTTTATGTATGGATTTTTAGGTGAACTTTGTGAAGAGTTACCTATGAATATTCAAGCACTGTATTATAAATACAGACAACAGTATCAGTTTAAAGGAAAGATACTCACACGCTATGGTATTCTTTTACAGTACTGCAATGATTCCTTTTATGTTTCAAAAATAGTGTTCCTAGCACTGGTGCTTGGATCTAAACCCATTTTCTTCTCAAATCATCATTGTCTGTACAGTAATTTAGGTATATATTTTTAGGCTGCACATGTGTAAAATACTTGTTTGCTTTATTCAAGGCTTAATCTTGATGATTTTCATAAATCAGTCAGCTGAAAGTTTACCTAATTGCAATAAAATCAGAGGTGAAGACATATTTACTGAGGATAACTTGCCAGTCAATAGGCATTTACTCTTTTACATAGGAGAAATGTTAAATGTGAAAGAAAGGATGGATAACCAGAGGTTGTTCCCAGAACAGAACAAGTTTCTCAGCTGTTTAATCAGGCTTTATTCCAAGTCTTGTGGCATCATTTGACTGAAAATCCTGACAAATGCATTATTCTGAGAAACAAGAAAACTGCAAAAACAAGATTTGTAGAGCCCACTTGTGGGAAAGGAGCAGCTTCAGAACAGTAGCTTCCATATCAGCTCGTAAAATTATGAAAAGACAGCAAATCAAAATGCGAGAGATACTGAAAGAGCAGACAAAAATAATTGCACAAATAGTAAAAAACTGCTTTACTAAAGTAAAGCACATATGGGCCTCAGAATTTCATACAGAGGAAAGCAAGAGGTGAGAGTATCAGCATTTACCAGAAGTTTCTTTCCAATAATATTTCAGACCTCTTTTTCCACTGCTCTTGGAAAAAAAACCAAGACTCTCAGGTGATGTGAATTGGTACAAATCAACAGAACAACACTGGTTCACAACCCCTAGGCTTTTCTTAGTCAGCAGAAGCTAATATTCTTATAGTCAGACTAGTCCCACTGACTACACAAAAACAGCTTCTGAGACAAAACATGACAGAGTTTAAGTTAGAGCAGAATCTGAGACTTCATTTTTCTGTGGAAAAAAGATCAAACATAATTGTGATCAACATAGGGACCATGTGAATAACAATGGACAGTAGAAGGACCTCAACGTTATCATGACAAGCTCTAATCCATCTTTTCTTAGTTTATTATTTGTTATTATGTGTTATTATGTTGTTATGTGTTATTTGGAATAACAACGCACTCTAATGCATATCTAATGATTGATGAGATAATTTGTAGGATATCCTAAAGCTATACATTCGTGCATAGAGAGAGAAAGGAATCTTACTTGGATCAACATTTGGTAACTGATACTGCATTATCAAAGAGATACTAGATAAAATTGCAAGATCCAGGCTTGTGTGGAATATCAAGCCATTAGTCACCTATCAGATAGTTTCTGATAAGTGCTGTTTACCAGAAGAATACAACCAACTCACAAAGGAACATGGGCATGACAACAGATAATCCTGTTCTACTACTGCTGTTAAGGGTACTAATTTTATTTCCTTCTTTACAAGTTTATACTTCCATGAATAAGCAATGCATTCTGATAGATCTGTGTTTTAACCTTACTCCTTTTTAAACAAATAGTTTTAAGGCATAATTAGCAATAAAAAAAGATAATGGTATATTTATACCTTTCAACTCTGAACAAACTTTAAATGCTTAGTTCTCCTTTATTCTAAAAAACTCTGAGATGATGTCACAAAAGAACTTCAGAATTTACACTGTATCCACATTATTTAAGGAGACGCTGAAATTTTTTCTCTAAAATGTGTTTAAATTGTGCAGGTTAAATAATTACTCTGAGACAGGTGAAAATAACGATTGCCTTGTGTGTGGCTAAATGGGATTAAGTAAGTATTAACTGCAGGATCAGATTTCATACACTTTGTTCTTGTTTTCGATTCGAGACTTTCAGGAGAAATCTGGTACCCAGTTAGGAATTCCCTAAATAATAAGAGGTCTATATTTTCAGGAGCACTCAGTGAAAAAATGGCCCTTTGGAAATACAGCCAAATATTTAACCAGCTAGGCTGCATGGAGAAGTCTGGCTTCATTGTAGATGCCGAGCTCTTTTCAGAAAAATGCAGCCCAATAAACTACTCAGCATCTGATTTAACATCCTACCCACCTCACAGATAGGAGCAAGTAGCTATAATTCCATTTTCTTTAGAGCTTTCCAGGTTCTAGGATATTTTTTACATTCCAGCGGCTGTGATTCTCATTAATGATACACAGAAAACCACAAGACTCACAGAACACATACACACAGCCCCAGGACAGCCTCTACGTGCTGCACCGTTTCCGGACAGTCCCCTACTTGGATGCACACTACTCCTGGCACCCACTGCAGAGGATGCGTGGCCAGGCTCAGGTGGAGGCCTTGATGTTAAAGGACAACTTCTGGCAGTGCCAAACCTGTTTTTGACAGCTGCTGTTTCTGCTTCCAGGGTCTCTTTCCTACTGTTCCAAGTTTTCATGCTTTTCTTTTCTTTTTTCTTTCTTTTTTTTTTTTTTTTTTTTTTTGCTACTATTTTGTCAATATCATTCCTTCTTTTTTTCAAAAGTTCATAGGCAATTCTGGCTTGTGGTTGTCTTTCACTTTCATATGAACTGTTTATGATGAATGTGCTCACAGCCCTTTTGTGAAACCCACCCACGCACCCTGCTTATGGTGCTGCTCCTGTCTTGGCAGGTAGTGCTATCCAAGCCGTGCACCATGGCTGCGCTGAGCCCACACGCTGTTCCTTAAAGTTTTGCAAGCGTGGACAGTTACAGACAAACTTGAATTACTGAGGTGACTTGTACTATGAACAAGAATGGAGAAAATCATTATGATTGAGTAGTTTGAATTTTTTATAGTAAGCTACAGATTTTGATCCGGGCCCCTTCTATGTAGATCAAGTCCTGTTTTGAAAAGCAAAGTATTACCAAGATTAATAACAGGTTTATTATGCCATAAATTTATGACGTCTCCTGCATCGATATTTTTACTTCTTACAGTAGAGTTGGAGTTCTACTTTTCTATAGAAGACCCGGTGACCATTTTGAGGTTTGAGAGGCCTTTTGTTCTATAGCTGTGCAAAGCTGAGAATGCGGGAAACAGTCTTCTCTGCAGCCATGCTTCAGTTCCTTCCCTTCCTCCCATCATTTTTTTTGTTCTATCTAAGATGGATGTACGCCTTATGCTCAGAAGGGTAGCTCCTCTCACAAGTGCATGAAAAGCAATGGGAATGCTAAATGGCATTCTGAGATCATTTTTGAAAAAGATTGAGCCTGAAAGCTCTTCAGAAGTTCAGATTTACTCTTATAGGAAAAAGATATGGAATATGTCAGCCGCAGATACTGTGACCACTCATTTATGCTAATGGACTTTGATGGGAACTTCTCTCGTCAACAATTTTTTTTAAAGCCTCTTCAGAGTGTTTCAGAAGCTTAATAGGCCTAATAGTGTGGGAAACTAAAAGACACAAGATGAATTGTGCTTTCATAGTAACATTATACTGCCATTCTCTCATTTTTACAACTTTAAAACAGTACTTAGGATTAGAGTGACCTCAAATGCACATCCTATGTCATTTTGAGATATTTTTTTGCTTTTGTTACAGCTTGGTTTATTCTGCAGACACAAGTTATTCTAAAATCTAATCTGTAAGGAAACAAGAATTGGACTTTAACGTGTATGTGAATACACACTGCCGCTGATTAGAATAAAAGGCATTTAAGAAGAAAAGACAAGACAGTCATCCTTGAGGACAACCAACATCCTCCCAGGGTGAAGAAGAGATTGTCTCAATAAAATGTTGAGATAGATTCCCATATAGTTGGCTTATGCTGTCCACGCTTTAAGAGAAAAAAATACCCCTTTGTAAGATTCCCTTGATACACATAATAGCACCTAGGTAAAGATAGTGGCAACAGATCTAAACTGTACTCCTGCAAGGTCATGCTGGATTCTAACCAGGATTTTGAAGTTATTCTAAAACTCTGTGTGAGGGCAAGGACAACTGATTCAATTTACCTGTGACTATACCAGGCCTGAGAAAACAAAACTTGGCAAGCTGAATGAAACAATTTGTCTATATGGGCTACTACTTCTGCCTCTTTTTTAATAGCTGCTGGAAGCTGGGGACAAGATCTGTTGTCCTGGTTGGTTGGGATTGTTTTTTCCCCATCTTTCTCTGGAGTTTGTGGCAGCTTGGAATAGGTAAGAGCATCCCATTTTTTCAGTTGCAAGTCAATACTCTTTGGAATAGACTTAAAGGAGGAGACTGCAAAAGAGCAAACACACCTAACAGTTAGCAATACTTACAAATAAGTAGAAACCATGAGAGAAACAGAAAGTGACAGTGTGCATAATCATTAAAAAAGCAATGGAGATCAGAAGAATCCACAAAAAACCAAGAACTCTTAGCCATGAGATATTTTCTAAACTAGGAATTGAACCGAAGGAATCCCTTGATTGAAAATAAACTGTTTCCTGAAGACAGGATAGTGGGTTGAAAACAGAGCCATCCAGGATCTTTGTCTAAAGCTGTTCTCTCCCACTTGTGTAATATAGCTTTACAAGTCCGTCCATTGAAACCAGAACTTTCTTTCTAACTTCTTTCTTTATTCCATAACTGACCTTTTATAAAGAAGAGCATTCCTACACTCAAAGGTAATTAGCCAACAAAACTTCCAGAAGATATTCCTTAGCCCAGCCAATGACAATTCACAATTTTTTTTAGCCAAATAAACTTTTTCTCTATAATTTTCACTGCCTCCTTTCTGTAACATTCAGTGTGGCCTCCAACTTTGTGCTTAGTCACCTGCAATTCCTTGTCGTACATGTGCTTGGGGAATATAAAAGACAGTTGAGTGGGATAAACTTATAAACAACAAAAGCAAATAAGACTCTGTCCCCAGCAGCTGTAGACCCTTGCTGGCAACAGCAGGATGTTCCCAGAAAGACTTGATGACAGAATACTTCCAATTTATATTTACTTGCTCACTCTATCAAGCCATAGTATCTTGAAAGTCAAGCCCATAAATGAATCAGAACGCTCTTGGATTCTACTAACCTAGTCCTTACTTTAGGAACTCTCTGTTGGGGATAATAGGGCACTTTACTCCATTAAACTGATCACAAGTCTGAGTGAGCAATTTGAGGTTTAATTCTGGCTTTGGTTCTAACTTTGAAAAATCACTTAACTTCTTGTAACTGTATTTCACATCTCTGATAACACTTGTACTCTAGATGCATAAGGGTTAATTAGTTCAAATTCCCCTTAAAAAGTGTAAAATGCCATGCAAATGCTAAATACCATCTTTTTTTTTCAATAGTAAATTGGCATAGTTCCTAGACCTCATTACAACTGTCCAAAAACCATTCATAATGCATATGTACACAGAAAGGTACATCATCCATTATATATGACCTTGAGTAGCCTAGAGAAAGGTTATTAGCCTAAGTAATCCACTAAGTATCCTGCTCTCTCTAAAATGGTACAGAATTAATAGACTGTAAAATATGTATCTTTATTCTCCTATCTTTGCTTGCAGTTAGTTCTGTAATACAAGTTGTTTCTTTAATATAATATGAATTACAGAAAGGTCATGTGCAACACAAGTTAAATTGACACTTATTTGGTTTGGATAAAATGTAAAAAATTATAGTTAATGAATAATAACATCATTCTGAATATTCATCTCAGTTGTAGTTAGATATCAGATAGCAATGTAGCTTAGCTTAAGAGCCGTACAGGACTTTAAATTACAGTTTGCTTATAGAAAAGTATCATGCCTATGTTTATGAAAAGGATCAAGTGAATTAAATGAATTGTCCAAGAGAAAATAAGGACCGAATTGTGACTGCAGTAGAAAGTTTGGTCAGTCTCCTAAATTGCTAGATAGAGTCCCACCTCCAGCTCTGTCTTGTTGAAGAACTTCCTTTCTGCTCCATCTATTCTTATTTTTCAGGAATGAAGATCTCTAATAGCCACACAGATATACAACTCAGAAAGAAATTGCAATTAGGATTAAATAAAGCAGATAATGCAATGGAAAAGAGGTAAAGGAGACAAATACTCCAGGTTTAATTTACAACAGAGCAGAAATGTGGGAGTCAGCTCCGTGGACTATCAACCAATTGAAAAAGCAGTCCTAGAAAAAAGGAAGCTTTATCTTAGAAACCCAAATTTTATTTCACTTATTTGCATACGTACAGTAACTGCTGAGTCATGGCCTGAGCCACTGATTGAGCACCTGGGGAAAGGACCAGGTCGGCCCTGGGAGCACAGGTGAAGGCAATTCAGTTGTGTGACCAGAAAGGGTGGAGCCTGGCTCACTTCTCTTAGACCTCAGGGGAAGGGAAGGGCTTCTGGGTGAAGATCTCTCCCTTGTGAGCCTAGTTTTTCAGAGATGGGTGGGTGCTTTTGTTTTTCTCTGTAACATCTTCCTATTGTGCTAGTTCCTTTGTCATTGCATTTCCTGTAACACTATTCCATTGTTTTGATCTTTCTGATTGTTACAGCATAATATGAGAAAATCTGGTGTGCTAATCATGCACAGTAGATTTGTTTTAGAATTGTAGCTGACAGGGGCTTCCACACCTGGGGGAGTTTCAACTTTTAGAATAAGCCCTAGACATCTTTTGGAGCTGCTTGCGAGGCATGTTTCCTCAGCAACCTGAATTGACCTTAGGCAGCTAGCTCTACTGGTAAGTTTTGAGGAAGATTTCCTGACTCAGCTCTCATCTATGGGCCTGCTTCAACTATCAATAAATTCTTTAGGACTCACACCCTAGTTGTAAGGAAGAGTGCACAGCATGATAGAAGGCTCTTGTCATCTTTGCCACTGCAACTCAGCACCTCACAGATTTCAGGGAAAAGGTTGGGAAGGATGTTTTAAATAATATAGTAAGCACAGCTTCTCTCCAAAATCTCCAATTACTTTAAAATGCCCTACTTCCCCCTCACCATCATCCTGTTGTTTCACTCTTATCACAGGACGTGATTACCTAACAAACATCCCCTGGCTGTTGTGGTAGCCAGGACATTCCCAAGCCAGCCTTAAAGGTGCACAAAAATCTCCATGGCCATATTTCCAGATAGAATTTATGACCATTCTGTTAAAAGTAATTTTTGTCAATATTCTAAAAGAGTAGCAAATTGTGGAATTTAAGAGGAGAATGGTGCAAACCTGAAGTTAATTTTGTTTCCACTGTGTAACCTAGGAGCAGGAGAGCATGCAACAACAAATATATCTGAGTACAAGAACTACACAAATTCTTCCCTGTTCTGATTCAGACTGAGTCCTTAGAAATTCTTCTCTTTACCTTGCATTCCCATAAGTGAGAAACATGAGGGTAACAAAAAGCTGCTTGCCCACTTACTGTCCTGCTAACAGGAATAGGTTGGGAATATAACTGAGCATCTTCGTGCTCCTCTGCCCGCTAGTCACTGCATTTGAGTTTGATACTATAGGTAACAGCTGCTACTGCCTGAGACTGAAGGTGTTAAATCTTAAGAGAAGAAAGTAATCAATTTAGGCATACCTATTGCAACCCCTTTCTAAATTACAGCTGGGCTGTTTTAACTTGCAAGGTATCCTCTGTCTGCAGTCCTTAAATCTTTGCCTGAGCTGTCAAAGGATTTGGCAGAGTGTCACTTCAGCCTGAACCCTACGTTCAGAAAGTACAAAGAACATTCATCCTGTTAGTGTCACACGAACTGCCAATTGCACAGATCAACTGCTGCAGACAGGAACACAACCTTTCCCACCTTCTGGCAATCAGTTACACCCTGATGAGGACACTGCTGCTTGCCAGGAAGGCAATTAATCCTTCATGAATATTTGGTCCTTGGCCTCTCTGAGGATTCCTCAATGTGTTGGGTAATGCCAGCTGCATGTCTCTTCCGAGATATGCCAATTGCTAGCAAAGAAAGTGGACTTAATGCCCACTGTTTTCAGGAAAGACTATCAAGTACTTTCATTTGCTTACAGCCACAATCAAACCAACCATCTGTGCTCTATTAACACTGTTTCAGCTGAAACCAGGACACCTTGGAACATTTGCAGCCTCCAGGTAGCTGAACAAATGGCAGCTCAGTTGCTCTTCCTGAATATATTCTTGGTGGTTTCCGAAAGGCTTCAGAACTAGATCTAGTTGCTAATAAAGTTGATAAAAAATTTCAGCGATATTAAGGGGGATTGATTCAGGTCCCACGTGAGTTAATCCATTTTAATTAAACAATATTTAATAAATAACATCTAAAACAACTGAGCTGCTATCTGGAAACTTAATAAGAAAAGACTGATTATTAAAAGGATTTTTTGTATGTTGTCAAACTGCAGAGGATATCAGATCAAGCTTTTAAAGTAGAAAATAGCATTTATCTTACTGTGATGTCAAATTGGTAGGATAACTGATTTCAACTGAGTTTTGCCAGGTTTGCAGCAGATTTGAATATTTTGGAGATCAAGCTGATCTCAGCACCATAACTTAAGGGTCTCTTCCTTAAATACAGGCTGTTAATATATAATACGTTGTTAGTAGGACAATTTCAAATCCAGCATGTTTGAGATTTTTAAGTCCTTGAAGCTGGGATTCTCTGTGCTCTGTGTGTGCGCGGCACATAGCAGTGTGCAGTTCCAGTATACACATAGGGCTATCCCAGTAATAAAAATAAAGTTTACTTTTGTTTTAAATGCCTTCATGTCACAAAACAGAGACATCTTCTTTCATGAGCAAAGGGCTGTGTGTAACATACTTTTGCCTAAACAAGTGTGAAACAGAGATCTGACAAAGCATATAATAAATTAATTTAGAAAATAGCGTGCTTTCAGTGGTACTGCCTGGGAACGTGCTTGTCAGACAACGGTGTGCTCAAAGAAACACAATAGTTCTACAATGCTGGGAAACATGAATAAAGTGTATACAGACTACTATATCTTACTGCACCACAGTCTCACTGAAATCAGCTGTTTTGCACAGACAGTGTTTCACCAGCTGCTGGTTAGTTGTGCTAATTCCCATATCACAGCATAAGCCGTCTTAATCCACTTGCCGTGGTCATACCTACTCGTATCTGTTACGAATCGCTGCCATTCTTAACTCTGCTCTGACTTCCTTAATTATGACAATCCCTTAAGGAAATGGGATTGTTATCTTGGAAGCCAATGTGCTTCCCAGGCCGGGTGAGCTGTCAGCATTGTCTGAGACCTGTTTAGATCAGTAGTGATGAAGGCCCTGGTAACAGTATTTCAGTTAAAATTTGTCAGCTACAGAATAGATCTTTTCCGAAGTGCTAAGTGCATGGTCTGAGAGGAGTGCAAACAACCACTAAAGGATTTTAAAAAGAACAGTCCTACTCACACCACAGAAACAGCGCGAAAGCTCTGTTTCCCTCTATAAAATGTCTTCTTCCTCTAACAAACATCTTATTTAGTACTGCAATGCAAAATTCTATTCAAAAGCTTTACTTGATCATCCTAAGCTTCCATCACTGCAAGTAAAGCAGCGATTTGTATGCAGTACCAGCAATGCAAAGTTCTACAGACCTAGTGCATATAATAGTGCATCAATTGCTTGCTCCTTGCACTCTGTGCAGAGCAGTATACGGTAAGTTAAAATCACAGTGAATTCTGAGGGTTTTTCTTCTTCTATTTTCTGCCTATTTAAATAGGCTTTTGATGGTAGGACGTAGAGCACGTCTCTGCACCTTCCCTAGTGGAAGAGGAGCTACCTGAATAAGATACTGGTTTATTGTTTCCAGTCCAAACCTATTTTGATTTGCAGGCAAAACAAAACATCTTTTCTGTCATCCATCCCAACTAGCAGAAGCAAATCTACCCTAGAAAATAGTCACACCATCTTTGGTTGTGAGTGGCAAAAACACTCTAACATAGCGTGCTTTTTTGGTGCAAGAGATCACAGCAGACGTTTCAGGATGGACAAGATACTTATTGGCCTATTTCTGCTTTCCTTCCTAACAGAAAAATAGTTACTCAAGGTGATAAAAAACAAGCAGTTCTACATATAATGCCAGTAGTATTTTTTTCCCCTTCTTGCAGGTTCAGGGAGTTAGCCTGCAACCTTCTCAAATGATTTTTATACCCAGAAAGAATAGCAGACATCAGATCTCTGCTATCACAGACTAGCTGGTAAAGGACAAAAAAAAAAAAAAAAAAAAAAAAAGGAAGGATCAACGGCAGAAAACATCACAGAAGCCACAGGCTTTGTAAATGGTGTCTGACTAAAGGACTATCTGTCACTGCTGGAACACAGTTTCATTTACCTTGGAAGTCAAAGAGTTTATTCCACATCTAGAATAGCCAATATCCTCATAGACCTTCAGAGAATACCAAGTAAATTACTATTCATTTGCTCTGTTTCACACGCAGTGCAAGGCTAGATGACAACTACCTTGCAACAGTCAGCATGGCAGTTTGCTCAAAAGAGCCCCGCTTTTTCAATTTCTTAGCTTTCTGTTAACATCTATACTGCGGATGAAGAAGCTGCTATGTCACAGACTTTGGTCAGACTATGCTGAAACTGTTCTCTACTGCCTCTATGCAGGCATCTCTTGAGCCAATGTGAGAAGAGCCTGCACACAAGTAATTGTCAGTCATTGGCCTTTGCCTGTTTCAGACTCACCCCACAGCTTTGGTTAGCACCTGCCCAGAAGCATGGACTGATTACTGGCATCTGCATGTGTCAAAATGCAACACCCACAACTGCTTTTTTGCTTCTCTATTTAGAGTGAAAAGGAGGGTCCACAGCATTAGAAATCATCAGCAAATGGCTGCAGTTTGTGAGGGACACTGATAGGAAAGCAGCTTTTGTGCATGCAGGGAAGCACTGATAAAAGTGGAAAGTGCTGCAGCAGTTGCTGAAGAGTATTTTGGACATCTTTACTGATGGTGACCCTGTCAAATTTAATTTAGCAAGCCCAGTTATATAGCACGAATCTCCTATAAATCACAAGGGATTTATCACTATATCACATACAGGCACCGGAATAGGTAGCCTGAGTTTCAGGGGCAGGATGAAATTTGGTTATAATGTAACATCCATTGAAGTTCTTGGTAAGGTCTTCATGAGTTTCAGCAAGTACTAAACCTACTCCTCTGTCATCTCCGTACTTTATCTGCTGGAGACAGACCTGAACAAACTTCTAGGTGTGACAGCTGTGTAGTGAAAATCGTGGCTAACAGGATGAATTCCTCTGTTATGAGGCCTTCACCACACCATTTACACCAGCCTGGGGATGTCAAGGGTGCAGTACCTAAGCGCTGGGTAATGGCCAAACAGTGCTGCAAGACTAAGGAGATGAATGACAACACTTTGAAATACGTCAGGCAGCAATCATGGGTGGTGTAAGCACTGAATAGCTTCTGACTGTGTATATAAAACATCACTGCAATTCAGCAGTGGCATGACAGAAGCAAAAATAACAGACTCAACAGAATCAAAGGCAACATTTTGTTTTAAGACATCGTTTGAACTAAAGGCTGATTAAAATGGGAGAAAAATGTTGGCATTCTGGGAGCACCCTCAGATCAAATAGTTTTGCGAAAAAGATTACAAAAATATTTAAGAGTCCTCGAAGTATGCACCGCAGGCTATTGAAAGATGTTAATTTCAGTTATAATTAGCTGCCAAGTGTGGTAAATCTTGGATATTCTTTTGATTCCAAATGGATGATGTTCAAATAAAATTTAGATAACCATGAATTCAAATATTCTGTATTTTTATCTCATTTTCTTAAATATAATCAATGTATAGTCTTATGTTTGGATAGCTATCCACATTTTTCACAGAGCATACTTAAAGTTGTTCTAGAGTATATTTTTTTCCTCCCTCCCAGAAAAGGCAGAGAGGATAAGGAATAATGTAGGAAGTCCCTGAAGAGCAAGCTTTTTGCTTTTTGAAGATTTTCAGGTCTTAATTGCATGAGAATTAATTGCATGCAAATATACAATGCAGCTCCAAGGTTCAGCTCACCTCCTTACCTCTAGAGCTGCAGTTTTTTGCCCCCTTTTAGGTAGTCAGGAAATTAGTCCGAAGCCTGCTGCTACTACCTCAGTTTGCATTTTAGGATCTGAAGTTAGCAAGTGAATGTGTTTAAGGCTTGATATGTTGCACAGGGGGCTCAAGTCACTGAAGTGATTAACTGTGTCTATCAAAGCGGCCCTAAGCCTCCACACTGAGCTTTTAAATTTGTGGAATGGAGAATCAAAATAGGATGAAATACTTAATGTGCAGAAATTAATGGTAACATACTGATAGCACAAAATTGAGTCAAGACATCTCCCCATAATTCATGACAGAGGTCTCCCGATTTATTAACTGGGTTAGTAAAGTCAAGTCCTCAGAGTGAAGACTTAAAGAAATCAAGCTAAAAATGCTGGTACCTACAAACAGATATGCTAGAAAATCTAGGCAAAGTCTCACAGTGTTGTTGGTTTAGCTGACAGGCCTGCACATTAGCCACCATACTGCTGCTTAGCTGTTCTGAGCTTCTAAGAGGAAATTCTAAGGGGAAAGGGTAGCAAAGAGGATAAGGAGGATTAATTTGAAATGCACATTTTATCTTTTTACTTAGAAAACCAATGCTCAAATAATGTCTATGCTTAAAAGATAAAGGTAAATCAGTAGAGAAGAGCCAAAATCCATTAGTACAATGAGTACTTCCAATTTTAGCAGTAACAAGCAGAGCCCGTTCACGCAGAGGTTAGCAAAACAGTTATTTTAAGGACTCACTGTCCTTAGTGGAAAATTAATAGAGCAAGTGTCAAAAGCCTTTCATGATTTTAAAAATTAGAACAGTTTCTCCACTGGGTATCTGTCCTGCATAGAGAGATTTCACCTACTGAAACGTGCAGTGTGAAGTTTATTCAGCTCCTAGGACTCAGCAAAGCTGTCCTGAAATCATAATGTCTACCTGTTTCAATCAAACACAGTATTTGATAAGTATAGCGGATACTTGGAGCAGCACAGTTCCTTTGCCTAAGTCATCTACGTCAGACACAGCAGTGGAAAATTTAGAATGTGGTCACTTAGAAACAGGATCACAGCACATTTCAAAAACGTATCTTTCTGGAGGGAAGGACAGGGGGTACAAGAAGCTATTAAAGTCACAGAAGAAAACACCAAGGAGAAAGAACAAACCGTGAACATTTGCTAGATATGAACTTAAAAGCCAAAAAGGCAAACCTGAAATTCTGCACTACATCACACGCCGAGTTTGGGAATTATAGGTGTATTTGAAGATAGAACTGAGTTCACAGAATCCATGGTTCAGATAATCACTTGATGCTTGCTTCTCATGTGTCATCTAACTTTCACGAGAAGCTAAACAGACTTGTCAATCAATCCCCTGAATGGCAGTGGCAGTTTTCACTTGCTATTCAGCCCAGCACACAGATTTATTTTTGGACTGCAACTACCATCAACTCCCACTTGAGTTGTAAACTAACAGTGCCACCTATTGCACATACGCCCTGCTGCAGACATAGGATTTGGCTCTGCGTAGGGCTTGCTTGGGTTAAGTGTCAGTATAGGTACAGCGCTGTACAGACCAAGTACTTTGCTTCCAAAGCTGGCATAGGCTTTGAAGTAGAGTGTCAGCCATGGCCCCGAAGTGAATCTAGTAAAGTTTGCTCACTCCAGTTTTAATCAGTTCCTGCAGTCTTGCATAGGTTCTGGAAGAAATCATTCAGTCCCTTTACACTGCTCTCTCCAGCATGTACTCTACTGCCAGGCTCACCTAGTTAGAGCATCCTCCCCTTACACCATGCAGAGAAATTCACTGTACGCTCTTGCCCATTACTGCCATGCACCTTGCTTTTCCAAAAATCTAATAAAAGATTTGAAGGTAAGGGAAATCAAGGAATGCTGAGCTCTTCCAGCATCATCTTCTGCAGGACGGAATGGCTTTGTCCATCACTGCGATGACCGAAGAAGGGAAAGAGCCCTTTCCTGGGCTGCAGCAGACTAAGAATGTTCTACTGTCTCTGAAGCTAGCCTCTACGTGATCGCTGCCCCAGGGCATGTGTCCCTTATAGGCTGCTCTGTCCCATTAGGTACCTTCCACAGCCTAGGGACTGGAATTCATCACTGCTGTTTCAGAGTCTGCTTTGCCTCTCCCAACGGCCACAGTCAGCTCTGCTCTGTTTCCAGTCTTATAAGGAATTGAAACTATTCAGTTATCTACAAAGCTCAACTTGATGCTAGATTCATCAGATTCATCATAGAGGTCTCTTAATTATTTCTTACTTGTGACGGATAAGCATAACACTGTGCAAAATAACTAGACATAACCAGACAGCATACAATGGGGTCTTGGTGTTGAAAGCCAAATCCAAAAATAACCCCAAACCAAGTTCTCTCGCCTGTGTACACAGTCAGTGACTTTCTTTTTCTCTTCTTATGATCTTTTACCAGTTACTGTCTCTTGCTTATTAATAATTCTGTTACTCTACTCAGACAGTAAACTTATTCTCAGTCAATGTTCATTAGCAAGACAAGTACAACTATTTACTTAATTGATGCTGCATATTTTAGGTGCTATACCTTGATCCCTGTTACTCTACAGTTTCATCCCACAATATCACAGGTAGCTTGCATGGACCTCATTTCTTCAAGAGACTATGGATACCCCTGTCTATTATCCAGCTTCGCTATCATTATTGCCTATTGTATCATCTACAAAACTTGAACAACAATTTTTGAAGCCTCCTCTGAGCACAACTTTAATGATTCCAGCCCACTGCAGAAAGCCACAGCCTTAGATCCAGGCAGTTGTTTCTTTCAGGTCTGGGCTCTTATGCATATGTATATGATGAAGGTAGAGGAAAGGAGAAGAAAGGCTATTCTCTTATGATGTTACTAACATCAAAATTGCATCCACTATCTTACATTAAGATGTTAATTTTCAGTCAAATGTACTGGAATTATATTTCACATCTTAAGCTCCTCTAGCAGAATTAAAGTTATATTGAATCTTTCTCTTGCCCATTCTTACCTCTCAGCCATGACAGCAGTCAAGATTAACTGGAGAGTGAACTGAGATTATTTATTACAGATTTGATCTAATATCTAATTTTTACAAGTCAATACTTGCCAAAGTTCTTTACAACAGGTCCCAAGTTGTTTTCCAAACTCATACAAACTTTGAGTAAAGTTGAATGTAAGGAGACCAAGTAATGTTACAACAGTATACAACTTTGCCCTGATGACTATGACTTTACAGGTAGAGTTGCTGATCTCTATAACCACAAGTGCAAGCAGATGGATATGCTAATTTTGAGTCTATCTCTTGTTCCAATGCTGTGGAAAAAAAGCCCCTTTCTCTTTTCCTCTACTTGAATCCATATATACTCGTCACTCAGTTTTTGATCATCAACAGTGCTCCATTTTAAGCCCTGATCAGATGAAAGGACAAGACTTTAGGTTTGATGTTCATTACTGAACTTTCAAATTTTGTTTTTGTGCATTAGTTCAGCAATAACCTAAATACAGTTTAGATATGCTAGTAGCAATCTAATTCAGCTGTAATGTTGCTGGTAGAAGTCCCTTTTACAACAAAGGGACTTTTTAGGTATCACAAGATTTGGATATTCACGTTCAAATGCCAGTGCTATTCACAGCTGCACTTCAAACCCACTTAGGTTGGACTACTCAATCTAATTCTAAGACAACATAAACAGTAAAATTTTTTTAAAGTAAGTCTGAAGACCTCTGGCTGACAATTAACCCTGAACATTAGTTTGAATTAATTATAAAATTGTTTGTATTTAGCAGCTAAAATAATTTGCCATAAATGATATTACAGAAAATTTCATTTCGATTGCCTTTGTAGTGGCAGATAATTCCTGACTAACACAAGTGAGAGAGCCAAGGGCTGTAGAGCACTGCAAAAGCTATTGGGGAGACCAATAGCTACTGAGGAGCAGGAAACCGGAATACCTTTTCTATTTTCCTCTTTCCCTGGAGAAGAGCAGTAACTATATGTTAGTTACTCTGCACTTGTTACAACTGAATTTAAACAACAACAACAACAACAACAAAACAGGCTGGATGGGCACGTGATGAAATTGTTCAGTACTAAAGAACATCGCATACATTCCTTGGGATCCTAAAATAATCTCCCAGGGGAACAGTGCAGTTTTTCTTTGAAACTGAAGACTGCATGAATGCCAAATAAAGTTTTCATGAACTGACTAATCCACTATCCATCATTCTGCCGGCTTGCTTCCAGTTCTAATGCCCTTTGTCTTTTTCTTGGCCTGACTGAACCACTCATTGTCCGGAGTTGCTACATATGTAACAGTGACAATAGGTTTTACTTGTGGAGTTTCCCCCGCTAGAAGACATTGTGCACATGCTTTTAACATGCACATAACAGCCTTGTTCCCAGTACCTTCAGCATGAGTTTTCTATGCATTTAGATCTAATTCTGTACTGTATTTTTCCTTGTGTATCTGAAAAAATAACCTATGTGAGGCATAGGAGACATTGGAAGGAGTACTTCCTGGCTGTTAATCACATACATGGAATCAAACCTCTCCTATTCCTAGGTAAGATATTCCTGCACTAGAACTGCAGCTGTAGTGGCTTAAGGAGTTAAAAATTCCACATTGTATCATAAAAACATAAAGCATGAAATAGTCCTACTGTTCAAAAGGAATAGATCTGCTATGACTCATGAGCTGGCAGAAAATTTATCAGGTTAATTTTTCAAGGGATAGCCAGACCTTTAAAATCTTTCATAGACTTTTTTGACAGAAATGTCAGTTTCTGAATAAACAGTGGATGCCTGAAACATGGTAAATAGTAGACCAAAATGAATACACGAGAGGAAATAACACCTCTCAGATTCGAATATATGAAAGACCAGAGAGGAATGATTTTGAGGCACTTTGATGACAATTCACAGTTGAAGTATATCATTTAGGGATTAAATGCTTCTACAAAACCTCAACCTCACTTGTGAAGATAGTCCTAGTTTCCTTACCATCCAAGCACTGATTTAAATCACTGTATTGGCTTTCACATTTTCTATGAAGTTATTTTTTAAACTTTAAAAAAATTAATCATCTCTACACCGACAAAAAGCATTAAGAAACTCGCTCACACAAACTCCACATAGTTTCATACTAACCAGAATCTTTTTTTTTTTTTTTTTTTTTTTTTTTTTTTTTTGTGGTCATAGAAACAAAAGCAGGAATAAAAGAAGATAGAATATCTTTTGTTCTTAAAAAAATACTGTTCTGAACTTTGAATATCATCTTGCCTACAGTATTCATCCAAAGTTCAGGAGTCTGATGGAAACTCATCATTTCCACTGGTTTCAATCAGCTCTGAACTGGATCTTCAGTGCACTTCAAAGCAAAGAAAACTGAAAGTAGAAGCAGAAGGCAGTAAGCAAAATGCTAATTGTGTTAACCTTATTCTACTTTGATTATCTATATTTGGGGCTTGTGGCAAAGTGCATGAAACAGTTTCATGGTTCATATACTTGATTTAGACATAGAAAATCCAATTGTCAGAGCCCAGAGTTGCATTCCCCATCTAAGGCTGTTATTTGGGGCGGACTGAGTAGTTTAGCTGGCTGAATCCAAGGTCAGCTCTTTAACTGATAAGAGCTCCTGTAAAGAAAGCCCCTCCTTTCCTTGGTAATTAATTTTAAGCTGAGGCTTTGCTGCCAGCTCCTGCCTCTGTGCTAACACAGTTGCACATCTGCATCCAGGCTCACATCTCTGTGACTCCGGCACTGCCTGGGCTTCTTGGCTCAGACTCAGATTTGTCTCTGACCCTAACTCCTCATGGTCACCCTTCCTGCCTGCATTATTCTCATGCTCCACTCCTGGCTTCTTTTCTTGCAGAGCAGCCAGCCCATGCTGTTGCGCCTTGCCAGAGTATTCATTCACTTGAGTTTGACAATGGCTAATACCTTAATACTCTCATATGTGTGGGATAAATATTGCTTTGAGCACGTAAATTAATAAAAGGTAGAACAGTATCTCCAAAGAACGTGATACATTAAACAACTATTGTTTCTGCAGGAAGGCCTATGACTGGGCAGATTTTCATTGCTGACTTTCATTTCTCTTCAAATGTTCAAAGGCAATACCCCTCCCCTTTCCGCCCCTTATTCATTTCTAAGTACCTCTCAAATGTGTCATACAGAAACTTGTGTACATCAGCAAAACGAGTAGAGCTGATAACAGTAAATCTGCAAGGAAACAGATCAAAAGGAAAAGATCAGCATTTTCAGCATGCCTCTCATTTCAACATCTGCATATAGTGTGTTACTAGAGCAAATACTTTTCTTCCAGTCAATTTGTTTCGACTATCAGTCCCGCATTGCTCATGTAAGAACATAAACTAAGAAACTTGTGACTATTTGTCTTCATTTAATAACAATGTGAATCAGATAGCATGGGATGAAAGGGGATGTACTACCCTTTCCAGGAGAGAAGCAGCAGGATCTCCTTACTTTTTACAAAGCGTTCTTTGATATTTGTCAGAAAATGAAGGGCTGAGCAAGTTGTTATTGAGCAAATGTATTTTTTCACTGATCCAAAAAGTGTGCAGTTTTAGAGGAAATTGTTTAAGAAATGATGAATTTCTGAAGGATACTCCAGGTATTGATATGTTAATGAAAAACAGAATACGTATGTTTGTTAGGATTTAAATGTAGTTACTCTGTACTGAGGCTTTTGCAGTGAATTTCTCATTAAGGTATTTTGAGATTGATCAGAGTTAAATTAGGATGCTGCCCACAGATGATCACACTACTTGCTTAAAGAGTATATTGTCCATCTACTTTGAAAATGCTTAGTGACTTTATCATTGCTAGTTAACTAAACTCTTAAATGAATATTATATTTAAATACAATGGCAGTGAAACCTTCTGGAGTGCATCATTTTTCTACTATGCATTTTTACAAAGAGCTTTTATCTGTGATCCTCAGACCATTTGCAGCTGGGGAAACAAATACACCTAGAGGTGGGGCAAATTGCACTGAGTGGCAGAAAAGGGTCCTGAACCCATTCTTCTCACACCAACAGGGGCTTGATCCCCTGCTCCACACTTGAGTTGTTGCAGGCTCAAAGTAAGAGTCTGTTCAACACAACTTACAGTGGAAATGGGGTATATTTATCAGTTCTCTTTTTTTAGAATATGTACTATTGTTTTAAAATAGGTTTTATTGTATGATCTGTCACTCAAAGCTGACTAAATTATATAGCGATGTTCAGATACTTTTAGTAACATGTATTTTACACCTGGAACATGCCTTGCAAGTAGTCTGCAGATGTTTTTCAGCTCAGATCCTACTGCATGAGTATCCAACCTTTTGGCTTCCCTGGGCCATGCTGGGTGAAGAGGAGCTGTCTAGGGCCGCAGCTACAAAGGTTGCTCTGAAAGTAATGCTTCCTAATTATTTCCATGGAGACTACAATCAGTACAAAGAGCACAATAACACATTTAATAGAGCAAATTCTCAGCTGCAGAATGCCCTTTTTCAACAGTCACCACCATTAGGTGTGCATTTTCACCAGCGATGAACAAGAGCCTGCATGCTGCACTCTTAAAAAACTGCACTAGTGGAGGTGACTGCCGTCACTGTTGCCACTGTTGAAATACGTAACCCACTGCATCACTGTGCTCACATCCACTGTTTGGTGCTCATAAACATTCAGCAAGCTTTGATGAATGTCTGTGAGTGCCATTTTTTCCACATGGGGGAATTCAATTCCAACCCTTTGTTCCATATGCCCTTCCATGCCAGATGCCATTGTGTCAGACCACCCCTCTGCTGCCACCTGTCACACAGGAACAAAATAGAACGGAATATTGGTGGGAAGGTTCACCCTTTACTGCCATCCCTCAAACATCTGCATCTAACGCTGTGGGCCAACAAAATAAAATAGGAGGCATTACTTTTGGAGCAGCCCTCATAAAATATACAATATAATTAATGTATTTAAGTAACAAAACTTAATTTTTAATATTTTTTATTAAAACAAATTTAAAAAGAGCAACAAAAACATAAAACCAATGGGATATTTAACTATTTTTGCAACGCTAATGCATCAGTTGGGTTCAGTGTCAGTGGTTGCAATTCTTGATGAGGTCTCAGGTGTTGTGCAGAGATTTTTGATGAGATTTTGCTCTTCCTGTGCTTTCTCCTTGAAAACAGCTGTTCACAAATGTATGTACTGCAGGAAGCAATGACATGAATAAGGTGCACTGCGAAGTGGGGGATACTTCTCTCTGGTTAGACAGGGCTTATAAAGATCTGGTAAAAAGACATGGTCAAATTTTTGATTGCAACTCTACACATTCCATTTGAAATTTCACAAGTAATGTATTTATGTTGACTGAAAATGGAGTCACAAATAAACTGAAAAATTGATGATTTTTTTGCAATCTTGAAATCAGTTCTCAATTTCTTTCATCAAAATGGAAAGCACAGCTGCATATTTTTTGCTGTTCACAGGATTGTGTTCAGGCAATATAACAAAATGCCTAAAATTATTTGCCATAACTTGAGTTAGCACTGCAAAGTGCCCTCCCAGTGCCCTGGTTTCAGCTCAGATAGGGTTAAGAGCACACCGCTGCTTGGTTACCAGGCTGGGCCACTCTGAGTCAGAGCCACTGCATGGTGATACAGGGCAGGGGGCTGCCACAATGCAAGCTGTGCCAGCCTGCATATGGCCCTTGGGCTACGGGTTGAGCATGCCTGCCCTACTGCATTCCTCAGTAGTTTTTTGGCTCTTCTTGCCCATTTTGTCCTCGAGTAACATTAAATGATCAAATGTGATTTCCAAAGACATGGCAAGAAGAAGAATCCAAGTTCTCACATGAAAACATTTCTAATGCTTAGCCTTTTTAGACCTGGCAAAGAGCCTAATTTCCACTGCCTTTTAATAAGATGCAGCATGCAAAGTGCTCAATATTCAGTGAGCTTTTAAAAAACTGTTCACCCATAAGAGCTTCCTGGTTGTTCACCCACTCTTAGGACAGAGAGTGGGAGTGGAAGTTGAAGGTCTGCCTATTACTGCTACCTTTCTGCGTCTGGCAAGGGAAAAGAAATAGATTTACTTCATACGATTCTTCCATGCACGTTGTGCAAGAAGCTGGTGGTGGAGAGCGAAGGAGCGTTTTTCAATCCTCATAAGAATGTATGATAATCCAGGTCTCAATCTTTCACAATGGCTTGCATAGTTTTAAAGTTACTTTTATTTGCTTTTTTTTCTTTTCCCTCAATTTATTGTAATGAAGTAATGCACTAAGAAGCAATGTTTTGACAAGAAAATCAAAGATAACACTATGAAACTGTTCTTTATAAAGTTATCAGCAAAATCTAAATTCATTTTACAAGGAAACATGAGCTTTTGCCTGGTAATTAACTGAGATGATTCCAGAAAGAAGACTCATTTTTCATGTGGCATAATGACACGTATTGTTTCCCATTAAAAAGTTGAGAAAGCACGTGAGTGTTCCGCTAGATCTCAGCCAACATGGACTGTTTAACACCAAGGCCTCCAAGTAGTAGTTTTATTTCCTATCTTTATGTGCAGCTGTATTTTCTCCAGGACAGAGAAAATAGACAGGGTGTCAGAAGCTGAGAGTCACAGAATCGAGACATAGCCCATTTTGCCATATTCAGTTTATCTTTCCTTGTTTTTAAAATAAGAGAAAGTGTTGCTAAAGATGCAAGCAGATAATTTGCTTAGTGTGTTATTAGCTTTACTTTTAATTGGGAGAGTCATTTATAATGTGTACAAAGTCACAAGGTGAAACAACTTCATTTCTTCTGTAGAGGCAGCAGAAGACTTTTCTAAACATACAGTGGAGTAGCAGCCATTAAGAGTCCAGTAACGTGATCACATCCCAAGAAAATAGCAAGTTATTTATGCACTATTTAATTTTAACCAGGATTTCTTACATCCGTTTTTACAGTTGAAGTTAATAAAGTCTAACTGCAACATAAGACTCACATGGAACTGTCCCCTGTAGCCTTCAGCCTTGCAGAATTGTGTGTATGCACAGAGGTAGAACACTGGGCATGAAAAGGCATTCTGGGCAACTTACCCTTGGGAGCCTGCTGAACTCCAAAACCATCCTATGGGTTGCAGTGCTGCTCAGAACTGACATAGTTCAGCATGCTGCCTCCACCCTATGATACTTAACATCACACTGAGATATACTGGGGTGCAGGGGGTCTTCACGAGCAGCCTTCCAGGCCTGCAGTAAGCACAAAAACTGAACTTTCAGGAGGTTGTGCTTATACTTCCATATGTCTCTTATTATAAGCTCGGGAAATGCATAATTAGTTGTCTAATACCTATACCTTGGAAATTATTGATTTTGTAACTATGCACTCTAAAATGCTACAAATAAATGAAATATGCTAGAACAGTTTGGCCACATCAGAATATAAAATGGCAAAAAATACAAACGTGCAAAACAGAAACTAAAGGAAAATTAAAGGGTCTCTAGCAATATGGATATTTTGAAACAGATTTGTGAACAGGCATTCACGACTGAGCAAGAAAGAGCCAGTCATTCTTCTTGCTGATATAGACATGTCTCAAGTGCATCTTGAAAGATAGCTGAACATCTGAGTAAAGCATGGTGGAGATGACATCCAGGGGAAGTAGAAGTACTCAAAACAAGAGTTTTGCTAAAGAGAAAGCACGTACACCACTCATGTATAAACCCACACCACACAAGAAAGTTTAGTCAAGATCGAAATAGCCATTTCACCTTTTGTGAAACAGAATATTTTTCACCCTGTCTTACAGCAGCAGAAGAGTTGACTTGCTGCTGAGAAATTTCAGGGGCAGTTACTTCCCTGGCATCATGAAAAAAATGGATAAAACCTTCAAAGTCTCAGAAAGTACAACAAAGCTGCTCTTAACACTGCAGCTCTGCGCAGCAAGAGAGGGCAGCAGAACTGACAAGGAAACTAAGCTCAGCCTGGAAACTGAATGTTATTACCAAGGTGCCAATATCCTAAGAGAAGCAAAATCTACTTAGCAGGAGGTGCTATCTTAATTTTGGTATCATATAATCCACTGTTGACAAACTGTTAATTGACTGAGCACAGCAACCACCAACACAGCAAGTGCTGAAAAGGACATGGGTTGACTAACTGGAATCATTCCTGATCTGTCATCACATTTTCACAGGATAAGTACACAACTGGTTTATCACAGAAATGGAAATCACACCTGCCCCAAGCTGTCATTAGCATGCTACAATGCCAAGTAGCTAGGAGAGAGGTAGATGTGAGCAGAATTTGCATCAACGGCAGGCGTTTGCTTTCCCTTCATAAATCAACAGCCCACATTCCACTGCTGCCAGTGGACTAACAGTGTTAGGAATCAGAAAAAGGACAGGGAAGCAAACTACTGTTCTCTGCTTCTTACAGTACTGAGAGGCAACCCACTGGTTATGAAGCCACAGGTCTTAAATAAATAAACAGTTTTTGCAATATGAAACATGACCAAATTTTGGAACCTGCTGCTAAAGGATCTAGGAGCCATGAATAGGTTCAAAGAGGAGATAAAAAAATAAAGCTTCTCTTCCAGGAACATTTTGAAGTATTCGTACCAGGTATTGCCAAGATTGAGAAGATTGTATACACAGTCTGAGCTTGTACTCTTTCCCTAAGAATTTGTTGCTGTTCAGTGTTGCACAGAAGCCTTGGTTTGGTAGCAATATGTCTAATCAAGCCCTGCAATTTTTATATTTAGGATGACTTCAGTCCTTGAGGCTTAGTTAGATGAGAAAGAGGAGCCAGGTTTCAGAAACAACAAACAGGAAGCTAAGGGAAATTCCATAAATTCACTTAATCTTAGCTTTCTTTTTCCTTTCGACTCCACAGATTCAGGATGATTTTGCACACTATTTCCTATGACTTGCAATTTTTAGGTAAGTAGAGCATTTCTCACTGGAGTATTCTGATATGTATTTTTAAAGGTATTCTACCTGTGCAGATTTTTAGTGATGCAGTACCAGTAGGAGTGAAGGGGAGATATTGAAAAAAAAATCTTAGTATACTTTTAATATCGTGCAGTTTGTCAAATAAATCTGAACACAGAAGTAGAATTGCTTGCCCAAAATGCCAGTGAGGTTAAAATCCGACTCCTACACATCAGAAAAATCTTTCATGAAAACAAACAAAGAAAGTCTGCAAAAATCTCTTATCAAATAACTATAAAAATTGTGCTCGTTCGTAAAATGGGTATCTGGGAGGTTAAGGCTATGTCCTGAGAAGACATACAGAAACGGTGGCTGAGTTGTTAAAGCAGTTCAAGGAAGGAAGCACGTTTCACTTGGCTCAATTGAGCTTAGTGGCCTTGGGCTATGTAAGTTATTCTCTGTCTGTATCAGCTTCACTAACCTTACTGAGATATTACGGATTTAAAAAACAAATAAACGAAAAAAACCCACATATGTAGAATATACACAAAGCATTATGGATAAGAGTGCTTACACAGACCTCTTTACAAGCCTCTTAAAACAAGAAGCTGCCAAAGACACTGATTTGACACCTTTATCTCCATTAATACTCAGCTCCTCACAATGTACTCTCACCTTGATGTCCTGAGAAACAGACAGCTGAACAGAGGCTGCAAAACAGCTCAAAAATAGCAAGAATTACTGCAAACTGCTACAGAACAGCGCACGATATGCTGTAGAATGTGCTGGCAAAGGCACACATGTTTCTTCTAAATCAGAGAGGAAGGAAACTTTGATCCAAAAAGACATTTTACTGGGCAGTCATCCTTATGAAGTGGGATACATACTCCACTGTTTTCTCATGCCCCAGGAAAGCTCAGAAGTCCAACATTTATAACTTTTTTTCTCCTTCCCAGACTTTATTTTAACAAACAGCCATTCCATTTCTTCAGAATGAAGGTAAGTTGACACTTAAAGCTGTGAAATCAGCATGGAAACGTTATTAAGCATGCCAGATTTGCTAGGCTACCCTGCAGAAAAATACAGTGATTCTAATTAGAATCCAGCCATAAGGAGACAGGTTAATCCAATTCAGTGAGTGCTGAAACTGAAACTTTCAAAAGCTTTAACTTAATCTGGCCTAGGTATAGCAGTACGTATACATTCCTTATCTGATTTCTCCAAGGTGCTGTTTGCCTTTCATGAAAACTTGATACTCTGTAAACAAGTATTAAATCAGAACATTATACTCTCTGGTCAAGCATGCAAGACATACGAAAACTCTGGCTATAGACTGCTCTCTCAACAAACTGACAGTAGTTTCCACTCCTCTTCAGGCTGAAAGTAAGTAGGTTCTTCCAGAAGATTAGCTTAGCAGCCAGTAATCTGTTTCTCTAAACAGCCTGTTCTGAAGTGCAGAAGCAAATCCTACTTCTGTAATCCTGTTGGTTTCATTGGCAGACAGGAGTTTGTGACAAGCATATATCCTATTGTAACAAAACATCGTGCAGCATGTACCATCTGAGAAGTACTATTTTCTTTCCTCGCTTAGGCCAATTAAAGATTAAAATATTTTAATGAGGAAAATACTGGATTGCCCAGTTCTAGAAATTTTCAGAGAAAGACTACGTGTTTCTTACTGTTAATAAAATCCCAGAAGAATCTAACCTTAAACTTTAAGAATAGTACTGATGTTTGCCCTCAGCACTTTCATTCCAGCCTTAGTCTATATGTTTTCCCACTTCGCATATCAGGGAGCAGCAAAAGCAGGGCTGGCCCATAAGTAAAAAGCCAAGCCAGGATTGCAGGGTGACTCCAGTGCAGACCAGTCCCACTAACCTGGACATTTTTCTACAGATTCTGAACAGGGCAGGCAGTACAAGGTGCAGGTAACAAGACCTATCAACAGCCCCAGGCACAGCAAGGTAATGAACCAGGTACCATAGCCATCCAGACAGAAAATAATGCTGTTATATATGCATCAAGTACACCTGTAAGACATAGCTGAAGACCAACAATTCTACAATAAAGGTCAAACCAGAGCACACTGCCCTGCTCATTACACAAATGGGGCCCACTTGCCGGTGGGAAGAGATATCATCATATCATACGTAGATTGGCTCAGACTGAAAAATTAACACCATCTAGTTCCAATCCCCTGCCATGGGCAGGGTTGCCACCCAGTGAATCAGGTGGCCCAGAACCCACCCAACGTGGCCTTGAATGCCTCCAGGATGGGGCATCCACAACTGTCCTGGGCAACCTGTTCACGTGCCTCACCACCCTCTGAGTGAAAAATTTCCAACTAACATCTAACCTCTTTTGGTTTAAAATCATTCCCCCTTGTCCTATCAATATCTGCCCATGTAAAAATCTGGTCTCCCTCCTGATTATAAGCTCCCTTCAAGTACTGGAATGCCACATTGAGGTCTCCCCAGAAACTTCTCCAGGCTGAGCAAGCCCAGCTCCAGCTCCTTCAGCCTTTCTTTGTAGGATATGTGCTCCAGCCCTCTGATCTCTCTGTGGCCCTCCACTGAACCTGCTCTAACTGCTCCACATCTTCCTTGTGCTGGGGGCCCCAGACCTGGACACAGTACTCCAGACAGTCTTCACAAGGGCACAGTAGAAGAGGATAATCCCTTCCCTCTCCCTACTGGCTACTCTTCTTTTGATGCAGCCCAGGATACAGTTGGCCTTCCAGGTTGCAAGCACGTGCTGCTGCCTCGTGTCCAGCTTTTTGTCTACCAAAACCTCTGAGTCGTTCTAAGCAGGGCTGCTCTCAGTGAGTTCTTGTCCTAGTCTGTACACATATGTAAGCATGAAGTGGAGGTCCTAGATGCAGCTGATGAGGGCCACTAAAGCACAGTTCTTTAATGGTAATTGCTCACTGAGAGCAGCCCTGTTGAGAAGCATAAAGCCAAATAAGAAAGTAATTTTCTCATTATTATGGTCAAGTCTCTGTCAGGGTTACTGGTATAAACATCTTCTCAGCCTTTTAATATAACTGTTTTGAGATACCTTTGGTTTTGGCTTCAGCTGTCCTCAGGTTTACAGTACTGGTTATTTTCTTACATCTATACGTCTCTGACTGAGATTGCAGCAAAATGCCTGCCGGTCAGGTTTTAGATATAAATCAAGTTGTATTAGGAGGCCATCATTATCTTACACTTTCCCTCTTCAACTTTTCATTACTTCATGGAGAAGTTCACAGAAAATAACAGAACAAAATGTAAAACATCAGCTTACAAAATTTCCATCATTTGTGCTATAGAAGCACTTGGATCAAAAGCTGTTCTGCTGGGTGAGGCACAGAAATACAAATTCTGCACTTTCACTGTGTTTTGAGCAGTGGGACACTTGCATTCCCACTGGGTAAGAGAGTTGTGACATAAGCTATTTAGGGTCAAGCATACCAAATGGTATATTTGTTTCAGGGACAAGGCTCTGTAGGAGTGACCAGAGTTACAGGACTGGAATGAAGTACTTGGATATACAGTCCTCTTGGCTAGAGAGGGTCTGAAGCCAAAGAGGGCTTGCTTTGGCAGCCGCTGCTTTGCAGCTCTTTACTTTGCAAACTGCCTTATTTATCTGTTCTTCAGTGTATGCCAAAAGCAGTTCATTATAGGGTCAGGTCAGGATCCCTGAAAATTAGTCTTCAGTAACATTGATACAATATACTATGTGCCACCCACAAAGCAAGATAGTTTTTCTTTCTTAATCAACTGGTATGGATGGAAAAAGACAAGATGTTTGGGGATAAGTAAACCTTTGCAAGTGCACAAAAAGCATTCAAGAAGTCTGGTTTAAAAGTATCTGGATGAAGCTGAAAGAACAAAATGCTTTCCAGGAAGCTCTTGCCACACAGAAAGCTGGAAAGTAGGAATACTTTAGAAATCAGCAGTGAAGGTCAAGTAGAGGTCTCTTTTGGAATGAGTCATTTAAGACAATGTACCTATATCCTTTAAGTGTCCTTTGGATTGTTACTTTTGTAATGCACTTATTGTCCACTTGTGGAGCTGAGCAGTTCTTAATTGGCAAAAAAGGCTCTGAGCACTTACCAACTTTAGCTTCCATATTCCTTATGAAGCATGCTATTTCTAGATATCTGCTAATGCAGCCTTTGGCAAGAGTGGCTCTGCAAGAAAGATTAAAATAAGCCCTGTCATTAGCCCACACTTCAGACAAGTGTGCACCTCCTATACTTATTCTTCTTTCTGTCAAAAGCAAAACATTATCCTGACTTCATCTGCTTGATACCCTTGTATTCTAGGACTAGATCTCACAGATGTTCTGCACAGGATACACCTAGAGAAAGATCAGTTTCCTTTATATTGGTCACCTTCACAGTCAAATGACTTGTCTGAAAGTTGCAATAGGCTCAAATATTTATGGACACTTTGGATGTTGCATTTAATCATGGTATGATAATTAGTCACTGATTGTATATTTGTAGATTTTTATGTCCTTGGCAAATAAAAGACTAGAACTTCAGCTTCCCGGAAGCTTGATTATAGTCTTTCTCTCTCAGAAAATTTGCATATAAATAGACTTCTGCTTTCATAAGTCCCGGCAATGAAATATGATTTCTTGATCCAACAGTTTGTACTCTAATCCAACAGTAACTCTTCAAGCAGAACTTCTACTAACAGTCTTTAGTCTAAATAGGGACTTCTACAGCAGACCTGTGATCACTGTCCCAGGTAAATGAGAGGTAGTTGTAACTTCCAGATGACAAACTGACTAGCAGAGACTTTCACCAGTGGCAGCATATGGGTCTCTGGCAAGTGTCACACTCAAGCAGCTGCAGTGTGAGCTCCAGAGTTGCTCTGTGCTGGATGGAAACTTATGCTGGAAGCAGTTATCTGGGTGGACCACATTCTCTGGCACCTATAAGAGCATTTAGTCACCACCAGTAGAGTCACATTCATAAATATATCCTTGCAGAGGCCTACTGATCTATAATCTACCTCTGAGCAGCAGAGATAAATGTTTTTATGGCCGCATAAATTATAATGAAATGTAAGCAACCTTCTCATTCCACTTTGCAGCAATTCTGCAGAGGTGATCCAGCCCATCTATCACTATAAAATCCCCTTGCTTTGGTAGGCTCTTCATTCATCTGTTTTTTGTTTATTAGAAAGACATTATCGGAACCAGTAATTTTGAACTCAGCCTGCTTTACACTTCAATACAGAAAACTTTTTTCATCAAATCCAATTTTCATACAAGAAACCTCTCCAGAATCAGTGGAGTGATTTTATGACTGTGACTGAATGTGTCTGATCTTGTTCCTAATAGTCCAGGAACAATTTGAGATCATTTTCTAAAAGATAAATGGCTTGAAATGCCTATTGGACACTAGTCATACAAGATGAATGATGAGATAAACTCAGATAATACTGCAACGTAATTCTTCTTTCAAGTGACTTATTTTAGCTTAGAAAGAAGGTAGAATTACCAGGAGAATAACGCTGGCAAAGCCATGGCAGAATATTGAAGGTTATGCAACTACATTTCTTGCATTCTTTCTGCGTTTCAGTAAGTTTCTCTGCATAGGTAGTTTTTCCAGTGTCTTGCATTGTCTTTGCTGTCATTTACGTTCTCTAAAGTTTTACTGGGGAGTGCAGTGGGGAAATGACAGCATTACTTGTCCATTTTCTTTCATCTATATAGTGCGCAAGTCAATGGGAGGGAGAGGAGGGAAATGTGCCCAGAGATGCAGGCATTCACCAGTTAAATAAGAGGTCCAGGATAAGTGTTTTATACTTGTTTTATCACATTGAAGAAGAGATGAATATTACTTTCTCAAAATTTGGAAATGATTAGAGAACTTCTGGAAAAAAAAATCAGCATACATATCAAGCCAACGTACCAAATAACCATGCAGCTGGGGGGCAGGTTATTATTCATTGCATTTAAATGAAGACATATTTTCTTAATGTGAGAGATTGATTACATTCTATGAAAAGGTAGCGTGGATATAGCAATACTTTGGAAAATATTTCTCAGTTTTTCCTGTTTTTATTAGAAATTACTTATCTCTAGCTCTGAATCCAAATTAATATGTAAAGATTGTCACAAAAGTTGAAATTAGTGGACGTTTGGCTTGAGAACTACGTGCAATAATATCTGCATTTGTGGATCTGCTGCAATGTCTTTGAAACACTCATCCAAAAATTGACTGCAAGCAAGAACTTAGCTTTTCATTTCCCAAACACACCACCTTATCAGGTCAGTTTTATTCTTTTTGCTCAGAGTTTTGAAGGTATTGTGACCTTCAAAAAAAAAGCGCCATACATTTTTATAGCACATGGAAGATACGCCACTGTAGAATACCTGCAAGCTTAGCCTAAGCTTACGTCTGTGCCTTTGGGCGGCCTGCTTCATTACTTCACTTCTGCAGCATTCAGAGCAGGTTTAAAATGAGTACGATGTACTGCAAAGAGGGCTGCCTACTATTAGTGAGACCATCACTGAACAGGAAAAGTACTTCCAGTGCTTGCAGTACCCAGTGTAGCTTTCAGATATGCAATTCTTTTGCGGTCCCTGCTTAAGTCAATGGACAATTTCCATATCTATCTGACTTCAGCATGGTTTGATTCATACTTTTAACACAACACTTGGCCACCATAAAGGAGCGGAAGAAGGGCTATATTTGAAATAACAAGTCACTGATGGTAAAAAGCCATGTCCAACAAATGTTACCAGATGAAGGCCTGAATTTTGGATTCCTGTACTGTGTAAAGAAGAACAGCTTCTTTGCCTTTAAAATAATTATTTCTGATTTAATTCAGAAGTACAATCAGAATAATTCCACATCAATAACTGCTTATGAGGGCTGCTGTGAAAGCACTGGCTCCTATTTTATTGCACTGGCCCATGATGTCATACCATGTTGATGGTATGGCAGTAGAGGTTGAACCGTTCTGCCAGTATTCCATTAAATGGTGTTGCTGAGTGACAGATGGCAGCAAAGGAACAGTTTGACAGAATGGTGTCTGACATGGAAATGCATATGGAGCAAAGGCATGTCACTGAATTCTTCTATGAAGAAAAAATTGCCCCCACTGACATTCATTGACACTTGCTGGGCATTTGTGGAGGCCATACAGTGGATGTTAGCACAGTGAGGTGGTAGGTGGTGTTTCAGCAGTGGTGATAGTGACATGAAAGACAAAATGCTCCCAGTAGCCATGCAGATTTTTATGAGCACAGCATGCAGGCTCTTGTTCAATGCTGATGAAAATGCATAGCTAATGGTGGTGACTGTGTTGAAAAATAGCTATGTAGCTGAGAATTTGCTCTATTAAATAACGTTATTGTGCTCTTTGTATCGGTTGTAGTTTCCATGGAAATAAATAGGAGGCATTACTTTCGGAGCGAAATATGTACAATTTAAATATGTTTTAAATCTTGTCCTATGTATACCTGTGCCATTCTGACAACTGTTAGAAAGGAACCCGTGTTACAGTAGACAGGAATACTGACTGCAGTCAAACAGCAACATGTGTGAGAACAAAACGTGGCCACAGATGTTTGCACTAGCCGTACTGTCTGATGAACCTTGCTAGCTTGAGCTTGCATCACAATCTAATAAAAACCTAATAATTCCTTTTCATCTTGCTCACTCAGCCACATATATCAGGCTTTGGAGGTGTCAGATCTAAAAGGAGAACTGTTCTTCTGCCTTGGAGATTTTTGATTGCTGAAGAACAATATATTGCAAGAAACAGTTCCTTATTCAGCAGGAGAATTCAGTTTTAGAAAAGTAAAAAAGAAAGAAAAAGAAGCCAGGCAATAAAAAATCACATTTCTTATCAGATCTGCCTTGATCTGATGCATACAATCTTGAAAGCTTGCTCTCCTATCTCTTGCAACTTCTTTTAAATTCTGAAAGTCCTTGACAGGCAGATAAAGAACAGATGCGTATTAGAGGTGGGAGATGATCTTGTAGGAGGTCTAAGCTTGAGTTATGCAAAGATAAGGATGTGGAGGCATGACTGCATGGTGGAGTGCTATGTGGGTAGAGCAATCCCCCAGTATGCAACTCTTCGTAGGACTGGCTATTACATAAGGCTTGTAAATGACCTCCTGTCTGTCCATTTTGTAGCTTGGTGGATCTATGAAGATACGAAAAGAGACATTTCACCAAAAACAGGCTGCCCTTCAGTTCTAGATCTCATTCTGTCTGTCCAGTTCCCCTTCAGGGCAGTTGTCTTTTCTAAGCCAGCAAGACAGCAGTTTCTCTAGTTCCCACGTAGGTATCATATACTTGCTAAACCGGTTTCACTCTGGCATCTCTGCTTGCTGGGGGTTATGGATGTCTCTAGCCAGGGGAAGTATACTGAACACAGTACGCTGGTGCAGTTTCAGTCAAAGACTGAAACAATAAATAAACAACAAATGAGTGGTCAGGTTGTTTTGTTTGTTTGTTTGTGTATATATATTTATTTTTATTTTTTGTAATAAGAGAACATTTTCATTGCTGAGTACCTTCACTAACCTGTCTTTGAACCAGAGTGCTTAAAAGAACAATTCTGCACATTTATGCAGGACAGCAAGCCACAAAGTTAGTTGGAAATGTTCTTGGAATGTACATTTAACTGGAAGTGTTATGGTTTCAGTATCCTCCCTGGCTTTCTGTAAGAAGGTGCAAAATATGATTTCATGTTCTCATTGTATACTTACCTTCTGGTGGGAGGCATTAGATAAGGTTCTGTCAAACTTCATAAAAAGAAGAAAATTCTTTAAATACTTTTAAGTATTTCAGGGAATTTTGTAGTGTGATTTATGAAGAACAGATACGGACATTTCTGGTCAAAAAGTCAAACCAATATAAAAGGTTTGAATCACTTTAAATAGATATCAAAAGCAGAGCCACTATGAGTTTCCAAGAGTTAGCTAATCGTGGTGATGTGCTGTATTTGCTGATCTGTCTATTTCAAACTAAAACTTTCTCCATCAACACAATATGCCTTAGGGTTAACAAATTCCTCTTCAAATATGTATGGAATGTTTATTTCTGGCCATGTATTTTTTATTCTCTATTAAATTACTTGCCTTAAATTGGGAAAAAAGTTTCAAACTCTTTTACTGCTCAGATAGTGAAAAAATTACTGCAGCTATTATTTCATTATGCACAGGGACAGATTACATTAAAATTGGAAGTATCAGTTGCTGTTGCTTGTATGATAATAACTTCGTATTTCATTGTTTAACAAACAAGCACAAGCTTTCTAGTGACTGTCAAAAGAAACAGAAATTACTGTTAGGGAAGACTGGGAAACTGTTTGGTGTTTCCTCTGGTTAGATTATGGACTGGTCATGAAGGTACATAACATTCCAGTACAGAAATATTTGTGACATGAGTGCCTGCAGTACCACAGAGAAGAAGGAAGATATGTTTGCATTTGTCCATTCATTCAGATCTACCACATTAACTTATTTTCTTTTCTATACTATAGTTTAACTTTCCATTTTATAATCAAAATACATCTATATTCCTGGAATGCTCTGTGCTGACACATCCCTTCTATGCTCCTTTGAGTCCTTTGTCCTGCTACAGAAAGAAATTGCCTTTGGCAGCTTCCCCTGGTACCGTGTATTGAAGATATAAAACATATACTTGGCTGTGAATGCGGCTAAATGAAAAACTGGCTTCCCTTGCCAGGTCTTTAGAAGAAGGGAAAGCAGACAGGTGGAATAAGGAAAATCTTAAACTATCCCAGACTGTGATTTGAAGTCCAAAGAAACCGACCTCTCCATTTGAAAGACAATATTCTCTTTAGATCTTCTAGTATTTAATCCTGGCTTTGCACTATGAAAACATGGAGCTACATAAGTTAACTCATAAGTGTTCCATATTCTATCAAAAAAATAACTGTGGTTAATGGACAGGACACACTTCCAGCAACAGTGGACAAAACCTAAACTGACATCTTGACTCCTAAACCCTTTCTGTAACAGAAGTGGTACTATGTAAGCTGGAAAAACATGTTTCTCTTAAGAAAGCACAGCCAGATGAGAAACAGAAATAAATGGAGTAAAATTTAAAGATGTACGTGTTTAACAGAAGCACAGTGAAGCTAAAGGAGAGTAAGTTTAACAAGGGACAGAGTGATAAAGTAATTAGGAAAGTAATAAATGTTCTGACAGACCAGACAATGGTCTTTATTAACTGTTCAGCTTCTCCTGCTTTCTCCTTTTATCTGTTTCCCATTTTATGCTCCTAATCAGGTTCAAATGAGGTGTATCTGCTCCATCTTTGCAAGCTTAACCTACTTTAGAAGGATTAACAGCACCATGACATTTCTACCCCATTTTAGGAATACTGGGTGCTGTTTTAGAAATGAAAGCAACTCTGCCTTATTCCTGAGCAGCCTTTATCTAAACTTTAAACATCCTGTGCTAAATGCGGTTAGTAATCATCTATAAACCTATACTGCCTGGTACTAAAGAGGTCCCTAGATGTACTCCTAGGGGTTTTGCTTTTTTCTTCCTGACATCTGTCTCTCCTGGTCCTTTCACAAGTACTTCCTCATATATTTGGAGCCACTTCATGGAGACTTGTTTTGCCATCTTTTTCATTCACATTCTCTCTGAGGACAGACATTCAAGAGCTGGTCCAACACAATAAAATGTTCCTGAGCCCCTCCTTCCACACATCAGCTCTTTGTCACATAAATTTACCTAATTTGGTTCCAGCAGGTGAATCCTTCCATCATGTATAAAACTTCTTTTGGTTTTGGCCAATCATTTCTTCCTTTTCTTTCTTTCTTTCCTCCACTTTCCTTTTTCCTTTTTCCTTTTCCTTTTCCTTTCTCTAGGAGAATCTATATAAAAACTAATGTATTTCCCTTAGGCTTCCCTAGTTCTTACTGAGCAGCAATGTAAAGTCCCTTCTTATTACCTACTCACAAAAGAACTTTAGCTAAGTATATGTCTTCTCAAATAGTTTCTACTGTTGTATTTTTCTCTCTTCACTGCATAATTCATAAATTTTTCTAGGTCTAAATATTGCTAAAATGCCACATTCAATATTCAATCTACTTATTCAAGTAGGAAGGGCATTGATAAATTATGATAAATGTTTTCTTTTACAAACCACAAAAATAGCTAAACGATTAGAAAAAAAAATGGAATATAGAGACAGAGTTCAGTCTCTGTGTATTGCATAGCAAAGAGCAGAAAGTATGTGTCGCATGAGACTCTTACTTCATTCTCAGCTGGCATTAATCCCGGTGGCAGGAAGCTCAAAGCTCAGATAGGCAGGGATCTCAACAATGCTGGGAAGCGATTGACAAAAAATCTTCCTTGGTAACAGCAGATACTTTTTGAAAACCTAGTGAAAAGAGAATGTAAGTCACCAGTGAGCCACCAGGAGATGTGGCCTACCCTCGTGCAGTCGCAAATGAGGAAAACTGCTATTGTTGTTTCATTTCTGCATAGTGTGTAGTGCTACAGGCAAGTCTGTCTCCCTGCACAGCCAGTTTTGCAGGGACTGTGAAAGCCCACTGCTGCTTCTCCTTCTGATTATGGCCTGTCTTACGTGTCTGTGTTTGGATGCTAGTGCTGAGTTCACTTGAGCTTCAACAGATATAGGCCAGATCTATATTCAGGCTCTAAGGAATGGTTTGATCAAGGAGAAGGTTTGATTCCCATGGAGAAGAATAACGTGTAAGAGCCTCGTTAGATGTTAGACAGTTAGAGGTATTAAGTCCTAGTGTTTCCTCAAGCAGGGAAAAACTAAACACACTGACATATGTAAATGTTTTCTCAACACAGCTAGTTAACTTCTGGAGAACCTCTTAGAGAGTTCCTCTCAAGCCAAGACAGCCAGACTTCAGCCAAGATTTTAGGAAATTCTGCAATCTGTATCTGGCAGGAAGGGAGACCAAACCTTTAGAATGATCTCCTCAGCTTTATTTTGGTCAGTTTAGCAGGTTGAGGAAGCCAGCTGTACGAAGACTGGAGGCTGCAGCTGTTATGCTCCGGGGGAAGGCCGCCACCCGGGGTGAGCTAAAGGAGCAGGGCTAACAGGAACCTCAGTTCAGTCTGTAAAGAAATGTGAATACCTGGCACGTACTGAAGTAGGGCCGGGATCGGCCGGCTGGGAGCAGCCAGTGGCCCTGGGCCTCCGACTGAGCGTGGTCAGTCAGCGCTGGCAGCCAGCAGCATTCCATGCCGCGCTAACACCAAGTGGTTACCGCCCTCACTCGATGCTCATAACTCAGCATCTTGAAGACGGCATCCCATTACGGGTGTGCTCGACACAATAAACACTCATAAACCCGCTCGAGTACAGCAGGGCATTGGCGCGGGCAGGGCTGGAGCTCGCGATGAGGCGGCCTCCCTTCAGGAACGGAGGAAACCACAGCGCGCGCCGCCTCAGCAGCCGGCTCGAGACAGCCAACGGCCGCGCCGCGCGCCCTTCGCGCTCCCGCGGCAGCCCCGCCCCCGCGGCGGCAGTTGGGCGGGGGCTGCCACCGCCCTCACTTCCTGGGCCGAGCGGGGGCAACATGGCGGCCAGTGGTGGCGTGGCCCTGCTTTTGGGGGCTGTGCTCGGCCCTCTCGCCGCCTCGGTTTTCTCCTCGTCACCCGTGGGCAGCCCTGGCGAGCCGCGGAGCCGCGTGCAGGTGCTGAGCGGCTCCAACTGGAGCCTGGTGCTGCAGGGCCAGTGGATGGTGGAGTTGTGAGTAACGGCCGCTCTCCCGCCTGGGGATGGGGTGGTGTGAGGAGGCTCACCCTTGAGGGGCGGCCGCAGGGTTCGGCCTCACCTCGGCCCTGTGCTGCCTGGCCCGGCGCGGAGTGGAGCTGGGGAGGCCTCTACTCGTCTGCGGGCAGCCGCAGCCTGAGGCTGGGCCCGGGGGCTCCCCCTACCCCTCACCTGCTGTGCCCTTTGCTAAGTTCCCCTGGTGGCCTCGAGCTTATGGGCGCGCTGTGCGCCGGGCTTCGGGGTCTGGTGTAGGGGTTTTTTCTTCAGGTTTGTGTTCTACACAGATGCAACGTTAGGCAACACACGTTGTGCTGCTTCTTTGGGGCGTGCTTTCACTGAGATTTGTGTGAGCTAGGAAGGCTGAATTGGGCAGGCAGCGCTTAGCAGGAGTGGTGTTATGTAAATAATGCGGTATGCCATGGCTCTCGCATTCTTGCTCTTTAAGGGTTGTGCATCATGCTTCATTAATTTTTTCAGTGCTGCTGATGCTTTATTCTCTTGACAGCTGGAGAGGTTTGCTGGTTGTGGCCAGGGCTTTAAGTGCTTCTGGATAACTTCAGTGGTGTCTTGACTTCACTGGTGGTGTAAAACTTGCTGAAGAGCACGTGATGTCTTGTGCTTGAAGGGGAGTTTGCCTGTTAGCTTTTCGAAGGGAAAAAAAAGGGAGGAATAGTTTAAGCTGTGTATGTGCACAGTAGCTGTGTGCTGTGCAGATATTAAGTGGGGCTTTATTGTGGCATGTGTGCTTTATTTATTTCTCTGTGGAGGTTCTTTAATAGTTTTGAATAGACTAAGCGGCCTGTGAAAGAGGATACGGCCCACCAACTTCTAAACTTGTGCTCCTTCATAAATGCTTCCACAGCTGCTCAAAGTTTTATTCTTCTTCAATACTGAATTTTAGTTATCCTGATCTTTTTAGAGGGAGGGACTGTCACTTCTCTGTGGGCTTTGGTGCTCTAGATTTCACTGGAGACCTCATGTTATCAATGAATGGATGGAGGTGATCCTGAAATGGCTGATCAGAGGCCCAAAGATACCCCCTGTGGCAGCAGGGGACAGGGGTTTGCTGGTTTGATTTTGCGTTGTCTTATTTTTATTTTTTGCTCCAATATTTATTTATCTTCTTCTTATGTTCAGGCCCTAGGTGGAAGTTGTATGAACTTGCCTATTAATACACAGCTCAGTGAATCTTAGGGAGGAAATAGACTACTTAAGGTGACTCAGAACTTTCTTGTATTTCTGAGAAAGCATTTAAGTAACTACTGATGCGTGCCCCTGGGGAAGGAAGAAGACAGGAACTGACTGAAATCAGAAGTGGTTGGGATGATAACGCAGTTCAAATTGCTTTGTGTGTCTTTACTCCACTTGAAATGCTGCTCCATTGACTAAGTTACCTTTAGGGGTTTTTTTGTGTGTGTACTGTGCTTCATGTGGGAAAGAGACTTGGTCCTCCATGCTACTTTCTGTGGCACACTTCTAATACTTCCTACATCTGAGAAGGAATCTTTGCATCTCAGGAGGGTGCTAACTTAATGCTGCTGTTTCTGAATGAAGTTTGAGATTCTTGGTTGTGTCTAAACAATGGTTTGAGATTCAGAATTAGTTTCTTATTATTCTTACAGCTGTTCTCATATCGGCAGATTTGCCTTCCGCTGATTCTTATGTGGCTTAGAGCTGGTGGTGTAGACAGGAGTCCTGCACTTCACTGATTCACTTCTGCGCTGCGTGGGGTTGGCAAGGCTGCAGCACTGTTCATCAAACTTCATTTGATCAGAGAATCTGCTGTTGCTTTTTTAAGATTTTTTTAATGCAAAAGCTGTCAGGAAAGAAAAGTTGTTTTTTTCCATTTGTGAAAGTAGTGTAGGCTAACTACCACGTGCTGCCACTGTTTTTATTGTTTGTTCCTGGGTGTACAAATGGAGGGACTTAAGCCAGAAATAACTTGTATGCAGGATTCGTAGGAGTAATAGGATTTTTCTTCCTTCATCCCTTCCAGCTGAAGTGTGTGTACTTGACTGACTACTTATACTCAGTTATTTGTAGCTGACAAAACTGCAGGCCCTGGAAGCACTACTGCATTTTGATGATAATGTTCTGGATAACTTTGTGTCTGTAAAAGACATCACAACGCTTCCTGCTTGCTGTTACTATCGCAGCACGCAGACCTATGCTGAAGTGCTGAAAGTACGATGCTGGAATAAACCGTTGTAAAAAGCTTCGTTTTTTCTAGTTTGCAGCTGCATGATAATGTTTTGCTAGTGTGAGGAGCTTTTTGTCTTCATTTTTAATATTGTGTCTGTTGGGGATATAGAATACTAATTCCTGGTCTCTGTCCTTGACTGTGTTACAGGCTTGTGTATTTTGCATTTGTAAACTTAGCTCATTCCACACTTGATTGATTTCAATTTAACTTCCTCTTCTTCTTGAAGTAGATAAATGTTAGTAGTCTTTATGCCTCTGATTATGAATTAACTCCTTTTGATCCTACTGCACTTCAGGTGTTTGCCACTGGGAGAATCTCTACTTCAGTTCCCACACAGGATGTAAAATGTTTTGGTTCCCTTCAGTGAAACTTTCGGTGAAGTGTTAATGCTACGTGATCCTGAAAATGGGTGCTACAATTTGCAGTTCTAATTCTCACCAAGGCTTTAGGGGGAGGGGGGGGGGGGAGGGGAAGGATAGTAATAACCATAGTAGTAATAAGTAAGCAATAATCATGTTTTCAAATCTAGCTTATCATATAGCCTGCAGCATAGGCCCGTTACTTATTTCCTTATCGTTTATAGTTAAAGTATTGTCCTACTGCTTAGTAGGTAAAGTTATTGCAAAGGCTCAGTGCCCAGTACTCCTATGGAAACTACACTTCCAAGTGTCTGTAAGTCTAGCTGAATGTGTTGCCGTTTGCATGGTGTAATGCTTTTAAACTGCTCAAAAGACTCTGTAAAAACTTTAGAATTCAATAAATTATTCAACAACTAACTTAGATTCAGAACTCAGTAAGGTTGGGGAACTTTCTGTCACTTGTAAGAGCATAGTCTCACATTTTGTCTTTCTAGACTTCTCTTTGTCCTAATAATTAAAAAAACCCAAAAACAAACACTAGAGCTTCTGTTTGATTGTGAAGCTTCTGCAGACCTCCTGATTGAGTTTAGAGGAAGCAACCAAACGATCTGTGAATTCTTGTTTAATAACTGAACATTGGCTTGCCCTTTGCCAGACAGTGGCTGGTAAAATGTGAATCTGAAATATCTTTGGTAGCAGATGCTTTACTGTTGTCAGAAGGACAAATGTGTACCGAATGATGGAACTTAGTTTGCTGAAATACTTGAAGGCTTTGCATCCTTTTTTCAGGGATTGTTTGGCATTCTGTTTTCAAGATGAATGCTCTGTCCTTTTGAAAAATAAAATAAAACCTTGTGAATGGAGCATTTGTTTATTCTTTTGGATTGCAGATGGCACTTTTACAGTTGTCTTGTTCTTGAAGCTAGAAAGCTGAATAAGTACAATATATGTGGCCTTGCTTCCCATCTTGTTCTTGAAAGGTTGAAGTGCACTTCATTAGTCTGTAGAATGAGTGGTGGGTGGTAACACAAATGTTATCCTAGAGAACCCGTTTTCATTGGCTTAGAGTGTATCACCCCACAATGGTCAGCAGTTGCTTTTCCCCTTGATTTGGATATTACTGGAAAAGATAAGCCTGCCAGGTTGCTGAGGGAAATACAGCAAAATGGGAGCTTGTAAGGTTGAGCTCTAGCTCTGAAACGAAGTCCCCAGAACAGCATCTTAGTGCATTGCCATTCTGGTCAGTCAGCAGCAGTGCCTGGCTTCAGCTTAGCCCTTGGTCTGGGCTGCATGAAATAGTCCAGATACCCTGCGTGTGGCTCTAAAATAACCTCTTAAGCTTTTGTGAGCTCTTATTCAAGTTCAAACCTGGCACAGCAATACCTTTTAAAAATGCTGTTGGTCCACAGAAACTGGTTTTTAGAAAGAATTTGAGATATTTGGTTCCTCTCAAGTGTTGTAACGAATGCTGCAAGCACGTTTGCTAGGGTTATAGCTATTTGCAGAGACGGACTTAACTGTTATGAAGCGTCTGTTTTGGGACTCTGTGAGGACAGGAAATTCACTGCACTGTGTACCACTTAGTAGCCCTTGCTGCAGATGAGAAGAGGAACTATGCAACGATTTCAATTAGAGTTGTCAGTAATAAAAGCAGAATACTGTATATTAACAGAGTTAGTTGGAAGTAATGGAGATGGGGAGAGTGCACAGGATATAAAGGAGAGGAATCGAAGATGCGAAGGAGGAATAGCTAGCCTAAATGTGTTGTTTCTCTACTCATTAAACCTTTGGCGCATTTGTGTGTAGGGAAAAATGTGTCACTGAGAAGAACAGTAGTTCTGCTGCTTTCCCTCTTTCCCAGCTCTCTCTGGTTGTTGGCAGTCTGCAGTATCTACAGGAGTTCTTGCCTCTTGCTCACTTGCAGGTAGTGTGCTCCCTTCAGTCTCTTGAGGAAACAGTGACTGGTTGACTTCTGGCGTAGCTGAGTACCTTCCTTCCTCACTTGTTCTTTTTTTTTCTGTTAGACCCTAGAGAGGAAGGATGCCTTAGGCTGCAGCGTTTCATGATAGGATTTTCATGTGTGAAGGCTGTAGAAACATGGTTCAAAGGAAAAAGCAATCTCAAGTACTGCAGTTTTACTTTGTAGTGCTCCTTATCTTAAAAACAGATCTAAATGTTCGCCCTTTTTTGGGTGAGTGCTTGAATGGAGAAGGTCTGAGGTTCTACATGCTTCTAGGGTGCTTAAACTTCGGTTAGTTTAAATGAAGTCTTGCCGTGGGACTAATTAGCCATCTGCTTTACTCACCTATTTAAGGTTTGGGAGAAGCTTGGACCGCTGCTTTCAACTGTGTTTTATTGTTTTATAGTATTTTCTTACTGGATGTCCCAATTGTCAGTCAGCTGTATGGTTTTATGACTGATGTGGATGGCTGGGCACTTAAATTCTTGTGTTTCAATGTTACACAATCTTTACTTTTTCTAAATATTAGTTTGTTTTAGTATTCAGAATTTTTGTTAGGCAAGTGAGAAAACTACCTGACAAAATGAAAGAATCTCTTTTCTGTCGTTGGTAGTACCATTCTGTGAGGAGCTGCCAAAACAATTGCACCTCATTTTTATAGCACTTCTGATCTGAAATCAAGCTAATAGCTTGGTTTGTTTTAAACGATGCCTTTCATAGAAGAAACAGATAAGTTGTGTGTTTTGAGAGGAGAGAAGCTAGCCTGAACAGGAGAGCTCCATCTTTGCTGTGTTGCTGTTTTTCGGCCCATTGCTGTAAGCTGTTTTACCTTTGTTCGTAGATTCTTGCAACTTCCTGAAACTTCCATCACAGCGAAGTGAAGAGCAGTATTCCGGGTTGCATCTGTTCAGTGTCCATAGTCACTAATGGTGATACTAAACAGGCAATAGCGAATCGTTTACATTCGTCTGAAGATGAGCGAATTGGTCAATTCCCAGCCAAGCAGTTAGGTGTGGAAATGAGTAGTGGTGTGGCCTGTCACATTGTGTATCAGAAAATCTAGATCAAATCCTTCTGTGTTTACTAAGTACTTCTAGTGATACGGCTGAATGGCATGCTTATTCAAACAGATTTTACCTCAAGTTTTTTTTTATTGTAGCCATCAATGCGGTTGCTGATATTTGAAAGCCAAGACTTGTTCTTAAGTGCCTCTGTAATGCACAAATCACTGCAAGCCTGAGCTAATCCAACTGTAGATCAGAGATGGAAATAGACTTCACTTTTCTTGACTTAAAGAGCTTAATATTTTGCTTCCGGATTTTCTTGTGCTCTCTGTAGAAAAATTCTAGTCCTGTAAAGGGATTGGGGTGGGAAGACACCTGGCTTCTTTGAAACAATGATTTTAATCAACTTATATCTATCGCTGTTGCGATGGACCAGACGGTTAGATGGGCATTTGCCTTATTTACAGCGGTGAGATGATGGACGAGGATATTTAAAGCTCTGTGCTGTGTGAGAGGCCTAGTAAGGCCACAAATGAGGTATCATGGGTACGTATGTGCTTGTGATAACGAACTTGGCAGTGTGTAATCTATAGGTATGGGGTGTTTTCAATCAGATTTCTTTTAAATTGCTTTTTAATATGCAACAACATACAGGAAACTTTCTTTTGTCAACCAAGTGTCCAGCTCTTGGCTTTAATTCCAGCAGACTTCAATTTAAGTTGAGAAGACCTGAGTGTTGTTTTCTTGGAACGCCAGTATGGCTACAGGACACAGTGCAAACAAGATGTTAAGAGTTAAATGTACCCACTAGTGCAGAAGGGAGAGCTAGAGGAGCAACAGCCCAAACATTGGTTGTACAGAAGTGCTAGTGGTTTCCTCGTCTGTTTGTGGAGTATAACTGATGAAGTTCAGGTTGCATCTGCTTTTGTAAATGACCTGTGCTTGGGTCCTATGAATTGATGGACTATAATAAAGACTGGTTAGCATGCATGGATCTGCTCTCCTACTGCTATACATATACAAAAGTATGTATTTCAAGTATACCTTAAGCAGGCTGAGGATTAATATATCTTGAGAATCTCATGGCATGAATTTGACTCATCCAGAGAAGCTGGATTAAGAAAACATTCAAACTTCTGTCTTTAATTTTAGAACAGCATCGGTAGCATTACCTGACATGTGGTTTCTTACCTGTCACTCAAACTATTGTAATAAAATGTAGTCTGCTTTTAAAGTATGGTATCTGTCAAACTATTAGCAAAAGCTCTCCACAGGGCAGCAGCTCTGTGTGTTGAGATTTTTTCCAGCATCCTTTTGAACAATGGTGACAAGCTGTTTCTTGGCACAATTAGATTTATGTACTTTTTTTTAGATGTACTCATAAAAAAAATGCTGTTTCACCAAAACCACAATATTAGCTGTAATACTTAAAAATGCACATTGCATTTTACTGTGATAGAAACTTCTGATTTTTAACTGGTGTCCTTTTAACATCAAAATTACAAGAATTCTTTTCCAAAAATTTTTTTGTAGTGGTTTTGAAACCTACTGATCACTCAGGAGCTTGATTCCATCTCTTCCATGAGAAATTACTGCAAGGTTCTTTTTATTTATGTGAAACATTTTTGGCTTGAGAGAGTAAGCATTCCGCTTAGAAGACCACCAGGCAGTAAGAGGCGCCTCTGTTTGAGCTAGACAGCGGTGCTGGCAGTCACACCAAAGGGGTGCGGCGGTCCCTGGTAGAGGTCCCCAGTCAGAGTACAGTGGATATGTGGGCTATCATGGATATTGGACTCAGCCCATGAAGAAATTTCCTCTTTCTGTTAAGAGTGAATGAGAAATGTAGCCATGTGTATTGAGTACTGTGACAAATAGTGTCTCTAGGTGAACTAATTTTGCTTCCTTGTCTTTTAAAATATTAGAAACGTCTACATTCTGGCCCCCAGTCAATTAAAGTGAGCCGTGGCTCACAGAAAAACTAGGCATAGCACGTATGTATGCCTAATGTGCATATATAACCAAGCATTGCAAGCTGTGGAAGCTTGACACAGGCTTTGTCAATCTTGTTAGAACAAAGTACATAAAGATGGCAAATGGGGTTCTATCAAAACATGAATGTTTTCTGACTTAGCCTTTCAAATCAGCTGTTCTATCTCCATATTGATAATATCGGTCAGAATGTCGAACTTGATTTTAATGGTTTTTAAAGCTCTAATAGTGTAGAAAACTCAACTCTTAAAATGTGTTCTTATCTTACTGAAATTAATCCTGAGGAAAAGCAAAACAGTGCAAACAGCAGGCATTTAACGTGAACTTTCTTTAAATCTCTAGAGAGCGCCATTGAAAAGGGCATGCTCTGATGTATTGAGTAGCAGGCTGAGGCAAATGTAATTTCTAGAAGTACAGAGGTGTGGGAAATCAATACAGAATGCCGAATTGAACGGTACCGTTTCAGAGGGCAGCCTGGTTTTAATAATTCAGGTAGCTGCCATGAAAGTAGATTAATTTTTCTATGTAAATGGAATAAATAATGTCTGGTGACTGTTTTAGATGTAAATTTCCACAAGTTTGAGAAGAATTATTTGTTTTAATAACATTAAGAAGAGTGTAGTTTGATGCAAAACTATTTGATTATCTTATTCAATAGACTTGATTATGAAAAACTGCATTTTTTCCTGTGATTGATCTGTTTGTATTTTCTCTGTATGGTAAATCAATTTGAATGCATACATATGAAAAGATTAAAAGATTTTAACCTTTTTTCCCTGCCCTCTTTAGCTATGCTCCTTGGTGTCCGGCTTGTCAACAGATTGAATCGATATGGGAGAGTTTTGCAAAGGAAAGCGAGCAGCTGGATATCACTGTGGGAAAGGTGGATGTCACTCAAGAGCCAGGTATAGTATGTAGACCATTTCTTTTAAATAAAAGGAATTAAGTATCAGTATCTGAATGTGCTTTATTTTAATAGAGTATCTGGGTTACCAGGCCAGTAAGAATAGAGGCTTCTAAACCAAAATAATGTTGTCCACATTTTGCATCTCCACACAGCTCACATGTGAGGCTAAGTGTTTATACGGTTGATTTGAAGGAATTAAAAATCGGGGCAGTGATCAGGCTTCATATTGTACTAAAAGAGGCTTACTTCCTATTTTCATCTTCTGAATTGGAAGCTGTTGCCCATCTCATTCCTCTCCAAACTCTCTGCAGAGGAATCCAGTTCTGTAGCCTCCAATTTGTGTGTTTCAGAGCGTAGTACCACTACCACGGTGTGAGCTGGCTTTAATAAGCTTTTAATGATTTTCATTGCGATGCTGTTTGTTTAATTGTATTAGTGCTTTTAAAGTGCAGCCTTTTTTTTTTCCTGTTTTGATGCATGTATGTGAATGTTTACAAAAACAACTTCCCACCAGTCCACAGAAGCATAAATACAATCTTACTTGTTCCTGCTTTAGTGATTTCTGTCAAAGTTTTGAATATGTTTGTGTAAACTGTGCACTCACACACTGACCTCCTGTGTTGGGCTTGCCCATAGTGTGTATAAAAACTAATAACAGTTCAATAAAGGTGAGTTTGAACATGAACAATTTTTATGTAAATAAAATTTATAGCCTGTTTCTGCTTCTTCACATTAACAAAGCGGTGCTTACTCTGGAGTTAAGACTGAGTGAGGATCCATTATAATCCCATCTTCTAATTGTCTCCCAATTAAAGGTTCTTTGCTTAGGTGTTATTCAAGTTTGGGGATTTCAGTCTTGATTATGACATTTCACTGTGATCAGCTTAGAAATGCGCTCCCAAAATTAGGCTTTGACAATAAAATATTTGGGATTTGAAGACATTAGTCTTCCCAGTACAGAATTGGAATGGTTGTGTTGTGACCTGGAGGGACTGTATTTGAAGTTTGCTTTGGGTCTGAATTTATCTGACTTCTGAGTGATGCCAAGTACTTAAGGTCTTAGGTGTGACTTTTAACCAGAAGTTCCTCAAATATTTGAGTTTTTGATAGTGCTCTGAGTCTTGTCCTGTGAAGGGGTTTATTTCTGTGAGTCAAAGAATTGGCCAAAATGATGCATTCACGCCAGTGTGTGCATAATATGCCCGCAATATCCCGTTCAGCACATAGTATGAAGGCTGTAGATACTCAAATTGGGAAACAAAGGTTTATTACAGATTTACCTTTTAGTGTTGATGTAGTTTTGGAGGTATGCAAGTTCCTTTGGAATCTCTCTGAAGTAACAGGTATTTTTGCTATAGCCTTGTGCTTCAGTCTTTCTTTCAGTTCTTGTGCTTAAGTGCCCTATCTCCTGTTTTTCACTTGCCCAGAGAAAGTAGTTGGAAATACGTAAAATAAGGGAAAAAACATTAAGTGTGTGTAGATCTGCATAAAGTAACACTTCAGAACTCTATAGGACAAAGTAACCATTCGTGGTGCTTAATTACAGTTGCTACGCCATTAAGCATTGCTGCTTTGGTTTACAACGTTTCAGTCACTCCGCACACCGATCTCAAAGTACTTATCCTTCCTTGTCACTTCTATTGAAACATTCAGTGTTTTAGAGCAAAGAGTGGAGGTGCTTCTGGATTTCAGAGTTCCCTGTATTTGTAGTGCCTTTCGGTTCTCAATCTCAGCGCTCACCACCACTCTTTTTAAAACAAGATTTCTTGGATCTTCCATACCTAATCTTCTTGGAATACTTGCTTGTTGAAAGCAGTGGTATTTTCAGATAGCTTCTGTATCCTCCTTGTATTTTTTTGGGGTGGTGAATACCAAAGCTGTTGGGGTTTTTTTTTCTGTTCTTATTTTTCTGCTGGCAACGTAATGGCATATGTTGGTTTTTAGATTTGTAAATACTTGCTTAACTTTACTTCCAGTTACAACTATTAGCCAGTTAAAGTTTGCGTTAGGCATGTGCCAAAACAATTTGCAGTGTGTTCTTAGCTCGCTAAGCTGACTCGCATCTGATTTTGCTAATTTACGGAGGTATATTAAATATGCAAAAAAAAACAAAACAAAACAACAAAAAAAAAAAACACTTCCAAGTGAAGTTTTAGGATGCTTCAGTACATTTTGGCAACAGATTTTGGTTTACATGCTTCATTGCTTGTTGTAAGACCATTGGTACTTGCTTAGGGATAGGCTACAGATTAGAGGGATTTACGCTAGCTATTTCATCTTGTTTGCCTGGCTAGTCCTCATTAGAATATCAGAGTTGTTCAGTATTCCCTTAACTTTCTCTGCTCTTAAGCTTGTTATGGTCGTCATGGCTTTCCACTTTGTTTTTTCTTGTGCTGCTCTGCTTTCTGCTTGATTATGCTCGCATTTTTGTTTACTTTTCTTTCCTTCTGCTGCTGTGGCTTGAAACTGTTTTGTAAGATTTCCCACCATCCTGCCCCCCACAGCAATAAAAGATGAATGCTGAAAAATTGAGATGAAGATGCCTTCTATCTTGGAAGGTTAAAGAAGCTTGTGCTTGGTTTGATTTAAAAATCTGTTTGGTTGTGGTGGTTGTTCTATGGAGGGGTTTACAGTAGAAGAATAATTGGTACTGAAATTTAAAAATACCTGCCTTAGTTCAGTCTGGCTCCCCTTTGTTTCTATAGGCAGATACTCTTGCTGAAATACCTTTCCATTACCAGCTTCCTGGTGCAGAAAGCTAATCAATGACTCCGTTCCTTGGAAGGTAGTTCAGAGCTTTACAAAAAGAAAAGTTAAATAAGTGATTTGTCCTGTCTCCCTTACGCTGGAACTTTGTATGAATGGCTGGAGGTATTCAGCCCTTACTAAAAGAGTTTAACTGTATGCCTAGGGATTGATAACCTCTGAAGTCTATTTTTTTTTTCCAGAATAGATGGCATCAGTATATCTCATTTCTTGCTCTGCAGTCTTTAAGTTGGTTGTCTTAAATATTACAGTTTTTGAGGCAAGTTGTTTTCCATTTTGCAGGCTTTCCTAATTGTCAGGGAGCGGTAGTGTCAGGTAGCCCTGACCTTTGTCAGTCTTGGGAGCAGGGAGAGAGTGATATCTTCACTTGACAACTGTCCTTAGTTGAGCGTTACAGACAGCCTGCTTACCAGATGTTTGGGAGCTTTCTGTTTCACAGCTGACTCTTGCAATGAGTCTGTAGACTGGGAGATCTCCACTGATGTACCAAACACTGCAGTGATGCTGGGTGCACTTGAGCCTCTTACTCTGCAGCATTACTGAGCGCAAGGTCAGAAAACTCCAAACATTCTTCCCCTCACAGCTGATTTTTGGTGATTTGGAGAATCATTTTGGTCATTTGGAGAATTTGTCCTCTAAGTTGTATTAGGTTGTGACTGTGAAGCGTGGTACTTGTAAATTAGTGCAACTCCTGCTTTCACTGTGGGTATTGCTTCTAGTCAGCCTTAGGAATCGCTGCTTCAAACTTTCTTTGTCTGTTCTGCTATCTCCTATGTTTGCCCAAAATGCTGATGTGAGCCACCCTTCTGAATGATATGGAAAATTACTCTCATTGTGGAGACATGTAATGTTGAACAGAACATGGAGACATCCCAAGCTATATTATCAGTATGTTGGCATAGTGCTTCTGTTCACGTAGGTAGGAATAATGTATGGGAAGGAAGGATAACCTAGAAACATCCAAAATATTGTCTTGCTACAGTCGTGTTTGAGATAAATTGTCTTCTACAGATACCAGAACAAATAGGTTGTGCAGCGTACAAGGATTATTTGGAAGAAACAAACAAGCAAATGAGATTACTTTATTTAATGACTTAAGTACAGGCAGCTCTAAATCATTCAAAATCAGCTGAAGGGCGAAATAAAATCGGGGCCAGAGTTAGAAAGGCACTGTTGTCATTGTTACAATCATTAGTGGCTCAACTTTTTAGTGGCCATCTGAATGAGGCTGTACACAGACATAAGCACTTAGGATCCTGAAACAGAGGTGCATTTTTTGTGTGGCTCTTCTTTTGATTGGAAGGTTGTATTGCTGGTCTGTCTGGTCAAAACCAGTGTGCAGATAGTCACAGTGAATTCCATGAAGAGAAATCTTGTAGCAAACTTTCTTTGAGTTAAATATTTTTACTTGACTTGGCAACAGTATTTTGTCTCTGTTAGTTTGTAGCGGTTCTGATTAAACAGTAAACTTGCTTTTACAAAGCAGTGGTAAAAGCTCTGCGGTCAGCTTTCTAGTGTACATATACAGACCTGTGGGTGTTTATAGGTAAGTCAGAATGCTGGGAAATTTTCAGTTTTACATAATAGTTTGTGTTTTTTCTTTATTTGTAGGATTGAGTGGTCGTTTCTTTGTCACAACGCTTCCTACAATTTACCAGTAAGTATCATACTGACAAAAATTGTCTGTTTCTATGCATGGTCTCTTTTCTTTGGTGGTATGGAAGATGTAATTACATTACACATTTACATTACACAGCCATTACACAATTTTTTTTTGAGTTTTTCTTGGAAACGTTTCTCCTGATCTCAGTGCATTTACTGACCATCAAATACGTATTTTTAACTTACAGTGGAAGGTTTTTCCTTCAAACAATTTTGTACCTAAATAAGTGATGAAACAATGTTTTCAGACTGAAAAAGCATAACTTATAAGAACTGATGCAAGTTGGCATTTATTGACATCTAGAAACCTGGTTATCTATAAGCAGAAACACTTGACCTTATAGAAGTGTATCACTTCAGATTCTCATTTTAATAATTGTCTGCCTAGGCCTCATATAAAATAGTACAGAAACTTTTTACTAATCGTGTAGTACTGCTTCTGTTACTACTGAATTCTTAATCTGATGACTTGGTGCCAGTATGTTGCAGTTGTGTCCCTCTGGCCACTTGTTTTACACTGCAATGCTGAAACATTGATGACGATGAAGGAGTATTGTCTTTCAGCTTCAGTTCCAGTTGTTGCTTATGGCTTTAATTACATTAATAAAGTTCTCGTCAGGGGACTTCTCTAACTTACGTGGCTTTACTAAATTCCACTGTTGCCAATACTATCGGAAACAAATCACAAAAGCTGTTTTCTGCGTCTCTTCAGTAAAGGATCACATCTTATAAATAGAGAACCCTTTAAGTCATGATACTGAGCCATACATGTACATATATTTGTGTGTGTATATGTATAGACTTTTTTTTTAATTCCAAAAGGTGTGTAAAAATTGCTTTGTTACTTCATATGTTTTGTATTCACTGTAGAGTGAATATGGTAGCAGTTTTAATAAACAGCAGAAACGAATTCTGGTGGAGAAACTGCAACTGTCTATCAGCTAAGTTTTGAAACACTGAAAATATGTAGGTGCTCGGCTTCCTGGCAAAATCTCTGTATGTAGATTTTGTTGGTTTTTTTTTGGGGGGAACGTAGGAATAGATTCTGTTTTTACCATAGAGCTAAAGCAATGTTTGTTAATTTGTATTTTTGATTTTCAGTGCAAACGATGGAGTATTTCGCAGATACCGAGGCTCACGGACATTGGAAGATCTTCAAAGTTATGTTTTAGAGAAAAAATGGGAAGCTGTGGAGCCTGTAGCAGGATGGAAGTCTCCATCTTCTATAGTGTAATTCTTTGTTTTTGTTAACAAATGTTATAGCCCAGTATTTGTTCAGGGTGCTGTGTTGACAGCTGAAGGACAAACAGCCTTTATTCCCCAGACACGTAGGCTTTGCAGAAGCAGTCTGTATCAACAGCCTCCTTTTGCAGTTTCTCACCTTCAAAAGAAGGTTTTTTTTGTGCATTTGCTTTTGTTCATGCCTGCTGAGGTTTGTTTGTATCATCTCTGAAAATGTATAAAAGGAGGAAAAAAGTACAGCCACTGAGCATTACGTAAGTGCCAGTTCAGTCTCCTAAGTACTGAAATCAAATGCCTGTTTGTACAAATGATTACTTGATTTCCGGCTGCTCGTGGCAGGAGCATTTAGCTGTAACGTTTTCTTATTTATTTGTTTGAAAGGAAGTCTTGTCTTTCTTTAGAATAGGAGACAGCATAATGCTTACATAGTATCCGTTATTTCTGGGGTATTTGATTTCCTTTGAAATTGCGTGGACTGCTTGCATGTGGTAAAAGATGAAACAAAGCTACGACTGCCCTGCATTTCATTTTGACTAGAACTATTATGTATAGACTCAAATGAAAAATCCAGTGGGTATACAGTAATGGGGTGAGGAGCTACAGAGCTGCATGCTGCTGTGAGGTGGGGAAAAGATGCTCAGAGCTGAACTGTGGGAACTTTTTTGTGATTAAATTTGAATGCTATCTCAAATAATTGTTTCAGTGCTTTGTACTGAGCCAGCTTAAATGAATATAATATAGGGAAAACATAATTGTTTGTGTTAGCTTCCTTGTGACAGTTATCAGAAGTCTATAGGAAGAATATTTTTTTTTCTGGCTTCTGGCAGTTTTTTGTATATCCTAACTCTTATTTGTCCTCAAACCTTTTCTTCCCTTTTCATTTTGTTTCAGGATGCATGGTATGGCAGGACTATTTCATCTCTCTGGGTGTATCAGGGTAAGTAACTATGTGGTAATATATTCCATACCACCCACACCTTTGTGCTTAAAATGATATTCTGTTTAGAAGTCAAAATGTAGTTGAATGTTTCTTGTATCATTTTGTGAGACTTAAATTTTCCTTATATTTAAAATATAGTGGATGCGTAGTATCTTTGTGCTAGAAGTTCTGCAGTACCAACAGGCTCTGTGCCAGAAAGTGGAGTTTGATTATAAAGGTTATCATCAATACTGAAAATGTTTACTCTGCATCTGTATTTCAAACTACCAACAAGATTCACATTAAAAAAAGCTTGGACAGTAGAAAAGTGATAGAGAAACACTTAATGTACATTGGAGCACGTTTTGAACATATAAAACTTATTTTGAGGTGCTTCACTTGGAAGATGTTTTTCCCTGCAGAACACAAATAGTAAAGATTTTCAGACCTTTCCAATTTTGTCCAGGAAACATGCTCTTTCTCACAGTCATCAAGTGTAGCTGAGATTGAAAGACTGTCTGTAGCAAAAGTCTTACTATTGTAATACCTGGTGCAGAAGATAATAGTAGGGAGTCTGCATGGGGTTTGCAACACTTGCAGTAAGCGTTTATCTCAGGATCAAATAAAACTTTCAATTAGGTTTCCTGGGCAAGCTATCTTCTAATTCTTTCTTTCATTTGATAACAATAACTTTTTACAGCCTTCTGTTTTTTCTCTTATGTGTAATGTTGTCCTTCTCTAGTTTCCTTCCTGAAAGATTAAATACTCTGAGAAGGAACTTTCTCTAATTTGCTTTGTACTTGGATGGATATTTCAACTGTCCATTTCCTTACTCATTTTGCTGTGCTATCCTTGCATATGCTGGTAAATGCTGGATGCTCTTCTGATATTAAGGAGAGAGAGATGAATCTTGGACTTTGGAATATTAAAGCTTCTGTAAATGTTTGTGGGTTGTGTTCTAATGGATGTACACTTGGAAGAGATGTGATGTTAAAATTGACTTCCTCTTGGACTGTTCCATTTGATGTGGTGCTTAGTTCAAGCAGATGGATGTGTAAGTGTGAATAACGGAGTTCAATTTCAAAGAAATCTTGATGTTGCAGTCTGATTTCTCTTTAAAAGAAAAAGAAATGCTTACTTTGTATCTGTGTAGAGTAGGTGGCTCTTAAGAGCTAAAGAGTTTGAATAAGAGAGAAATTGCTCTATTTTACTTAATGGATGAATTTAAAGTTCAAGTGTGTTTTGATCTTTGTACAACAGTGTCCACCGCTCTGCTTCCCAGGTGTAATTATGAGGGTAAAGCTCTGTATGGAGCCTTTTGCTTGGCGATGCGCTTGTGAAGTGGATATAAAATAACACCTGCTGTGAATCTGACACTGTTGCTTTTTTGCTTTTGAAATGTTTAACTTCTGAAGTACCTTTGTTTAAAACGCCTTCATTGATGTTCTCTGACAGCCAAGTGTACAGGTTTATGCCATAGGTACATCTGACCTGTTAATCTCACTTAAGTACTTCCAGAAAACACAGGACCCAAGAATGCTGTAATACATTATTCTATGCTCTTGAGTATTTCTCCTACATCTACCTGTAGTAAGATTCCATGTGCCTATCTTCAGCAAAATTAACATGAACAATTCAGTCAAGCGAAAGGGAGATTTAATCGTATGCTTGACTGTCATACTAGACTTTTTCTTAAATGATGGCTGGGGCTTGTGTGAGAAGAGTTTGGTGTGTGTATATATAAATACTGTTGTGTAGGGTCTTAATTAGATGTTGATTTATGTAATGGTTTCAGCAGAATAAAAATCACATGTGGTGTTTGGTATGAAGTTAATAAGTGCCTTCTCATTTCCAGCAAATTCATAGCTACCTCACTGACACTCTTGGATTTCACGTTTGGATTTCTTACGCAATCTTCATTTTGGCAACCTTACTGATTGGCCTGTTCCTGGGTTTGGTAAGGAGCTGTATTACTTTCATAGTTACTTAGAAATCTTAGTCTGCAGTAACTTGGAGGAGGGGGTGGAGAAGGGCAACGGGACCAAAAACTTTGCTAATAAGTTATAATGCAGTACCTGCTCCTAAATTGCTTTTTAATTGGTGAACAATTAAAATCCTGAAGTATTCAGTACTGCAGATTGCCCTGCTAATATTGTTGCTTACTTCTGGTAAAGGTTAGGGCTGGTCACTCAGATAATTTGGCCTATCTATGAAACGTATGCTTCAGTTTGTATTTGCTTAGTCCATACACCAAGCCAATGACTTACACTGTTCTTTCATGTTAAAGACTTCAGGATTGCATGTGTGTGGTCAGAATGATGTAAAGACTCCAACTCCTTAAAACAGGCTTTTATGGGGGGATTTTTTATTAGCTGAAATCGGAGTCTATTTGTGGGAGTTAGCAACTCATGTATGCTGCTGTACTGTTACTCAAAATGAAAGGACAAAAATCTGAAAGGCTTTGAAGGTTTAGGGGGTTTTAATTGACTTACTCTATTTTCAGGACACTGATGTTGTGGTTACAGATCACTCTTTAGTAAACAGACTTCCTTCTGTGATCTTTTGCTTTAAGTCTTCATCAGTAACTGAAAAATCTAACATCATATTAGCCAGAGCTAACGCACTGATATATGAATCTTGAGAACATCGGAAAGGTTATTCGAAGAAAGCTCTGTGTTGAAGTTCAGAGCTGTATCCTGAACCCTGGGGGTTCTGTTAGTGGGGAAAAACTCAAAGTTGCTTTACCTGTGTAGCTGAAATGACTTCTTTTGGAATACTTGAACACTGTGACTCTCTAATCTCAACATTAAATGAGAAAGTGAGTTGGTATAGGAGATACAGATAGGAACAAGCGTTTTGTACAAATTAGTGGTTTGGTGCACGTCCTGCAACTGGCAAGCCTGTGAAACCGGTGATGAGCCTATTGGTTCTTAGCTGCTAAATTGCTATTCCATGCAGTTGTTTTGGGCACTTGGTTCTCTGCCATTCACCCCAAATACTGATGGAATAAAGAGAAGTTGTGTAATGAACGTTTATAAACTGTTACTTCAAAGCAGCGTGCCTGCATTTAGGCAAAAACACTTTTTTATATGTAAAATGCAGTACTGATATACGTTTTTATTGTACAATTAAAACAGCTGCATCTTTGTAGATTTTAGTTTATCGGCGAATGAACACAAGGTAACTAGAAGCAAATGGCTCTGAATTTCTTAAATTGTTTTTCTACTTACCTAAAACCCAAACAAGAACACAAGAAAACACGCTCCACAAAAGAAAACCCCATGCCATGAAATAAACCAAACAAACAATGACTCAAACTGAAAAAGTTGAAAAAAATGTGAACTTAATATTGCAACCTCTTCTAGCACCTTTTGTGATTGAAATGTAGTTCTAACACTGTATCATTTGTCTCTTTTATTTCCTTTGTGCTATTCTTAATGTATGGCAGTGAGAGAAAGGTCTTCCTTTGTGTTTTGATTGTATGTTTTCCACAGTAGGCTGCTCTAACAAAGAGACAAAACCATAAGACAGAATCGAATGTGGAAGATTGAAGTACTTTTTGTATACTGGGGAGGCAGTGGGTCAGAACTGCATAGCGTACCAAAGCATAGAAAATCTTGGCCAAGAAGATCTCTGGAGTATGAAATACAATAAAAATCCTCAACTGGTTCTGAGCATCTCTTCTGAAGGTGCTAAGCATTTCAATTCTGAATAAATTCAGGGAGGTAGGAGGCAGAAACTATGGAGTGGAAAACAGAATGTTCGTTCGTATACAGAGCTTGCACTTTTTCCCCCAGATTCTTAATTAAGCTCCTCCAGGCAGCTCTTGCCTTGAGCCAGATAATACAACTCTCTAGATTTTATTTTATCTAAAAGGACGAGTAGTCAAATAGGCATTTCTTTGTTATAGCTGTAAAGACGACTAGAAAAAAATCTTTAGATGTAGTATTTGTCTAGGACTTTCTGACCACTGCATTTCTTTATTTCCTGTGACGCTTTCAGAAAGGAAATCTGATATTCTCGCAATTTGAGCTTGAAGTTGAATGAGACAGTAATGTTACTTCCCATTTTAAAAGCCAAAGCTACAAAGCAGTTAACATTTATTGTATAAACTAAGTGTTAAAGCACTCAGTGTAGATCCAAGTAGGAGTGGATCTGCATTGTGTATTCTTTCTGAAGTTGTTCTTGAGATCCTGTCAAATTCAATTGACTTTTTTTAGCGTAAAATAAAATCCAGACTTGGTGAGTGAGTTATCATATCTGTGATGGTAGTGAGACCCATCATTTATCACTTGTTCTCTGAGCAACATCTTGCTGTTCAGCAGGTTTTTGCACATTTCAATTTCAAGGAAAAGCACTCATCTTTGTTCATCTGAGTACCTAAAATTACATGCTGTTAAGAATACTTTGCTGTTCAAATTATAGCACGCTAATCTTTTTTGTCAAGTTCCCTTTTTAAGAGCTCCTGCCAGTGAAGATAGTCTGAAGTGAAAGTATATTGAAAGTCTCTGAAGTAGAGAAAAGAAATGAATCCAGAATCAGTGCAGTAATAAGGTGATGGAAGATGAGTAACGATGTATCCCGAGTCACACTATTTCTTCTCATCACCAGCTTGCCGATTTATATTTTTACATCAGGTACAAATAAAATAGTGTAGGGGCTGCTGGAATGAAATTCATGTTTGTTAACCAAGGGTTTTTTTCTCCACCCTTTACCCAGATGCTGGTTTTGATTTCAGACTGCCTTTGTCCGTCAAAGTCAAATTACAGAAATGAAACATCTGGTAAGAACTCCTAAGTGGGTGGGATGCTTTAGTTTTAAATGTATGCTTGTAGGAGGGAGGGCAATATGTTGTCAGGCACTTAAATCTCAGCCAGTAAATCCAAGTATGCACTTCAATCACCCTGAAACAAGAATTTGTATGTCTGAAATACCAGTAAAAGCATCTACTTGGATGGAAGTTAAGCCAACAACAACAACAAAAAACCAACACCACCAAAAAACAGCAGTATTTCTTTCTTACACAGCTGTCAAGTGGCTAAAGGCTTTCAAAATGACAATTTCTTAAGTAAATATACTGGGTTTTGTTTATTTTGTGTAGCTGCATCTTTGCTAGATCTGTTGCTTAAATGTATAAGTGATTTGCTTTGATAGGATACTTCCATGTCCTATTATATACTCTGTTGCCTTAGGAACATTCTGGATCTACTCGATTCTCTATCTGTATTGTGGGAAGAAAGGTAAAGAAGGAAAGAGACTCAAGTAAATAATCTAGATACTGCAGGAAATAATAAACTGACAGTTGAGAAACTTGGACTGCAATTTATCATTAGCCACAGATCAGACTTTGTTGCAGTATTGAGTCTTTGAGAGTCCCTATGTGAGCTTCATATGGGTAAAGATTAGAACAAGTGTTTCTGGGTCCAAACCTTGTACACAAGGCTGTTTCTTAGTGCATGGGGGAAAGGGAGGAAATTTAGCTTCCTGGTGATTAGATGTTGTCTTTTTTTTTAACCCCTCCCTCACCACATACAAAACTAGATTTCCCTCTGAAATTTTAATGTTACTCACTAATCTTAAGGGAAATAATATGTGGTGTGGGGTGTTGCATCTCCTTCAAATAAAAAGAAAGGGTACATCTTGCTGATGCCCAGTGAGAGGGCTTCAGATCAGCATCCTGCTCCGTAGGGAGTGGGAGGCAAAAGCTTGCATGCAAAACTGAGCCTGTTGTCAAGATCATATATGTCTGTGAAGTTCTAGAACTCCTTGTGGCACAGTTGTGCTATCAAATGATGTCAAATCTGGACTGTAATTAAAAGTTTATTTTGTAACTACATACATCTGTGTTTGCTGTGTAAGAAGATGCATCTGTGACACTTGCCAATAAGACTTAAGACAAATCTAGTATTCTTAAATATGTAAAATTACTCTTTTCAGAATCACTGTATCGATAGAAAAAGTGTACTGCTGCAGTCTGCTATCCAGTTGGCTTACTGACCCAGCAGCAGGTGTTACCTGACAGAGCTGACCGATATCACTTTCTCACTGATCTGTTTAGTAATGATATCTCTTCAAGGAGCCAAGCAACCTGCCCTGTCTTTAGTTTGTAACTTGGTGGAGCCGTTTGAAAGCTCTCTGCCTGATATGCAAGTAAAACAAATGATAATGGAAGAGAAAGACTGCTGAAGATTTATTTGAAAGAATTGAGAAATAAGGGAAAAAACAGTGCTATACAAAAGTTTTCAGCAAAGTTGCTGAATATTTTGGAGTTGTGATATATTGTAATGTACCTGATGTATTTCACGTATGTAATGGTATACCTTTAAAAGACATTGTTCTGAATATCAGTCTAACTTCATTTGAAATTCTTTTGTTTAGAAGTAATTAGGAAGGAGAATGTGGAGAATGCAGAGAATGCAGTGTTAGAAGAACCGGAGGAGGCCACAGAGCTTTCTGCAGACGATGCAGAAGAGGCTGCGGAGGTAAAAGACCTCTCAGAAGGAGAAGATGCACCAAATTCAAGCGCTGATGATTCTGAAGAGGACTTGGCACTTGGAAAAGAATCGGGTGAAGAAGAAGAAGAAGAAATGGAAGACTTGAATGAGCAGCCTTTAGCTGATTCAGAGACTGAAAGCTCAGTAAGACAGCGTCGAAGTCAGGCGGCTGATCATGGACTGTAGTTTCCGGGGAGTATTTTACACACTTGGACCAAAGAAGTATCAGATGCTGGGTCTGAAGCTGAAGCTTACACTTGATTTATCACTTGTGTTTACGGAAAACCTCTGCTCTTTCAGCAGGTTTTTCTTTTTCTTTTAAACTAGTAATTATTCACTGAGTTTGTTTTATAAGCATATATGCTGTGTATTGTATAACTTCAGCCATGACAATCAAAGTGAGCGTTATTATGTTTTTGAAGACTTTTAAGGGAAAAGGGGGTGTGATGGAGTCTCAGCACTGACCTAAACAAGGCAAGGACTTTGAATTCTTAAGTAGCTTGGCAGGCCTGTGACTTTTCTGTCTGAATGTTAACCTTTTCCAAAAGCCACACAAGTACCAGATCAGTGATAGAGCAGTGGAAGAAGGTACCTTACTAGTCTTCTGTTTAAAGACATTGTATACGATGGATTTATTCTTATTGCTTTCAACTGAAGCACCTTTCTATCTTTCTTAATGTTTGTTTTGAAAGTATATCATGCGGTGTGCTTTGCTTTGTGCCCTGGTTTGTGTAGCCCCAAATTTTTCAGGCTGTGGTAATTCAGAGGCTTGCTGCGCAGCTTAGGTTTGTCAGCTGTTTTTGTTTTTTTTTTTTTGACCCAAGGAGTTTGAATAATCAAAAGCTTCAGGCCCATGAAGAATGACAGCTAGATGCTTAAAGTATCTCTATAATTAAGAGTTTTAACAGAAATTATTTTGGTCAGGGAAAACTTCTGCCAAAGCATGACTCTTTTCTTTGGAGATTGTAGCAAGAAGTACTCATTTTGCAGCCATTGAATTGTGTGTTTCCTCCCCAGTACAGGCTTGACACATGCAGTGCAGTTCTGCTGTTTCCATCCCAGAATGGTTTTGGCAGAGCTCAAACTGCTGTAGTAGTGTTAATTGAGCGGTCACTTAAGGGTTCACCTTTGTCACTTTTCTACCTTATTACTAGATTCAGCACATTAGGAAAAGGAAGGTGCAGGGGTGAAAAGCAAGGAAAGCTTTTGGTTTTGCTACTTTCATCAAGGTAAATGTGTATCAAACTGTATAAAGTGACTTGCCAGGTGGACAGCATTAGGTATGATTAGCAAACTAAGTCATTAATGATATCTGTATTTTCCTCCTTTGGTTGACTTGGTTAATGGCTTTTTTGGTAAAGAATATTTACAGCGAGATCGTGAATGTTCCTAATTCAACGTGTGATCTCATGTGCATAAGGTGTATCTTAAGATTAACTTTTTTATATTGCATAAAACTTGCTAATGTGCATGAATTTCATCTAGAATAAAGAGTAATCAGATGAAATCATTTCTCTTCTAGTAAGAGAAGTTGCAAGTGCAAAATGCTAGTTTCCTTTGAGACTGATATTATTAGGGCCAATTTGTCTTGAAATTTGATTTTTAATGCTCATAGAGAGCATATTTACTCAACTTTACAAAGAAAGCTGAGCTTAACTATTGCATATTGTGTCTTGGAACCATATAGTAGAAAGTTTAAATTTTTCTTTCTACAGCTGTAACATATAAAATTACTCTGCATCTATTAAATATGATTTTTTATGGAGTGCGCTGAGTTGAGGTTGAATCTCATTCTATGGTAGTGGAGATACGAAAATACGCTTTCACGTATGTGGAGGCAATGCAGTTGCACTATGAGAACAGTTGGTTTGTGTTATCTGTGTATTGTTCCGTGTAATTACGAAGCTGTGGAATCTCACAGACAGCAGGACTCCGTATCAGTTGAGATTTATTTAAGCATTTTTTTAAAGAAGCTCAAACTAAGCATGTATTTGCAAAACTTAAAACTTTTGTGGCTACTGTAGAGGGAGAAACTGCACGTCAGAGCACAGTTTTGTAGTTTCTAGGACATATTTGCCTTTTCCATTATCTAAAATGAAAATGAGACTTGAGCATATTTCATGAGACGAGTAGGGCCTGGTGTTACATGGGCTTGTGTAAGGTAAGAATTGATATATCCCTTCAATCATGGGTCCGAAGCTACTGCATGCTGAGGAATATGGAAGAACTATATCCAGCATAGTTTGAGGACACTGATGCCTTTGTGTACCGAAGAGAATATTTTGAACTGTGTAGGGCATTGTGGTATTGGTAATGTGTCAGAAAGAATGTGTAAGTATTAAACTGTATGCAGTTTCTTTCTACTTTTTTAATAATGTAGAGCCAGTCATCTAAATTCCTCTCTGGCTGTTTAAAGATGCTCCGTACTTTGAAAAATACAGAACATCCTTATTCCTCCCAGTTGCTTTGTCTTACACTGCTGAGAGCATGAAGTATTAAAGAAGTATTAAATGACGTTATGTCTTGTGTGTGCTCAGGATCAGATATTTGGGCTTTTTGGATGTTCATATGAATAAGATGTTCTCACAAGTGTTGTATTCCATTATACAGTCCTTGATTTTTTTTTTTTTTTTCTTTTTAAGAAAGAACAAAAACCCCTCAGAAGTGGCACCTTCTCCTAGCAGATGCAGGGTTTCTGAGATGATGTGAGAAACATCAGAAGCTGTTGTTTGATGATTGGAGTATTTATTTACAGTTCTTGTTTTTGCATATCTCTGTTATGTTTGGATTATTTAAAATGAAGTTCATATTTTCCATCATATTGAATCACACTATGAGATCACTCTGATGTGAAGGGATTAAGTAAGCAGGCAGCAAGGGACAGCAGTACATCTCTTTTTAGATCTTTCTTGTGGATCTGGAAGTCACTAGTAGGAAGCTTCTAAGGCTTCTCAAACGACATAAGCTTCATGTCATTGGTCCTGTGTTTCCTATGAATAAAATAGGAAGTCTGCTAACTTGGGTTTGACTGTATTTGACGTGTATAGCAGTGTCTTATTCCAGAGCTCAGCGAGTTGTGCTTAAATGGTTGCTTAGCAGTTGCTGTTCTAAAATCTAATCTCCAACTTGGTTTAACATTTGCAGGAAAATATTGTAACATGGTATTGCAGATGCTGAATTGTAATCTTGTGTCTGGCGAACAACTAAGTAGTAGCATGCTCTGTAAAGGTCTTTCTGTTAAGCCAAATTGTAGCTACTCTATGCAGTAAGAGTGCAGTGTCAGCATATGTTCCAGAGTCAGCTGCTTTCCACTAAGACGCATTTTAATTGAATCATACAGATATAGCACTTGTTAGATATTACTGTAGTATTTAATCATTATGTTTCCTTTAAAGTCAGTGTGAACATCTTGTGCAGGATGAGTGTTCTGTCATCTGTCCTCTGTTAAGATCAATGTATGTCTTTTTTAATGGAAGCTCCTGCAATCTCAGTATAGACAAAATGTCCATGGAGAAGCTGCTGTGAACACTGTTCATAACATTTTGGTTAAGGATAAAGCTGTTAAGTGTGAGGCTTGAAAACTAGAGCTATATGTAAAACATGACTGAAGATTTTTGAGAACCAGTGTAAATTTCAGATGTTATGTGCCACTTTAAAAACAGTCCTTGATGGATCTGAATACGAATGCTTGAAGTCAAGTCACTCAAAAAAATCCAATGGGTTCCTTTTTAAAGAGGCTAGAAACACAGCCTTTCACAACTGCTGTCCTCGAGATTTGTGTGAAATGTGTGTACGAGTCTTGGAATACTGTATATGCTGCACCTGTTCTGGGCAACACATGCTCTGTGGGCTTTCTTCATTGAAATGTTATACAGAATCTTTTTTTATATTAAAGATTTGCAGATTTATTCTATGGATATTTTTACTGAAATTCCGTATAAATTTGTTTATGATCCTATTACAGTTTTCAGGTTTTTCAGCGTATAGATGGCTTGTTTGTTTGATTAACAACTTATTTTTAGTCAGGAGATCACTATTAATAAAAGCTTGTAGCTTGCTTGAGAAGACCTCTCAAACTCTTGAGAAAACAGACCTTTAAAACTGTTTGGAAGAGCACCTGGATTGATCTTTTCATGGTAGTAACTGTGAGCTGAGCGGTGAACTTCTGTAAGTACAAAATGCAGCTGGGTAAGTGGAGGCTGCTGAGCAAAGCAGTGTAGTTTTGAACAATTGGTGACTGTCACCTCTGTGTCGGGTTTGTTTTGCCCCTTTTGAGTAACCCAGTCTTCTAACCATCAAACAGTGTGCTGGCTCTCTCTGGAACTTGGAGGATGTATCCCTGCTAATGTGGTGAAGAAGCTCAGAGGTCTAAATGTTTCCTCTTCTCAGAGCTCACAGGGAGTAGCGATTGCTGAAGAAATAGGCCTCGAGGCCAGGCATGCTGGAGGCAGAAGTGGAGTTTTGTGACTACCGGGAACCACTGTGTCAGTGTATGTGGACAATGTGAACAACTACAGGATCCAGGATGCACTCATATTCATTCTCAAAATGTGAGTTTCCTGTACTGCCTTTCAGTGTGGAGTGGAATTGCTGCTCAGGTTGGGTGATCTGCAGGGCACTTTTTATTTGCCACTGCATCAATTTCTTGATGTAAATTCTAAGGGGGAGTGGTATCAAACAAAGCCTTAGTTTGTTTTATGTTCTACTACTTAATTAGCTGCTCCTGTCTCATTATGTGAGAGTTTGAAATTGTTCCTGTGAAAATGAACAGGTGGAATGCTACAGGTGAAAATCCAGTCAAGTTCTGAAAATTACTTTCAAGCTCTGTTTTTATAGAGGAAACATGACACTAACTTCCTTGTAGTGCAACTGCAGCTGTCTTGACTTTTTGACTTGATTTTTCAGCCCCCCATTCTTTGCAGCCAGTGAACAACACTGAATTGGGGTGGCTCCTAGGTCTGGAAGTAGTGATGCTGAGTAGTACGTTTTTCTTCTGAGGGGTCGAGCACAGTCAAAATGAAAAGCTGGATGGCTGCAGCCAACATCTTTGCAGGTGGTCTCTTGGCTGCAGTATACTAGTGGGAAAGAAATGGGTTTCCCAAGCATTAAATGCCCCACACACAAAGCATACACATGCATAGAACACCAGTGTATTTGGCTGTAAAGAGCTGCCCAGGAGGAAGCGGTGCGTGCCCTTTGTGGTGCTTTTGCAACTCTTCTTGTGAATAAGCTGCCTTTTATCCAATTTGGAAATGTAAGATGTAAATGAAGAAGTCTGGTCCCTGATTCTTTTCCTGGGTAGTAAATGACTTTGTGTTGGTGTACTGAGTTTCCGGCTGAAAGGAGGTCTTTATAGCCTGTACAAAGCTTAGCTATACAAGATGCACAATAGAAATCAAAGTGATGGAAGGTCAGGTCTCTGTTTTACTGGTGTCTAATAATACTGGTGGTCTAATTCAAGGTTTAGATTTGTCCCTCCCTGTGTTGCATAGAGCATGAGCTCTATGCCATGGAAAGTAGCCATAAACCGGAGCATAGGAAGTTCTGCACAAATGCGTGTAAGAACCTCTTCACAGTGAGGGTGACGGAGCACTGGAACAGGTTGCCCGGGGGTTGTGGAGTCTCCTTCTCTGGGGATGTTCGAGACCCATCTGGACGCCTACCTGTACAGCCTGCTGCAGGGAGCCTGCTTTGGCATGGGGGTTGGACTAGATGATCTCTAGAGGTCCCTTCCAGCCCCTACAGTTCTGTGATTCTTTGGTCAAGCCTGTGAATTTTATGCAACATCATTGTTGAAAACCACCCCTCCTAGCCCTGTAAGTGTTTCTTAGGACTGTGGGTTTTGCTGTGCAGCTGGAAGGCCAAAAATGGTGCTGCACGCCTCTCATGGTTTTATGATTTTTGGTTATTGGTATTCCACATCATAACATCATGTAGTGCACTGGGAGTTAGTGTTGATGCTCCAGTTCCAGGTACCTGTCCCAGAAGAGAGGAAGAACTACATTCCCCGGAAGACTGTTAGCTGTGCTGTTATAATTTCTGCTCAGGGGGAACAGATATAAGGCCTTGGTAGGTCATCTGACATCCCTCTTTTCGCTCTTTCGCCTCTCCTCGCTGCTGCTCGTCCCGACCGCATGCATCACCTCAGCACTAGCATAAGGCCTACAGCTTTCAGATACTCTCTCATTATATTTGATTTATTAGCTTCAATTCTAATTATATTGTATTATAGTGTGTTATCTTGCATTCCGATACCATATTTAGTAAATTAGTTTGTTTCTCCTCAGATCGTTTCCACTGTTTTTAATTATTTTGGGGTCCCCAGTTTCCCTTTTCCAGAGGCGTGGATTTTGTGAAATCCCTCCGCCCCGCTGGTCACGGAACCGGGCCAAACCAGCCTGTAAACCATCAACAATACCTTTTTGTAGATCTCCCCTGGGTTGTTTGCTTAGTATCCAGTTTTATGGTTCCTCCAAGGAGAACTGTTTGTGTAACTGATGCTCCAAGCTCCTTCCACCTCAGCAGTCCCGGACTTCCCAAGCGAGTTCGCAAAACAGGTGTTCCTTGGGGCTCTCTAGGGCCACTTACCTGCTGCTATGCCAAGTGGCAAGAAACTGTTCTCATTCATGCAGTAAATCCAGTGCCTTTGATTCAGTCTCCTGCTGAAGTCACAGATGGCTGGAGAAAAATATTTTCTGTTGAATCTTGTGAGCCCCTTGAAGGGGCCAAGGTCAGTTCCTTCAGCTCTGATTGAGGAGATACTGAAAACCATTCATGTTGCATCCTCCGTCAAGACATGCTTTGTGCTTTTGTTTGGAGAAAATTCAGGAATGTTCACGGGGGATTTGAAAGTCAAAACAGCCTTTTACTTATGTAAAAAGTTACTTGATAAAACAGCTTTCCACAGCGCTCTTGAGAAACACTTCAGTAGTCACTGGTACTTTGAAATAGCTTAATTATATACTGCAGTTAACTTTTCTAGTTAAACTTTTGTGAAGAGAGAAAATCCCAGTTGACTCATTCTTTCTCAGTGGAATTTTTGCTGCTTCACAAGAGATAACCAATGTTGTTTCTCCAATCCTGCAATAGGAATGCAGCCATTCTGGCTAAAATTTCATGTTGTCTATTCTTCTCACTGTTTGTCAAACAACATATGTAAACACTAATGTGTAGTGATATTTCGTAAAACACTCTTTTGGCTTCTAAGTCATATCTCTGTCTTTTGCAGCCCTCTGTGGGTTTTCCTTCCTGGATTTGTGATAGATGGATACATTTAACTTGAGTGAAGAGTGGTTCTGGCACAGAGTGTGTGATGCTATTTTCCCTCAGCAATTCTCTAGTGACCTGCTATGGGAACAAGTGAGAAAACAGTAGATATGGGAGAGGCTGTTACTGCCACACTGGTGGTGATTAGGTCAGAGGGGAAATAAAATCACATCTGAACATTTCACTTGCACGTTGACTTTACCAGGGATGTTTGCCTTGATTACCTGGGCAAACTGCTTGCTGTTACAAAAGATGCTCTTTTGCTCCAAGGTTCAAGTTGAGATAGCTGATGTCTTGTTAAACAGACAGAGGAGGTTCCTCATTTTAAGAGGCAGTAAACCAGATAGATACATTAAATAAGGAGTCAATTGCTTGGAAGGAAGTTATGTCAAAGCCGGTCTGTACATTGCTGTCAGATGTGCTGGGGAGACATTTGCAATGCTGTCTTAACTGATTACGCTCGTGCTGCCAGAAAGAGGCTGTGGCTGCAACTTAGCAGCAGGTTAAGCTTTTAGCATAGTTTTTCTTTTGTAGTGATATTAGCAATTTCCTCCACACTTCAACTCATAAACTGGCCAACTGCTCTGGTCTGTTGGAGCAGAAGTATCTCTGGTTCCTGTTGTGCCGAGGGCTGTAGCTTCCCAGGGTGTGCTGTCTGGGCTGCAGCAAGAAGTCATCGTGCTTTAGCATGCTTGGCATTTTCTTGGGGGATCCATAAGGCATGATATGCAAACAACTTAATGATAAGGGAGGGAAGAGGAACTTCTAGCATGATTGAGAAATAATGACCGGTAAAGGCATGGCAGGCTTTTGTCATGTGAATATGGCATATCAACATAAATGGAGAGAAAGATGATGTGGGAAGTGTTATGAAGAGCTTCACTCATTTTGAAGTAGATATAGATGTAAAAGTGTAGGGAGAAGATCAACAGCAAAATGGCGTAGGTCTTATCAGTAATTTTTGTGCAAACTTCCAACATATACTGCTAAATCCAGTTGCACATATTAATACATTTAACTATTGTGCAGTGCTTACTGTTTTATGCTCTAGAACAAATACCTGGTTTTCAGCATAGTTAATGCAAACTGTAACAAAAGCAGATATATCCCCAGGCTTTGTGCCGGGAGCACAGAGAAATCTCAATGTAAGCCAGTTTGCTTTTAAATTGCATTCATTGTGGATGTGTGATGAATGCCTGATGTAACTATGCATATTGATAATCATTCCCAGTAATTCCTTCCATGAATATTCTAACTGGCTACGAAAAAGAACCCCCTACGCACCCTGAATGTTTTAAGCCAAGATGCCCTGAGATCTGCAAAAGCAGTTTGAAATAGCTGCAAATTTATTGTGTGACAACCTCGTTCTCTTTTGACAATTCTTGAGCCTGACCTTCCAGTTGGCACCATCGTTCCTGCTGCAGTCCCTGAAATATTCCTGCAAAGTTGCTTGGCAGTCTCATTTGAATCTTAAGCACTTTTCTCACTCTTTGCAGATTGTTGTGTTCCTAGCTGTTATTTATAAACCAGCATCAGAGATGATGGTTGTGGTTTAGCAGAGGTTTATCTATGTTTAACTGGATGCCTTCAGCAAGACTGAAGAATTTAGCTAACATCAAGTCACTTAAAGCCACTTGTTGTTGGAGGAAGTAAGCTGCAAATGTACTTCTGTTGCATTGCATTTCTTTGTTGTGTTGCACTGTAAGTAACTAATGATGAACAAATGGCAGCCCCCTGGTTTGTTTGCACTGTGTGTGGTGACAGAGGTGTGTGCTGGGCTGTGGCGGCTGCAGTGCACGCTGCAAAGTTCTGTCACACCTTACACTGTGCATTGGAGGATGTTTCCATTTAAAGGACTGATTTGTCCTCTCCAAAATCTGTTTTTTATCTTAAAAAAAAAAAAAAAAATTGACTGAAGAGTGCTAAGCTGCATTATATATACACACATGACCAACTGTAAGTTTTCCCTGTCAAACAAATACTGTATACCTGTTGCAAATGAAGTACGTACGTGTATTTGTTAATCAAGAAGTCTTAGTCTGTTACATTTTGACGAGTATAAGCTCATGTGGTAAGATAACTTTATTTTGTGCCAGTAAACGTATCTGACTTCATAATGTTCTAAGAATAACTACAGCTTTCTGGGCTATGGAGGTGGAATTACATTAAAAAGCGGCAGTCATTTGCATGAGGATGCAGTAGCTGTCATAGCTGGTTGGCAGCTGTGTCCCTGCAACTTGATTCCAAGTCCACAGTTTTAATGTAAATAACTGGGAACAGTCTTAATGGTTATAAATGCCTGTCCAGGCATTCCTAAGTCAACTAAAGCAGAATTTTGCTTTTTGGATGTATATGATACCTATTTTCTCTGTCGCCAGAGTATTTTTGGTGGAAAATTGGGATGGTACATCCCTTACTTGAGGTCTAAGTCATACATATCACACCCATATATTTCTTTGATTATTCGTTTCTATTTCTTTTCACCATAGCGTATTCCAGTATATTCTGCATTTGCTTTGACCACGTGAAATGAAGCATGGTGTTGAAGTCCAGGGTGACACAAGAAGTTGGTGTATATTTTTTGTGCATAGATAAGAAAGTCAAATCTTGATGAGATCCCATATTAATGATTTACAGACAGAAATACAGAGTTTAAAAGAGAGGTAAGTAGGAATGAACTCATCCTGTGAGATCTGCAGACATGTCTGGGAAGCCGGTTTGTGTTGCTGATTTTGAACATTATGCTAAAACATTTCTCCCCAAATCAGTGTATGATTATTACCGATCTGGAGCAGATGACCAAGAAACATTAGCAGACAATGTAGCAGCATTTTCAAGGTAGGAGGATGATATAAGGTTGTAGAGAGTGTGTGTATGTGTGTATCTGATTGCATTACTAGTAGATGTAGTACAATGTTAGATTTTGTGCTAACAAAACTTAATTTTTCTGAAACTTCTGTAAATTCTAGGAAAAAAAACTCAATGAAATCCTTCTCAGACCATCAATTCCTCCCTTTCTTTCCCCCAGCTAAAATTTTCCATCGGGGCAGTCCTTAAGATTCATTAGCATGCTTTTAGCTTTACCTGCATTTTGTTTAGGGAAGCAAAATTTCTGGGTGGGACAAGTATTTAATAAAAGTTGATTAAATTGTTGTTGTTTCTATATTTTAAGCTGTCATACAGACAAAGATTTCTTGTTTTATTGTACTTTTTAGATCCCAAGTCACTTTTGACTGAACTCTTCCTCCTAAATTCAGTTACTTTTGTGGCCTCCCCTGCAAAGTGTCTGTGCAGTATTGCTGAATAGGAGCAGTGCATCCTAGCAGTGCTGTAAGGTTAACAGGTATACAGAGAAATTAGGCTGGTAGGAATAGTTAAATATATAAAGAAAAGCTGCTCACCAGTGTTGTAGGCTCACAAAGGAACTCCACAAGGAGCGGTCTCCAGGAAGAGATCCTTCCTCAGTGGAAGTCAGCCCTTAAATGGGGTCTAGGAGAGGTGGAGCCTGGCTCCACCCCTTCCAGGCACACAGGTGAATTGCCTTCACCTGTGCTCCCATGGCTGACTCGGTGCTTGCCTCAGGTGGTCAATCAGAGGTTCAGGCCGTGATCCAACAGTTCCCATACACTGGGAACAGTTCCTGCACTCAGGAGCAAGGTGTGAAGGCCAGTGCTCAGTACTGTGTGCCTGAGCTGTGTTCAGATTTCAGACATGGTCAGCACTTAACAGTGAAATTCTGTAAATGATGGGCACTATTATAAAACTGGTTTTGACTTGCAGACTGTAGCTCTGTTCCCTGTCCCGTTGTCAAAACCCAAACTCACTCAACTCCTTTGTTCTGTAAGTGCTGGGTTCAACTTGAAGTAAAGCAGTGTTTGGTGGAGGAGTGTCAAAACTGATACCAAATAACTTTGTGTTACACTGGGTCCCCATTCCCTGAATTTCTGCTGCTTCTCTGCTACCAGAGCATCAGTTCAAGTGTGGCTGGAAGGAAGGAAGGCAGCCAGAGCTGTTGAAGGTCGCCCATTAAAGCAGTGGGAGAGCTGGGATCAGAGTCCAAAACCCAGTCCCTGGCGTAAGATATGCTGTCCCCTGGTTTCTGACGCCTACAGCACTAGCACAGAGCTTCCTTATAAGAAAGAGCATCGTAACTGAAGTTGTCTGCTAGATCGTCCTTCCCCTTTGCAAAGGTGAACCCTCCCACATATTCTAATGGGATGTTCAACTTCAGAATCATTTTAGCACGCGTTTCCAGGGCCTGGATATTAATTCTTAAGTGGTCCCCACTTGTAGCTGCTGAGGCACCTCCTGTGGTGGTGGGATTTTCATTTATTAGCCCTTGGGTCTAGAACTACTGAGCGCAATGTCTGTGTGTCTGATGGCTTCCTGGCAGCACATCTAGAAATGCAAACCCTCGTATATGGATTTGTGATTATTCTGTGTTATAGGACTTAACTTTAGCACAAGCAACTTCAAAAAACCTTTATTTTTATTATGATGCTGTTGAGAGAGGCACGTCCTAACCATGGCAAGAATGTAGGACTGCTATTATGGGGTCAGTCCTTGAATCTTTTGTGTTTTTGAACGTGTTACTTGTTATCTCCCTATTCCTGAGTGCAGCTGATGGGTAAGTATTAAGTAAGATGGACTTTACACCCGCAACGATCACAAAGTCAGACAACTTTGTGAAAGCAGTGTGTACATAGAGCTTTGCTAGCAATGATCAGAGAACTCTCATTGATTTCTCCGGTCAAAAGCTTAATCGTGTGCTGTTTCAGGACATAGGGTTCACCCCCAATTAAAGATATTTATATTGTCTTTAAATATTTATATGTATAAATGTTTGTATTTAAGTGGGAAAGAAAAAAGAATGAAATAGAACCCAGACTGTGAATTTTGTAGCCCAAACATTTGTGGTGTGTGCTGCAAGGTTATTGAGTTGGCTGGCGCATCTAGAAAAAATATCTGTTAAGTTTGAGCTCTTAATTTTTTGGCAATGTAATGGTTGCACTTACAGTGGAAATAGATTATCATTCTGGAGCGATGCAGCAAATGAATGGTTGTGTTAATAGATAATGCAATACCTTTGGAATGGCTCATGCAGTTTTTGGAACAGTGCAGGTCATATCCATTTGCTGATAAAATCAAATGTCCTGTCCTCTTGACAGCACAGGAGCTTAAAGTACTTTGGACCTGTAATCGGATACTGCAGTATAAAGTGCCCCCAAAAGACCAAGGCTTAAGATGAGACTAATGATAATTACAGCAACTCTCCTCTGGCTTCCAGTTTATCTGAGATTGATGTTGATGTGAAGAACTAGTGCTTGCATCTCAACATCAGCATTTTCCTGCTAAAGCCAAATCAGTTTTTCTTTCAGTTTTCAAATGAAGTGGAGACAGCAGTTGCATAAATGAGGCATTAAGGCCAGAGACAATTATTTAGGACATGAGAGCATACATTATTCCCTATGGCATCTGACTTTATTCACCTTGTGTTTGTTCTGTGTGCCAAAACACCATTCGTCCTTCCAACACTGCTCTGTCTGGTGATTAAACTCACTCTCAAGTTGTCAAGAAACCAATGGGCCTGAATAAAGAGTATGTTTCAAGACAAGGGTGAGTTGCCTTTGGCTTGATGGCATTCAAGAAATCAATCTGAAATCTCTCAGCATTTTAATGAAAATAAGTGTGTGTGTTTAGGAACACGTTTCCAATAATCCGCTGTGACAGGTTCTGCCACTGACTTCCCAGTGGCATTTGGAGAAGATGCATTTTGTTGTCATGTACGAGGAACATCGTTTCTTGCTTATTAGTGATAGCATTGATGCATATTTTTTGCAGATGTGTCATTGTGTAGTTAGGTATTAAGGGCATTAAAATGACTGGGCACGGGCCTTTGAAAAAATAGAAAGGCTGAAAATCTGACTAGGATCAAACAGGCATGTTAGGTTGCGGGAGAAGAGAAGAAATGAATGCTTTTAATAATAAGTTGGTTACGTTTCTGCCATGTCTTCCACCTCAGATTCAGAGTGCCCTGAAAAAAGTTGCCATATGGATGATGAGACATCTGAGGAGAGGAAGTGTTTTCCTTGAGCGAAAGCAGCTGTTTATTACTTGGCCCTGTGCAGCAACACCGCGTGCCTGTTACAATGGGAAGTTGGGAAGTAGGAGTTGGAGGAGAGTTTAAGGTTATCAAAGCAGGTAGGGGCTGGGATGGGGCCTTTGCCTGAGCAGTGTCCTTTCCCAAGCATGTTGCTAGTGATGCACTGTGAAGGGAGTTAGTATGACTTTGGAAAAGTGAGAGATGCTGCTTAGAAAAGTTACATTTTGAAAACTTCAGTGGTTCTTCACAGCAAAGAATGAGTATGAAAAGTGAATGCTTCTCTGTCTTGTCCAGCTGCAAGGTAACTAATATTTTGATATTTTTGGATAGGGGAGAAAATGGGGGAAGCCCACTAATGCCCCCTCACTTTCATCCTTCTTTCAAAACAGCTTTTTGATGAAGCTGGCTGGATCAGGAGTGCTCTCCAGCTACTGGTTGGGAGGAAAGATGCAGTAACTTGCAGTTGTTGATTATAGCACACGAGTGTCAGCTTGGCTTAGAAAAGTTGTGTGTGACAAGATGTTGATGAATGGAAAGTACATTAACATTGTTAATGTACTTACATAACAATTAAGAGGCCTTAACAAAAACCCTGGAAACACTTTTGCTCAAAGAATAGGAGGAAGCAGGTCTTGTGTGCAGTCTAATGAATGTGTGCACTGATTTCTGGGAAATACTGTGCTTGTTTTTTGCTTACTATTGTTGAGGGTATATCCCCATGGCTTGTCCAGAAAATAGGTCACTTCAGATGCCTAGTAAACTTGCAGCTGAAAAAAATCCATGCTTAAGAAAAATCTGATGCTGCTTCTGTCAAAGAGTATAATGCAAAGGTGATGATCCCGACAGTGTTTTTTGTGAGACCCAGTCAGTGCTCAGTTAGGAGGACTAATTTGATAATGGTCTAGAGCATACAACCTAGTGAGGTGCAAGGAGAAAAGCTGTGTTGTTTTTGTTGTTGTTTGTTTATGTTAAGGGGATCAGAAGTTTGTTTAAATACTGGGACTAATAAATCTGACACCAAAAAGCTTGTGGACAATTACTTGATGGCATATAAGAGTGAGTGGGAAAGGAGAGTGTTTGCTGCTTCTAACAGCATCGTTATTCTTGTATATTCTGCTGGGGAGAGAGAAGACTTTGGCTCTTTCTGCTTCTCTGAGCTAGAAGCACTGAAGGAATTTTGCTGCTTCAGGACTGGTACTCAAATGTGTGCTTGGAAGTGGCAGTCATTTGCACCAGGTAAAAATCCTATGGGCCAGGAACAGCTGAGAACTAGGAGACTGCAGAAGGTGTTTTGCATCCTTATGCTTCTAAGCTAGCCTGTAAACATGAGCAAGGTTATGAAAGGATTTGTATTTTCTTTGTATTTGCTGGGGAAGGATGTCTCAGGGCTGGGAGAAAGCCTTTGGAATGAGGATTAGGAAGAACAGGGATAAAAGTCATGTTTTCTTTGTCCCACCCTCAGCTCATCTTCCCCTGAAGAATAACAGTCTGACACAATAGTATGAAAACAAGTCCAAGGAGGCATACTTACAGTGTGTGTCTTGGCATCAAATGTTACAACTGAGTCCCACAACTACATCCCTTCCAAGCATCATAACCATCTTTCTCCTCCCTGGGGAGTGCTTTCTGAAGAACTGGCATGGCCTGGTGCTCCATGGCTTAATAAATTTGGGTCTCATCCTAACTCTGTCCCAGGTTTCTTATGGAAATGTCTCTTGATCTTCCAATAAAATGAAGATCTTGTTTGTTTTCCCCCTTTTTTTTCTCTTCCCTCACCCCAGTCTGTTTAGTATGCAAGCTCAAGCTGACAGCTACTCACAGACTGTAGTCTAAGGATAACGAAGGCTCTGGTTGCCATTTTCTTGCTAATGACAGTAGTCAGTTTCCCTCAGGCATTTTAGTGCTTAACGGGTAGGCAGGTTCAGCAGTACTAGTGACTAAGCTTTTAATTATTTTCTTTAATTAATCTACGTTCGCAGCCCTTTCAGAGGGAAGGGTGCATCAGTGAGACATTGAGAGGGTGAGCCTACTACTGCTTGCAGAGAACCTTTGCACCTTGCTCAGAGCACACCTCTGAGAGCTAGCACCTGCTGATGCGCACCTTCTTGCAGGTTATACTAAAACGCCTTTGCTGCAGTGTTACCTCATGGCCAAGAAAATGTCTGATTTCATGGCTACCCCCCATGACTGCATCCATGGTTTTGGATATTGAGGTGCTGTCTAGCTGATGCTCTGAGAGGGATTGTTGTCCTGTTGTGTTCCAGTTGGTGGCAGAAGGCAAAGGTTTTTTGTGTCTAAGCATGTGATGTTCAGCCTAATTGCAATTTCAGGTGGGTGTTTTTTAGTTCTTATTTGGAGTCAGCTTCTGTCTGTAGCTGAGCTGAAGACCCCAGTGGAGAATATGGCCGTTGCTCCAGGTTGGTGTGTTTTATGGCGGATGCATTGGAAGCAAAGCGAGGTCAGGAACAGTTGAGTGGGTTCTGTGCCAAGTCATTCAAGGAGTAGATTATAATTTACTCTCTTGGGAAAGCAATTGTGCTACACAGTCTTTTTCTGTAACAAATTATAGTGGCTGCATTTGGTCTTTTCCTGGAAGTCTCAATTCCTTGTGGGCTGTCCCTGGGTCTGCAGTTTTCAGTGAAATATGTGTCACACAGCAGCTTGTGACTGCTGGGGATGGGGCTTCCTGGGGGCTACTGGATTGCAAAAGGTGCCAGTAGAGATGCAGTGCAGCCAATTTCCCCAACTATCTCATCTGAATACAGCTAAGGCATGCTCCTGCCCATCTGTTTTCTGCAGGAAGAGGCGTGGCAAATTGTTTCTGTGTGCTCTCAATGCAGACACCCATAGTATAGGGACAAGGAGGTGTGAGAGCACTGATCAGGCTAGTTTTATCCAAAAGTTCTGTATCCTTTGGCTCCCTGGTCCATGAAGGGAATGGCTGAGGGAGGTGAGAGGGGAGCTTGTGACTTCTGTTACAGAATCACGTAGTCATTAAGCCTGGAAAAGACCTCTTAAGATCACCATGTCCAACCATCATCATCACTGCCATGCTCACTAACCCATGTCCTTCAGTGCCACATCTCCGTGGTTCTTGAACACCTCCAGGGACAGTGACACCTCCACCTCCCTGGGAGCCTGTTTCATTGCATTATCACTCCTTCCAAGAATAAGTTTTTCCTAATATCTAACCTGAGTCCTGCACATCCTCTGTAATCTAGTTCTGCCACTGTGCTTTCAGAGAAGCTAAGATTCACTGTAAACATTGTTTTGCAGCTCCTGTCTTTTCTTTCAAATGATACTAGCCAATGCTTTTCAAAGGATCTTTGCTTCCTTTCACCCTCCATTGTTTTGGGGTTTTTTGATCCCTTCTAGCCTGTTTCTTCTTGGCTTTGTGCATTTTGCAGCTCCCTTTACATGTCTGGGTCACACAGTGAAGCTCTGCTCTAGGTCCAACACCCTGCTGCCTGGTGCTTTGTGCTGCTTCCTTCCCTCCAGCTTTCACCATTTTTTTTTTAGTCCTGATAACAGGAAAATCTGCTCTTGGACATTCGGAGCTATAACCTCAATGATGCAGATATTTTATTCTGTTTCTCTGTGTCAGATGGAAGCTGTACCCCCGGGTGCTCAGGGACGTGTCTGTAATGGACCTGTCAACCTCAGTCTTAGGGCAGAAAATCAGCATGCCGGTCTGCGTTGCGGCGACTGCTATGCAGCGCATGGCTCACCCTGATGGAGAGACGGCGACCGCTAGAGGTAAACTGTGCAGAGTCCCCGCAGTCCTCTTGCTCCTATCTCTGAATAAACAAAATTAAGCCTTGGTGGGAAGGGGACAGGCAGCGCTTTTTTTTTTTCAGTGTCTTCAGCTGGAGAAGATAGATGCTCTGGATATCAGAAAAGGTGACCTATCTGCATCCCAGATTTAAGGCATGTGGGTTTTGCCCATACATCTTCAATTGCGTTTGCAGTCTGATAACATGTCATTATAGTAGCTCTTAATTTTCAAGAGTGAAAAGGGAGGGGAAAAAAAAGTGCTATCCACTTTAAGCCAGGTCACCCAACAAATACACGCTGCTAAGCGGGGATCTGGGCTTGGGGGAGACAAAGTGCAGAGAGTGCAACATCCCTGTATGGGTGATCTGGGGCTGAGTCATGACCATAGGAGTCCTCTTTTCAACCCTTGTCTCTTGTAAATGCCTTCTGATTAAAGAGTGGTGTCGTTTTGGAGAACTGGCAAAGAGGTTTTTGTAATCTTCTGTAATGCAGATAAATAGAATCTCTAATTGTTTGTAGAGCCAGAAGAGGCTATAGTACTTACCTAATGTGACTTTATAATGTTAGTCCAACAGCTGCTGACAGGTTATTTTTGCACTGCTTTGGCCTTTGTGGGATAGTCTCTTGGTCTTGATTTGGGAATGAAGTGGTAGGAGTCACCAGAAGTAGCAATTAAAAAATAAAAATGGTCTGATTTCTGGCTTGAGTCTCTGTCTTGGCAGCTTTGGACACTTTTTGCTTGGCTGAAGAGTTGCCTGGTGTCAGAAATTTCCCCTTGATGTCCTCCTTGCCCACTTCACCAAGTCCTTCACACCGTGACAGCTGCTCTGCTTTCTTGTAACAAAGTGTATTTCACTGGCCTGTAGGAATCCTAGTTATCATTTGTAATTTAAAAAATGAAAACAACATCTATATATTTTATATACATTCTATAAATATAAATGTCTGTGTTTCCATGACAAGAAATGCTTCCTGTCACAAAACCTTTTATGAACCCCAGTGGCCATCCATGTCTTTGCTTCCAGAAATGCAGAAGCTTTTGCTTGTCTCAGAATGATTTTTTTTTTTTTTTTTCACTTTGTGTATAGCTCTTTGAGCACATCCCAGGGAGCCAGCAAGATAAGGGTCCTCTGGGCTAAATTTGACACAAAGATGCTTTCAAAGTGGAGCCTGCAGCCTAAAAGGATGTGATAAATGAGATGTAATTCAGATGTGAAACTTTATCTCTCATTTAACTCAAGCTGCATAATGACTTTCAGAAGAGGTCACAGTGTTTGTATGCAGCAGGCACGGAGTGTCAGGGTGTGCATTTCAATATTCCAGGGCTAGCAGAATGAAAAGTTACAAAAAGTATAGTCCTGTGAGCTATTAATTTAACAATATTTCCATGTATGCAAATGCCAGTGTGAAGCGAGTCTAACCTTGCAGTGAGCTGGTCTCGATTCTTGTTAACAACTAGCGTGGTTGGGATGTGCCCTGTGATGAGCTGCAGTCCTTCCGTGTTGCTGTCCCAGGGCTCCAGCAAACACAGCCCTGTCACAGGGTTTACACTTTGCTCGTTAGCAAGGAGCAGTCTGAATCTTACTTTCTGTCAAAGGTTTCTTTGATTTGTAATGTATTTGAGCATACTTTTTTTTTTTTTTTTTTTTTAAGAGGTTTATTAGAAAGCCAGATCGTATGTGCAGGCACACTCCACACGATGGAGCTCGAATACCTTGAACTGGTTTGAGAAGCTGTGTTCTGTCAGCTGTGTTAGTGCTGTCCTGTCCTTTGGCAATGCTCGTAGGTTATTTCTGGCCCAGGTTATGCTGGAAGAAAACCCTGTAGCATAGTGCTGTTAAGTGCAAACACATTAATGCCATGTTAAGAGTGAGATTAGAAGTGCACAAAACCCAGAATGTTCCTTAGCAAAACCTCCCACTGACACTGTTGCCTGGACACATCTTAAGTCATAAATCTACAACTGCATATACAATCAAGTGATAAAATAAGGCTAACCAACAGGGCTGAGTTATGGTTGTGGTAGATAACTTAATTTTGGAATTTCCTGACTCTTTTGCATTTAGTTTCAAACTTTAACATATGATTATTGCATTTAACATTCTTGGATCTTCAAGCCAGGAGAGCTTGGTGTACTGGCAGTGGTTTGAATATGTGGCCAAATAAACGTATCCTTGGAGTTGGTAACATTTTCATCACTTTCAAAGGAGAGTGCAACTAAAATCACACCCTCTGTATTGCATTAGCATTTCTTGTAGAAAAAAAGTCTTTGGTTTTGTGCTCTTTTAGAGGTGGAGCAGGGCATTCAGTGCCAAGCTTTCGGTCTGACCTTATAAGATGACAGGAGTTAGCTGTAAAGTACACGTTTGGCTTAAAGCTTTCCTTAGAATTGGGGCATTTGGGATCAAGGATTTTGCTACATCCAAGTTCTCTTTAACTTAGCAATACCTCAGAAATGAAGTGGCCGGATTGTTGGTTGCTTTAAATTGGTTTTTGCTTTAGCTGCACCACAGTTCCTGCAAGCCAAGAAAGTCTGATCATAGTCTTGTGGCTTTTGGAAAACACCACGTACTTGTATGCTTGAATTTTGTCTCAGGTATGTAGGAAGCGACTCATGCAGTGGTGCCTCTGCTGTTGTGATGGCCCTTGAAAAGCGTGGTGTGGTCTGAGTCTTGTTCCCTCTTGGTCTGAGTGGCTGCAGGAGCAGGCGTAGTGAACCTTGACTCACTCAGGAGTGTGGCAGCTGCCCAGTGGAGCACCCACAGTGCACTGAGCGTGTGCTCAGGCAGTATGCAGCTGGTGCCACAAACAACAGAGCTGCCTGGTTGGGATTAAACCTCAAGAAGTGATCTCAGATTCACGTTATTTTCACCTGCAGAACAGGCTGGTACAGGTAGAAATAAATAACAAGCTTTTTCCATGCTTTAAGAGCAATGCCTGGTCCTCCTAGCTACTTCTATTAAGCAACAACATTTTGCTTTGAAATGCTGTACTCTTTCAGTGCCTTCATCCACAGAGAAGGGCATCTATGTCATGTTCTCTCATTAGATCAAACTCCCTTTCCTTGCAGACCCTTTGCTTCAGGGCTTGTTGGGTTTTTGGGAACTGCTGCTGCTCAAGTGACACTCCCACACAAGTGACCAAGCTGGTGGGAAAGAGCACGTATCTGATCTTAAATAGGTCTAAGTCAGGCTGATTCCCTTAAGCACACCTTCATCAACAATCCTGTTTCATTAGTAAAGGCTGTTTTTTCCTAAAAAAAAAAAAAAAAAAAAAAAAAAAAAAAAAAAGTTGAATTGTGATATTAAAAGTTCCCAATGATAAGACTGACCACAGTGTTTGTAAGTCACTCTGAAGTTTAACTCCATTCTTAACAGTATAGGCTATAATTATGGTCAGACCTTGTGTGATTTCAAATTCTAGAGAGTAGATTGTTATATCTACATAGCCTAGTTAACAGAAGGATAAATATATAGGCAGCAATATGTTTCCTCCTCAGCTTTCTTTGACATGTCTAAATGGACTTGGAGTTCTTCCTTATAGAGAACGCTTTCTTGTCCTTTAAACAATTCCGTGGATCTTGGCAGAAGTTAGTCCATTTTTTTCAGGGCTTTCTTGAAGTATGTTCCCTGGATTTTAGTTACAGTTGATCAGTGTATATGGAAATGTTGCAAATAATGGATTTTCTTTTTGGGAGAAACTGAAAAAATTGGGTGGAAAATGGTTTTGGATTAACTGAGATGTTTAATTTGATCTAAAAGACAATGTTTTATTGAATTTTCCTACTAGCCAATGCTCTTTACCATAGCTTACTTTTGAAACAGAAGTGTTAGCTTGGAAAAAAAACATTTCCATTTTGAAAATATCAACGTGTGACATTTTGACTTACAGTGATTTTTTTCTTGTCCTTCTCACTCAAATTTCAACTCAGTTAACTAAAAATATTTGCCAAATTTGATGAATAATTTTAGCCACCATTAAAGAGCAAAGGGCTTTTCTCTAAACACCTTTCAGCAGAAATTTTCTAATTCTACACAGTATTTTTCTGCTTGTCCAAAAAATATTCACAGTTGCTTCATGCAAAGACATGAATTTGCCACCCCAGCTTCACACTGTGCTCACAAACCAATGTGATTTCCATGTAGTTTTCAGTCAGTGCTCCCTTGAAGTGGAGTAGCACTCATGGTCCTGTAAATGGGACCCACCTTCCCATATACTTAAGCTGGATACTGTTTAAGATTTTTTCTTAACAAGAAATAGCAGTTTCTTGACATCTCAGTTCATCTCAAACAGATATGTACAATTATTTTTATCAAGACTTCTACTCTGTTTTATATTGATGCTATTTACATAATCCTGTTTTAATTCTTCCTAACTTATTTCCTAGTATTCTGTTGTTTCAACTCAGAAGCAGTACTGCAGTATCTGACTTCTCTTAGACTTGCTTAAAATCAGCCTGAACAGCTTGATGGTTTTCTTGGCCAGGTTTTAAAACTTAGAATGTCAGTTGTTCAGATCTGACGACTTTATTTACTCTCTGCAATTGCTCTCAAACAGCTTTCTGAGTTACTTCTGACTCAAGAAGGTTTTCACCACCACCTGAGATGCATCTGCACAGTCTACTTTGCCAAATAGAGAATAGGAATATTGACTGAAATGCTTTCTCCGACTCTGTTTAGTTACTGTCAGCTCTATCATTTTCACCTAGTCTGGGAGCAATACCTTATTCCTTTGGCTTTAACAGACTTATGAAATGTTTTTCATTGGCTTTAATGCTGCTGGTCATCTGAATTCAGGTTCCTTGTGCTCATCTGGTGTGCCCATCCATGACACCGAGTGAGGGATTTTGCTGTCTGTTGCTCTTAGTGCTCAGCCACGGTGACTACAGTAGGACTTTGTACCCATCCCTCACCTGCTGTTCATATCATGCTCCCCTCCCCCCCCCCCCCAAAAAAAAAAAAGTATATATTATAGTTTGGTATGGCTGGGGGACTTTCTGGTATAACTATACACAGGCTCTCAGGCATGATAGAGCTTCCAGACTGGCTAGATCCATTTTGGCCCTGCTGCCTCCAGCTTTCCTGCACAGCTGACAAAATGTTGTGTCAACAAACTGCAGGCCCAGCTTGCACAGAAAGTTTTGAAAGGGGTAAGTGAGGTAAGGCTGGGCAGGAGATCTCTCAGCCAAGTGTGTTTCATCAAGAGACTAATATTAAGTAATTTAAATGACTCTGTTTCTTAGGAGATGCAGCTCAAAGAACATAGCTACTTCTGAGAAACACCACTGTGACAAAAGGACACCATATTGATCCCAAATGTGTCCTTTGCCCCCTAATTCAGGAACAGTGGGTAAAGGGAGAAGTGACTACAGTGGGGCATTTTGACTGCCATGAGATGCCCCTGAAAGGAAAACAAGGGGAATTTGCACAAGAAAAAAAGAGCAAGACTTACCATTCTCATACAAGGTAACCATGACAAAATATGAAAGCTCAAACTGGACTCTCTTCCAGCATCCTCTGCTGAAGTATATGCTCTGGGTTGCCTGCCAGAGTAAACTCTGTACCTTTCCATACCAGTTAATGGAGTGATATCCCATCAGAGGTGGGAAGGAGACACGATTTCAGGATGAAAAATTGGGATGAGATATGTTATTATAGAATCATGGAATGATTTGAGTTGGAAGGAGCCTTAAAAACCATTTGGTTCCAACCCACTGCTGTGAGTGAGGACACTTCCCACTAGATCAGGCTGCCCAGGGCCACATTCAACTTGGCCTCAAATGCCTCCAGGGTTGGGGCACCCACAGCTTCTCCAGGCAGCTGTGCCAGTGCCTCACCAATATTGCTCTGTTCTCCTGTGGACTTCCTAAGTAAGTCCTGTTCTATTGTCAACCTTGATTTGTTATTGCATAAAATACTTCAGTGGAAATACCCAATACTGAAGAAAATTCCTTTTTATTGAAGCTTATCTTACCTGGTGAGAAGAGATGTCTTTGAGGCTCAGTTCATGTATGTCCAGTGTCTCCGGGCTTCCCTGGGCAAAGTGCAGGCAGATAGCAATGCGGCTGAGGCACCTGTGCAGATGAGTCAGTGGAGCTTCCCCTCACCTAAGCACCCCATAATATCCCTATTAGTGGTGCACTGGGCCTTGTAATTGTGTGAGGCGCAAAGAGCTTAAAGCTTCACCATCCTGATAGTGACAACATCCCCCAGTCTCTCCTGTGTGCCCATGTGTGCCTGCTGCCATGCTTTGAGCACTGTCATTGACCTCAGTGGGAACCTGCACTGTGTACAAAGGTAAATGTATCCTTCAGGGAATGTTCAGGATTTGGGCTTAAAAGATGACCTTTTTTCAAGAAAGTAATTATCTGGATTGGCTGAAGAAAGGCTGGTTAAAAAAAAAAATAATAATTAATTAAAAAATGTGATGTTTAAACTCTGGCAGATGTTGCATGTTGCTGAAAGAGTTTCCCATGAGAATGAGGATCCTGTACTGACTTCTAATAATAATAGAAATATTTGCAGTCCCCCAGATTTGAAATGTAAATTATAGTTGTTATAGGCATTGAATTGCTTCTATTTTCTTCAACTGCTGTTGAAGACATGTAGGAAATGGGAGTATATTTTTAGCAAATCCTGATTTGAGGTAGGAAGAAAACTGGCAATACTTCAAGACTATGTATCGTCTTTTTGAAAGTCTACAAAACTGTCAAAATGAGCTTCAAGGGATGAATGTAATGCACAGATCAACCCAGGATCTCTAAAACTTCAGAATTTTTTTGTGCAGAGACTTTTTGAATTTTGCAATGAAAATCCAAAATACGCATGTTGAGCTGCGTTAGCTTCATAGGTCAGACAAGGGAAGAATTTTGTGATTATATTTTCCACTTTTGCAGCAATTCTCATGTCCTTAAGGCCATATATGTTGAGTTGAGAATAAAAGATTATAGATAAATGGATACTTAAAAACAGATTGAACCATAACATTTACATTTTTTTCTCTTATCTAATCTGAGGGTTTTGCAATTGTTGGATTGGTAAGCTTCTCATTCATGAACTCATATTTGACAGAGCAACAGGGATGTTGATCCGTTGTTTCTTAGCATCACATAATGGACTTGATTGAGCACATCGCTTTGGAGTTGTGACATCCCATTCAATATATATGTTTTTTGTTTTTTAGAAGAAATTTATTTCTGGGTACTTCTCTGAGAATGAACTGTTTCTAGTGATTTTAAGGGGACTGATCAAAGGATTGCAATGCAGAGGGTCTTGGTTCTTTGCTAGGTGGGTGCTTGTTCCACCGCTGGAATCTTGTTCTCTCTGGCACATCCTTCTACATACCTTAGAGGGGCTCTTTTGATTAGTTACTAATACGAGGTCGGGCTGGGATTTTAATAAGATGGAGTCATTTCTTTTCCTCCACTGAATAATATTTTGAGTCAATTATTATTTATACTTTATTTCAGCCCAGATTTTTGTTCCTATGTATTGTAGTCAAGCAAGAACAACAGCAGCAGGAATAACTGAAACTGAATTTAAAATTGCAGTGATTGAAGTGGGTGGCTGCAGTGTAATTCAGTTTATCTACCTTTAATCATTTACATACAGCTATTTACCTGAGGCTACCTTTATAGCCAGTGGGAAGAACTGTACCCTGTACATGCGTATTTCACTTCGCTGTCTTGAAATGTCCATCTAGGAGACTATCCCACGTGCATATGCCTGTATTTGATCAGGTACATAATTTTTATTATTTCCAATCGGGTTGATTGACTACTGAATACTATAAAAACAATTGACCTGTGAAATATTTTTCAACAAACAGTTTGACCTCTTTGCACTTTGGATTAAGTTGTAGTCTGTTTTCAAGTGATTGGTAAAGAAAATAAAACAAATCAGTTGTTTGTAATGCACTTTTTCTCGAGTAGGCAGTGAGTGATAAACTATCTTACCTCATTTTCCACTAGGACAGTGTAGATCCTTCTACATCTGTTTGCGTTGTATTTTCTTTTGTGATGTATGCTGTTTTTTAGAAGCAGAAGGTAAATATAAGTGAGCAGCACTTTCTGAAGCCTTTTAGATGTCTCTTTAGGCTACTCCTTAAAATTTGTTGATTCTGCAGGTTACAGCTCTTCATGGGGTAGTAAAATCTGCAAGACAAAAGAGTGAAGCATGGCTGTTTCCAGTGACTAAAAGCTGCCTTGTGGCTGTAGGAGGGTGTATGCAATTTGTTTGAGCAAGTTCTTCACAAATTTCCATTCTGAGATTTGTAATACTTATCTAATAAAATGCTGTCATAAAGACCACTTTTGAATGTCTCCTGTAGGCTGGAGATGAGGTTCTGAAACAGAAGTCTATTTACATTAAAAATGTGTACTGTAGTAGACCAAGAATAATAAGGCTTTATGTAATATTTGAGTTTTACAGTGTTTTCCTTTACATTAAGTAATAGATTACTCCTAAAAGAAGTAGTAATATATTCTCAAAAATATAGTTGTATGAGGTTAGCTGGTTTGTCGTTCAGCCCAGGTTGGAAATCAGCCTCATGGAGGTAGTCAGGACAGAATCTTGAGCTGCTTGACCCCATCTGGGCATTGTTTGGTGATGTTTAATCTTTGCTCACTCCTGATGACGAATTTCACCGCAATGCTTTTGAAGAAAGGGGGAGGAGGAGAGCCCAACATTCAATGTGAACTCTCATCCTTTTGGCCTTAGTGGTGGTTTTTGGAGACTACTTCACTGGCATATTCTCTTTTAGGAAGTGCTGAGTGGAGACTGCAAAGAGAGTGAAACTTTGTGTGGGATCACATGATGGATGTGGGGTTCCCCTCTTTCAGGTGGAGACTCCCCGTCAAGTCTTTAAGTCCCCATTGAGCCTGTATATGCACTGATATTAAATGTCGGCCTGTGGATGGCAGTTTTCATAACAACAGCTTTGTATTCCTAAGTTTATCTCCACTCTTGGGTAAGTTTGGAGCTGAATGGGAATGTTGTTCAATGTTTAGGAGGAGCCAACTCGTCTTTCAATTTTTCAGTTGGAGAAAATGCAATTAGCTACTTAATCTGTTCTCCACTGAGCTGTACTACCACACTCTTATTTAAGTTTACTGCCGTTTGCACTGTGTAACTGCACAGATATGTTCAACTTGTACTATTACTTTTACAAGCAAATACTTCAGGAACTGTTCTTTCCCCCATTTTATAAAATGGTAAATGAACAACAGAATGATGTTTTAACATAATTCAATTTTGAAAAACAATCTAAAAATGCAAGGAGGGAGGAAATAAAATTCTTTCTTGTGTGTGTAGGAGAAATGAAATTGTTCCCTTGTAAGTCTGACCATCCTTTGAGCAACCTATTGAGGACAATACACTTAAGCTGGTTCTTTGGCTTACATCTGTGGGAAGTTCCTTTGTGGAGAATGAGAAGCCCTCAACCTTGAAGCCAGTAGCAACCTTTTTATAATTACTAAGAGCCATAAAAAGAGCAACATTTGTTAGATGAGAGATCCTAGACACAATGGGAATTGTAGCTCTGTAATCAGGTTGCCTGCTGGACTGTCTCTTTTCTCTCTTTCATGTTCTGAAATAATCTGTAGGGATGAAAATAGGCACTTGCTCAGAGAAGTGATGGGAGAGGCCTTCAGTTAAAATGTGCTTAATGCTAGTGAACATTCTAGAGGTGGAAAAAAGTTGCCAAAAGGCCATGATCAAAACTTACCAAAGTAGCAAGTGCTTGAGGGAACGTATGTGGCGCTGGTGAGGAGGACTGAGGTACAGTGTTGATAAAGACAGTCCTAAAATACCAACCTGCAGCCATGTGGCAGCAGTCAGAAAGCTGGAAACCTTAAATGCATTTTTTTTAGTTTGTTTAATACTTTATGTGAACATGTATTTAAATGTGTGCTCTAAAATTCTGATAAGTGATAGCCAAACTCTGTGGTCTTAGAAATAGGTTCCCATTAGGATGAATAATTAATATGAGATTATATTTATTTCAATTATAATGTCTTTTTTTTTCTAATATTGAAACAGGGATCATCCCAAACATCATGCAGACAGCAATTGACATTAGTTGGCCTATAAATACAGAAAATAAACCAGAGAGCTCTCACAGCAGCCCACTGTCAAAAACTATCTACATAATATTTACTGGAGGGCTGGAAACACATTAAAACTGAAGTAAAGGCAGTGTGAAATTACATGCACTGACAGTTCTGTTTTGGATAGTCTTGAATGTGACCTTATGTTCCTCCAGCATGCCAGGCAATGGGGACAGGAATGATGCTGAGCTCCTGGGCCACCTCCTCCATTGAAGAAGTTGCTGAAGCAGCTCCTGGAGGCCTTCGCTGGCTGCAGCTTTATGTGTACAAGGACCGAGAGGTTACCAAGTCCCTAGTGAAGCGTGCAGAGAGAGCAGGTTACAAAGGGATCTTTGTCACTGTGGACACGCCATTCCTTGGTAGGCGTATTGATGATGTGCGCAACAAGTTCCGGCTTCCCCCCCACCTCAGGTAGGTGCCTCCAGGAGGGCTGTGAGCATGCTGCAGTGCAACCTGTCTTCCAGATGACACACACCACACTGGGTGATATCATTGGGTACTGAGCTCGTGTACTTTGCTGTGGCTTAGGGGCAGAAGTAAGCTATCCTGGCTGTTTTCATACAATGTAAAAGGTGTATGTCAGGCTGCATGAGGCTGCAGACTGACAAAGTTAGTGATGAGGCATTTCTTTGTATGTCTGGTAATTGATCTTTGGACACCTTCAAAACTCAACTGGGCACAATCCTCTGGAATCTGCTCTGGCTTTGAAGCTGGATCCAGCTGCAGAGTTGACCATGCTCTGAGCAGGAACCTGGACTAAGTGACCATCGAAGACCTCTCCCAATCAATGACACTGCAGTGCGTCTAGGCCCGTGTCAGTACTGAATGTGGAGTCCCTTTCCAAGCAACTTCAACTGTCCTTTTAGCCAAGTACAGAAACGGAGGGGATCGGCTTTCTTAAATATCACAAAAGCAATATCCATCCCTGCATCTCTTTTGGGACTTTTTTATATCTCAAGGAAAAGTTAGAGGTCTCTGCACTAATTCTAGTTTCTCATTATTTCAGGGCCTATGCAGCATTTAACTTAAAACAGAGTTCTCCAGCGATGTTCTATGGGTGCTGATGCTGGCCTGATATCACTGCATTCTGCAAACATGAATTGATACACTGTAAGATCACCCTAAATAATGTTTGCTGAAGTTCTGGCATGGTGTTAGCACCCAGTTCAGCTGGAACAGTAAAAGAGTGAATGGGATATGCAGGATTTTTGAATTTGCAAAATGGAGCTAAGAATCTTGTACTTACAAGGACCTGATATTGGCCACAGTCGGTCATGGTATGTATTAAGACTACTGCCCTTATTCAGAATCTGTAAATGAAAACAAAACGAAAGCTAAAAAAGGAAAGAAAATATAAAAGATAGTTGAAAGTATTTTGAAGTGGATTGACTTTGATTTGAGTTCTAGGTGAGAGCTTTGAATATTATTGATGAATCTGAAAAGTTCTTCCAGTGTCTCCCACAACTTTAATATGCTGCATACATACCATACCTAGCATGAAATATAGCGAGAAATACAAAATATATTTTTAAAATGTAGCAAGAAACATATAGCCAAATCCTAGGTGCCTTCATTTCCATAATTTTCATTTCAAAGGTAAACCATGGGACTGTGCCACCATGGGGTGTCAGGCACCCTGCTCCATATGCCAGTACTTGAAGCCAATGGACAAAGTGGTGAAGATAGGCAGAATTAAGGGCGTAAAAGGACCACCTTGTGAGGAAAGCACCAGAATACAAAGAATCCTTGACAAACCTGGCATTAAAAAGTAATGCACTGGTATGCATACGCCCCATGTATTATCCTGCTATAGATCTGTTACTAACAAAGCATTATTGATGCGCATTGTCATATCTCCCAAGGAGAATTGCTTTAAATAGCTTTTTTTTAGGAGCAGTGTCATTTTAAGACCTGGGGTTATACAGTTTCTGGATGAGAGTCAAATAACGCAAAAATATTTGAGAAAAGCAATAGTGCATTTCTGAAACGCTTTGACCCCACTTGACCTAACAGTAACAAGGTTTTGTTTGAGTGAACCATATGGAATAATATGAAGTTAGAGTAATCTTTTAAGGTTCAAATTCCTTCAGATTTCAGAATGACACTCAGTGTTTTGTTGCAGAGTCAGTGGTAAAACTGGGTAGTGTGGGGCTCTGCTCAGTTACTTGATAACTTTTTCTTGGCTTCAGATTTTCAACAAAGTTTCAAAGCAACAACAAGGTGCCATTGTGCTCCAAAACCTATGTAAGGCAACATTCATTCAAGTGTTGACCTGCATTTCACAGTCCAAGAAAAACAACGGTTATTTATATAATCTTATCCGTGGTTCTGTTTTTCTCTGGGTACCCCACCCTCCACAAACCAACAGCTGAAAAGCTGGATCTTGCTGAGAGCCTGCTCCTTTCTCATTTTCTTCTGTGCTTGGAGCTGAACAGAAAACCAAAGTGAAATGTTGCTTGTTACAGGCATGAAATCAGCAGTGAAACCAGCCAGTTTCCGTGCAAAAATACTGTGTGTTCCCCAAATGTGGAATATGAGTATAAAATAGCACAAGGTGAATTGACATGCAGTTTCCAAAGTACGGAGCCATCAACATGGTGTGGGACATCGGTGTCCTGGGTCGTGCTGGTGTCACCGATGGTGATCTGGTGCTTGAGAGCACTTGGGCTGCTTCAGTTTCTAATATAAACGCAGCCTCAATTTCTCTGTATGCCCTCATTTCCCCCTCTCCTGCTTTGTCTACTAAGACTGAACTCTGGTTCAGGGGCTGGTGTTTTCCATTCAGTTCCTAGAACTTGTGAGACTGATTTGGTTATAATAAACAAATAATAGCAAGTGTTTTCATACAAACATTTTCCTATACATTTTGTAGGCAAATGTACAAAAAAGATGAACTGTACACAAGAACTATTGCCTAGATGTTGGTCTTGTCTGTTAGATGAAAATTCTCATTTCTTTGCAAGAGTTCATGCAGACCCATCTAATTAATAGTTTTAAAAAATTTTTTTCCTCTCCCTTCCAGGTAGTCCCCTATTTACTCCAATAGCTGAATTCCCTAGATGAAAAACAAAAGCAAGGAAAATACTTGCTGCAAGAAAGCCAGGGTTTTTTTGCTACAGATAGTGGAAAGTAGAGGTGCACCTTTTGACTTCAGTGGGACCTGAGTTATATTATGAAAGCCTGATATTCCCTCAGCACACGCATCTTCTGCTCCTCAAGGGTCTGAATGGCTCACAGCCTCTGCTGTGTTTATCCTCACAGTGCTCCTGAAGATGTGGTTGCTCCTATTTTATGATGGGAAGCAGACAAAAGGAGTGACCAGATGTTCTGCCCAAAGTCACAGAGGATGTCTGTGGCAGGATGAATGGTTGAATCCAAACCCTAAGTTTCCTCTTTGGGTTTTTCCTTTTGGTTGTAGATTTGATGCTGAACCTTTAGATTTTTGACTTCATCTTATTTCCTTTGAAAGCATTAGGAGGGTTGCCTTGGGCCAGAGAAATTTGCAACAAAGTTATTAAATATTTCTCAAGGAGGAGGTTTTGACTTAAAAGCGTTCAGAAACAAAATACTGGGTAGGCTTTTTTACTTCTTCCCTGTATAATACAATGCAGGTTCAATGCAGATGTGTTGAATGCTGATGCTAAGGACTGATGTTTTATGGCTCCAATAAATATTTCATAGACTATTTTATATGCTTTTTGTCATTTTAGATTAAAAAATTTTTCAAGCAACAACTTGGCCTTCTCCTCAGGGAAAGACTTCGGGGAAGACAGCGGACTGGCTGTCTATGTAGCCAACGCAATTGATGCAAGTATCAATTGGGAGGACATCAAATGGCTTCGGGGGCTGACATCACTGCCCATTGTTGCAAAAGGAATCCTAAGAGGTGTGTTGCTCTACTGCTTTCCGTAGAGAGGGCAAGGCATCCTTTTTTTGCAGAGGCAATAGGGGAAAAAAAAAGTGCTTGTGCTGCTGAATTTTCTGTAGAATGGCACTACATTTCAATGGCAAGCATCTGTTTTGCTTACATTAAATATGATGGGTTGTACATTCATATTCATATACTGTGCTAAGCAGGGAAGATTTGCCAAAATAGATTGCAAAACAAAGGAGAAAGTTGTCTTCCTTGTGCATGATTAGGATGTGGAAGATCGCAGACATCACCAAGTGTCCATTTGTTTTGGTTAGGTTCAATGCAATGTGAACTGGTGAGGGTGATTATTGTGCTGCCTCTATATATGAGCTTCTCCTTGTGGAAGGCAGTCTGAATCAGACAAGCTTTTCTTCCAGCAGAAACTGAATGTTGTTATTTTCCTATCTGGGGAAAAATCAAAGAATGGGATTTTGCATTTTGACAGTTGAAGGTACGGGTCAAGGTTTGTGGTTTATCAGGCCTGGATGTACTTTTTACTGGTTTTGATGGAACTGCAGAGAGTGCAGGAATGCACATGAGCCAAATAGCCAAGACAGTGAAGACACTGCTTTAAAAAATACCTGGAGTTTTCAGGTGGTTTGTATGGCTGGGCTATAGAATGTGTTTACCTTGAAGTTCAGTAGGCAGGGATTGGAGTCCTGTAGTCTGTACGCTTTGCTATGCCATGGTGTTTGCTGGGCTAAGCAGCAGTTGGTGTCTCTATTTCCTTGTCCTGTGCTGTGAGTTCTTCCTTAGCCCATAGTCTTATTTGGGGGATCTATGGAAAAGGACCATTTCACTTTGCTGCTGTCTATCTATGAAAATGCAAGTGTTTGAAGATAAAAACATCAGGAGTGTTGGGCCCTTAGATTCTGCATAAATGAAAAAATAACAACACAAAAGCAAAACTCAAACAGAAAACAATGACCAAAAAAAAAAAAAAAAAACCCCAGGAAAAAAAAAAACCAACAACCCAACCAACACTTTAAATTTTCAGGCTGAGATGTTGGCGTAACATCAGTTACATCTAAATTCAGCTACAGTTGGGAAGGACAGCTCATTGCGCTTGTAAACCCTAACTCTAGTCTGAGTTGTGTGCTACTTGAAGGAAAGCTGGATTTCCATTCTGTTAAATGAACACTGACACAGCAAAGTGTTTTCATTAACTGTGGTTTATTACCACAATCTTATTGTTAACTGGCATTGAGGGGAAAAAAATCAGCAAAAGAATTTAGTGAAGTGTTGCAGGATGGGTGGAGGGGGGGGGAAGGCTAGCCATGCAAGTTGCTATTAATCCAAAGTGATAAAATGTTCTATTCCAACATTTCAAGTGACCTTCCTAGTCTTATTGCTTCAAGATAGACCTGTTGATCTGTGCTGAGATGAGCCTTTGGAAGGATGAAGCCCTAAGTGTCTTTCCAGTAGCTTGCAGTGATTTTTTTTTTTTTTTTTACTGATGTCATAATTTCCCTCATCATGATGTTCAGATCCCAGTTCTGGAAAGAAATTTTTTTTAATGTATTTTCAGCTGATGATGCTAAAGAAGCTGTAAAGCTTGGGGTAGATGGTATACTGGTGTCAAATCATGGAGCGCGTCAGCTTGATGGAGTTCCTGCAACGGTAAGTAGTGGTGCCAATAAGTACCAAGTTCTCTCTGCCTTTGGCTTCTTGCTTCCTTCCACCGAATATGTGGTAGCTAGAGGGAAAACCTGTAAATACATGTTGTGTGCCTTAATCCATGAGAAGCAGTCTCTTACTACAGTTGTTTTCACTTTTAGTATTCTCCAGAGACTTCTGAAAAATTGGAGTTACAGAGTTAACTAAAGGCAGAAGGAAATTCTCCCTTTTCTCCTTTCAAACCTTTTCAGCTTTGGAAAAGGTTCAGGGTGATTAAATTAGAATTTTTTCCTTTTCCTTGTCATGCTGCCCTGTGCCTTTCCAAAGGTAAGAAGGGATTTGAGAAGTTCTCAACTGGTGGGGGGAAAAAGAAGAAGGAAAGGAAAATGAAAAAGTATTTGTTCAGACAGAAGTAAAACCCCCCAGACTCGAGTCATCACTCATCCTACTTCATTTGGAATGATAAAACTGCACTAGTACAAAGAACGAAAGGGAGGAGAATCAAAGCCCAGTTGTGACTGTTTCAGTATCCTTAATGCACTGTTGTTGAAAAAACCTCTGGTTTTCCATGAGAATTTTCTGGACGGAGAAGGAGACAGGTAAGCCCTTTTCCACTGCAGGATGTTTTGCGTGCAAAGATTTAGCAACTCAGCTCAGTCTGCAGTCAGCTCAGCAGGCCCACTGGTGTGTCACCCCTTCCTGTAGAACTCTTCTGCTCTCTGATTCTTTCCTTGGGGACAACTGAAGGTTTCCCCAGTCAATTCCATTCACTTGCTGTTTTTTTTTTTTTTTTTTTTTTTTTTTTTTTTTTTTGTTTTTTTGGAAGTCTTCAAGTGTACCCACTGATTCTCTTTATGGAGTGTGGGTGCCTAAAGCTTCTGAAATCAATTTTCTTCAACTTCTGTCCTCTTCTTGTCCTCTGCAGAGAATGATGCTTCAGTTTCACCAAGAGTATTGGAAAATCTTGTGCAAGTCTGTGTGAGGTAACCCAGCAGGAAAAATATATGAGGATATTAAAAACAAACAAACAAAATTTTAAAAATGAGAACTCAAAAACTAGGAATTATTATTTTCTACTGAAGTAGAACTGAAATTAAACTTGTGAACTACTTTTTTGAGTTTTTTTTCTTTGCAGCATCACTGTGTAGAGAAGACGACACTATCAGAGCTAGCGTGTTCACTGAATTTCTTCTTACAGAGAAAACTGCATTTCAAAATGCAGTTTCCGTGAGAATATCTGTATTGAATCATGCAAAGTGTTTCTGTTTTTGAAGCATAATTTCATGGCTTCTCAGAACATGAGCTGAACTCAAGCCGGTTAATGTTTCTAGTGTCTAGTTACACATTGAGGAAATCTATGTTTTAATTATGGCTTGCATCATACTTTAGTTATTATAGCACTTTAATGTTGATACAGTTTGTCAGGATGTAGAAAGTAGTCTCTGTATATGGAAATAGATCCAAAATATGTTTGGCAAGAGAGCAAAACCAAAGGGAGGGGAAAAAATCATAGACAGTGCCAAACTTCAAGAAAATCTTAATCCAAATCTAAAAACAAAGTGCGCTTTCAAGTTTTCTTCCCCAATCTCCTAGTCACTTTTTATCCATTAGAAAGGAAATGAATTGCATCCGTGTTTGAAAGACATGAACTGGTGTGCCTTTTGTTTTACTACCACACACTCCTTAGTACTTGGCTTCTAGTCTCGTGTCTTTCCTGATATTCATGAATAGGGGCGGTATGCATGTTGTAGGAACAGTTGCTATGTAATTAATGCTTGAGCTCTGAATTCAAGGGGCTCATCTCTTCTTGAGACTTCTTGCATGGTGCTGACATTTTAGCTAATTCCCTAGTTACTTTCCTGTACCTTGGGAATGTCAAATGTCCATTTGTCTTTGCTTTTACCACTTGTGCAGGGAGTAAGTGGAAATCAGTGAGAGCAGTATATGCGTTTGGAAGAAGAAAATATTTCTCTCCTTGTTCAAAACTCAGTGAACGTTCAGTTTTTCTTAGTTGTACAGGGAACTTATTTATCTATTCCGGAGATCAAGATGTGTTTTCAAATGAAAAAAATGTTCTTTTATTTTTCTGTCAACTCTAAGAGCAAGTTCCTCATGACAGATCTCTTACTCAGTATCTTCAGATACAATGCCTACCTTTGTGCTCCTTAATGCTAGCCAGTCCTTTTTATTAACTAATAGTGAATTTAAGCATGAAAGTGAAGATGGCTGTTTAAGAAGTTAGTGATTGAGTTTCATTCCCAAACTACTGAATACTGAATGTTAGGGGAATAATATCAAGGAACAGGGTCTCCTCTGTGCCTGCTATTTCTTATATTCTTCCTAATAGCTTGTACAGGGTTGTGTTGGATGCACGTCACGAGATTAGATGGACATTTTATGTGACCCTGCTGATTCTCATTTTATTTAAGTGGCTGTCCAAATAAACTTGACCTGTGTATACATCTGCTAACATGCCAAGTCACTTCAGTTTTTGAACACAAAGCTGTATTTATGCACACAATTAGGCAAGTAATTGCTCACTTAGCTTTTTTGAAGCTTGAATCCTGTACATAATAATTCATTCAGAAAATAAATAAGGTTACAGAAGGTGTATTTCTGATTTCACTCTTCTAGATTGATATCTTACCTGAAATTGTTGAGGCTGTGGAGGGGAAGGTGGAGGTGTTCCTAGATGGTGGCATAAGAAAAGGCACAGACATACTCAAAGCATTAGCTCTGGGTGCCAAAGCTGTATTCATCGGCAGGCCTCTCATCTGGGGCTTGGTTTATCAAGTAAGTAAAAGAAAAAAATCTGAAATATATGGTCTTAGGTGCCTATACTAGCTTTTTATGCTTTGGGTATTCACATGTATGCATGAGAGAGTGAATCTCTTACATGGTGTGTATCCAGATCATATAAGAAGCTAAAATTTGACTTAGGAGCCAGAGTTGTCCCTGAAACTTTCTTGATATGTATTTGTAGCTTTTCTATAGATACAAGTACGCATAACGATGCACATTGTGCCCTAATTGCTTAGGGTGAAGAAGGAGCAAAAGAAGTTCTCCAGATGCTGAAGGAAGAGTTTCGACTGGCAATGGCACTGACAGGTGAGACATCGATGTTTCCTCTTAGTAATAACCACCTCTGCCTCACATTTTGTCATAGCTCTCATTCACCCTGTGCAAGGCACCATAGTAACCTGTAGAAGGGAGATAAAAACATTTGTAGTATAGACAGGTTAAGCTGCAGAGAGATGAAAAAAGAAACTGATGTTAACCCCAGCTTTATATATAGGATATCTACATATGTAGACAGAAAGAGTAAGTAAGAAATGAAAAAAGATTTTAAGCAAGAAGAGCCATAAATCTATAGAAAAGTGATGGCAAATCCTCAATCACTAAGGGATGGATTATGTCTGACTGAATATAGCTTTCTGTGGAAAAGAAAATGAAGCAGCTTAGTATGCGGTATGCAATTGGAAATTTCGACTGATATTTGTTGGATATAAGAAAAAAGTCTTTTACATTGAAGATGGTGTGGCACTGGAACAGGTTGCCCAGAGAAGTGGTGGAAGCTCCATCCCTGGTAGCACTCAAGGCCAGGCTGGATGGTGCTCTGAGCAACTGGTGGTGCTGTGCAAGTCCCTGTTTGTTGCAAGGCAGTTGCAAGATGATGTTTAAAGGTCCCTTCTAACTCTAAAGATTCTGTAATTCTATGATTCTTTGTAACTTGTTCTCTAGGATGCCGGACTGTAAAAGAGATCGGCAGGACACTGATACGAAGACATGAAGTACTGCTTTCCAAGATTTAGGTCTGAAGATGATCCCCCCTCTTGTTGCCTGTTGGACAGAAAGTATGCTAGATAAAAAGCAACTCTATTTGCTCTTTGGGCCTCATGTGCAATCCCGACTGAGAAGGAGTATTCTATAAGCAACCGTTGAAGTTCCTTGCTTCAAGTTTTACAACCTATTCTGCTAGGCACTTACGGAAAGCTGCTATGCTGTTAGGTGTTAGATTAGAGATAAGTCTTTATACAAGACCAACACAGAAACTTGAAGATGTTTTGCAATAAATGCTGATATTAGCTTTCAAACCTGTAGGTAAATTAAGTGCTAAAATGAAACCATAAAAGAAAATGTTCTGATGGCAAACAGCTATCAAAATGTAGAAATTTAAAATGTAAAAGGTTTCTCACTGGTTAGAGAAACTACACTGTAGATCAGAAATTAAATCTTGCTTTTTTATGAATATAATTTCTTCTCTGTAATAATGATGTGCTATTCCTTTATAAGTATGTGGACTTATATCACATAGGCTATAGAGACTCAGAGTTCTTAGTTGTAAAGAACTGAACAGCAAAGTGAAATTGGAGAAGTGACTCAAAGCCCTTTGAAATCAGACAACCATTGTGCCTGTGAATCAGACACACATCAGATCTTTGGCTTGTGCAAATCCTGGTAGTTCTATTGCCTTCACCAAACCGTGCTGACTATACCCAGCTGGATCCCCAAGTCATGTTTTTAAACTGGACTCAATTGTTTACAGTTTTTTAGATTATTGGATAAATCTGTAGCATCCTGCATCAGTATGGCAGAAAGGTTTTGAAAATCTTGTTCTGGAATTTTTTTTAAAGCCACCATTACACTGTTCCACTGTCACTGATATCATTGTCTGTACCATTTGTTTCCCGTCAGTGTCAGGAGAACTTGTGCATTCTGATTCTCCCTTTTTGCTCTATTTGGAATATCCTGTATTGAGTTTTAGAAGCAGTTTTGTCATAAATGATGGAATAGTACAATATGAACTAAAGCGGGGGCTGGAACTCAAAACGGGGAGAAAACCCAAAAGGCCACATGCTTGCCCTTCGGTTGTAAAATTTGTACTCTTATTTACTGCGGATTGTAGTCTGTTGTGTGAGGGTTGCATAGCAACAAAATAAAGTTTATCTGTGTAAGGAAATATGAATGTTTCTCAGAGCATAGAGAAGCATTATTTCTGCTGTTTACTGCACTTATCATATCTGTTGCAATGTGGACTGTGTCAGATGTCAATTACAGACTAACTTCAGAAAGACTGTTTATTTTAGATAATATAAATGTTACTTAAAAGATAGGGGATAATATCTTATGTTTACATGTTTAAGATCCATTTCTAAAGTTTAGAAGATGCAGTTTCCTGTCTTATCCCCAACCAAATTCAAGGAAAGTTCTGTAACTCTGGTCCAGGATAAATTCTGCTGGTGAGGAAACTGATTTTGTTATTTGTGCAAAATTAACTATTTCTAGTTCCTTTGGGCAAATGGCCTTATATTTGTTCTTTCCTCCTTGTTACCTGGGAATTGCCCAACTGTCTTCCCTTTCAATCCTAGTAAGAGTATACATGCATTAAAAAACAAAAACAGAGTCAAATACTGAAAGGCTATGAGACAAAGCTGACAGAAATAAAATCAGTTTCTGTTTAAAAGTAAAAGTATATATATTTCACAGAATTTTACTAGATTTGGAGACAACCGAATACAATTGCTTCTTGAAATGTTAATGAAACTTTCTTGTTTGTTTTAATTATTTATGTCATGATAGAATGTGAGGAAGATCAATGAGACTCAGCCATTCTGAACAATGCTCAGTGTAAGTAAAACTCTAGCTCACGGTACCTTCACCTAGAGCTGGGAAGAAAGCACGCCATGCATAATATAGTGGTGGTGGATCTTTCTGGAGGTCGAGAATGTTTTTGAGAATAACTTAAGCAATATAACTAAAGAAAATAAAAAGCCTATAGGAGGCATAGAAGTAGAACAGAACAGCTTGTGTATTTTGCATTTATGATGCTCTAGTATGTCTGCCTATCTCTGTGTCAAATAGTGAACACACCATCTTGTTTAACTGTACAATTATTTTCTGACTTTACCTTTGCTCTAAGCCATAGACAAAAGAAAATGTCTTCATAGAAAAATATGTAATAAGGGAAATACATTGAGTCATATTTATCTACCTAGAAAGCCAGCAGTCAATTGATATGCTGGGTGACTAAAAAATATCAACCCACCTGATAGGCTGGTAACTGAACAGTATCTGAATGGGGTTTTCTAACCACTTTTCAAGTAGACCAGGAATATTCTGTGGAAAAAGAGGATTACGGTGCTTAGTGAGAAAAGATTTCTCCGCTATTTTGTGAAGAGAGAAGATCCAAAAGCAACACCTGAGAGTGTACAAGATAAGGATCCTGGACTTTTGAGGAGAAAGAGGTATCTCACAAGGTGCCAAAGATGTGAGACAGGTTTTTATATACTGTGTGGTTTTTTTGTGTGTGTTCAGCCTGTCTGGATTTCTCTTCTGCTGTCAGTTTGGAAGATCTGCTGAAGATGTCACCATAAAGTTATGTTCTCGGCCTCTGTGAGCCCATAGAGGATTAAACCCACTGAAAAGAGAACAGAAGAGCATGGCTCTCTAGCAAGGGTATGTAGATACAAATGTGAAGACGCAGAGAGGTTTCAGGTATGGTATGGACTCCAGAGACCCATTCCTAGCAACATGCACTATCAAAGACAGTCTGTGTCAAAGTGGCAAGGTCAGTGAAAGAGCCTGTGATACTGTCTGAACATCTAGTAGAGCATATCAAACCCGAACATGCAAGGAGCAGGGCCTTCCTAAGAGGGGAAAAAAAAACAACACGCTTCTGCAGAAGATCTTGAGTTGCAACAAACAGGTAGGTGTGTATTTGGAGGAAAGATTTGGCTGTATTGGGAACATATTCGCTGTGAGAGATGGGCAGTTCTGTACAGCAGAGCATGCTGAAGCATAGAAGTACAGGACTGAGGCACGAAATTCTGGTGAGCAGAAGATGGCAGAAGTCAGCTGAGGATCGTGAGACCATCTCACCTTTCAGATCTAAAGGGAAGGAGATTAGTGTAGCTTTGGGATAGGTCTTACACCCTCGCTTAGCCTGTCAGTTCTTTGAAGTAGAGACCTGCTGCTTTTTGAACATTCGGAGCCTGCGCACAGGGTGGGGAATCCACTAAGTAAATAATAGGAGTCATAATTCAGTTCACTTGAGCTGAAGAGCTGTGAAAGACATGATCTGTTTTCTTGTGACCTCCGCCTCTTGCTGTAACTCTGGGACACATTATTGTATTTTGCTTTTTACCCATGGCCAAGTCAAACAAATAGCTCTGGGACTGATGAGAACTCCACCTCCATCCCCAGTTTTTCAGGTGAAGGATGAAACTTGTCTGTCTTACTGAGAATTTCTGAACATAAACAAACAGATACTTAGAGTAACTTGGTTTGATAAACGGGCAGCGTAGGTCAGGGCCTGCTGGATATGCAGGCGACTCAAAGATGAAGCAGAGCTGGGGAAGTAGGCAGGAATGGCTCTGCTTTTCTTGGCTTCTCGAATGGTTTTCAGGCTGAAATCAAATACTGAGAGCACGAGGAAAGCTGGCTTCTTAAGTCATGATTTTGCACTGAACCTCACTGTAAGGATATCTCTTATAAAGCTACTTTTGATGTGGAAATTTGGCTCCAAACCACACTGAAGACCATTATAAATAACCACTTCATCACAGGACACACAGAAGTTGGCTTCCTTGAACACTCCTAGAAAGCAAGCCTAATGTTATTGAGCCATAACCTCAGCTAGTGTAAATCAGAGAAGCTTCATTGACTTCATTAGCTCACACTGATTTACACCAGCTGTGACTGTGGCCCCACAATATAGCAAGATATGTCAGCTTTTAAATTCTATCACTGAGTGTTGAAGAAAACTGTTTTTAAAACAAAACTGCCAATCCCAAATTTAGATACTAATGAGACACAGTACTGTAATTGTTTCACGATGCCTATATGCTCCATTTTGTTTTAATTTTGCCTTGCTTCTGTTTTTCTTATCTCTTGCCAAACAGAGGGAGAGTACCACATATGTTACATTCATAAGAAAGATGTTTTGCTGCTTTGAGAACATGTCCTCCAGATGCAAAATGCTTTTGTGTTGTCAATCAGCTTCTTCCTTTGGATAGGTATGTTGTTTATATGTCAGTATAAGACTGCCCTGGAGAGTCAGCCTCATGTTTCTCCAAGGCTCTGGAGTTCTTGAAGGGGCACCAAGAGGCTGTCCCAGCCAAACCTCAAAGATCTGATTTCCTCTTAGCAGTTTTCAGCTCCAAAGTCATTGCAGATGAGCAGAGTGAATCGTGCCCAGGAGCACCCTGAAAGGAATGACCCTGAGACCATCAATACATCTCTAACAATTCTGTTGGGTGTTCACTGAGTTAACTTTATTAAGTAATCCATTGTACTTGCACCTTTATGGTATGCAAGGCTGGTAGATACATACAGATGGTTTGTTCAGGAAAGGGGAAATATATAATCTTGACAATGATTAATATTTGTTATTATTTCATTACAACAGCAGCTGTAAGTTCTAGTCAAGGTCAAGATCTCCCTGTGCACTGCAAAGATGCTTTTATGCCATCAGCAGTCTCTGCACAACAGTGTCTGAAGTGTGAATTAACAGACACAGGAAAAGAATGTTTTTATTTCTATTTTATAAAGAGACTAACCAACTTCACCAACACTTGGTCACAGGATAGAACCAAGTTCCTTTAATGTCATTTTCACCACCTTAATAATAAACCATGCTTTTCTCCCTAAGGCAGATGACTCTGAGGTGAACAATACATATTGCAAGTTCCCAGCAACCATGGCAAAGGTCCAAAGATGTACTCCGGAGCAGTGAATAGACATGGATCACAGAAGAGCTCTTAACCTTTGTACTTTTCATTGTGAGAGGAGGACTCCTGATGCAACTGGGACCATATCTAATACTCTGCCAGTTAGCCAAACTCTGGCTGTGGTGGCTTTGCAGTAGACTTAATATTTCTTCCTTGTTATCTATAAATCAATCAAACACTGATTTTCTTGGATTCTCCCCAGGCCCCTCAGTATGCTAACACCTTTAGTTCTGTGTACTGTACGTTGAAGTTTCCTGTTAGGAAGAATCATAATGGATATAAAACATGTTTTGCTCATTACAAGGGTTCCACAGCCTAGGTATTTACGGTTAAGCTAATTTTACGTGAGATTTGTCCAGTTTTTGAGATTGGCCATTAAGTCTACAAAGAGAGGTGCAAGAATCCTACAATAAGCCAATGTGGTAGAAAGTTAACTTTTGTACAAATTCAGGATATGTGTACTTTTTGGTGAGGCTAGCAAATTAATTCATCATGTATTTTTACTGGATCCAGAATTCTGCTATGGATATGAGATAATCTTCATAACAGGTAAGATCTGAATGATGTCTATGAATGGGAATGTGACCAGCAGCATCATCTCACATACCCAAGCTCTCCTCAGAGTCTGTAGTGTAAGTGGAGTCTAAGTTATTGCTGACTCCAGAGCGATACATCTACAGCCATCAGATGATTAAGAGTAGCAAAAAAAATATTGAATTTGGTATAGTCAAAACCTTTCAACAAGCATATATTTTCACCCAGAAACCTGCAAAAAAAAATTTTTTTAAGTGCCCTTCGTACAAGAAACTCCATTGATAAGGTCATAGAAAGAGTTACAAACAAAGAAGTTTATACTGCAAAAAGAGAACTTGGTCACAGTTTTAAAATGACACTATATATCTGGTAATTAAGACTAAAGAATGGCAGTAACTCACCTCATTTCCTTCCTGCCTGATGGCTATAGCTTTTTCAATGGTTGCAAGTTCAGGGGTTTCAGCTCTGCGTTGTTGTGGCTTTACATCTTGTTGTGTCCTGCCTAGTGCTGCAATGTCTGCACCAGCCTTCGCTGCAGAGTCCTTGGTTTTGATCTTGCAAGAAAGCAGTAATAAAAGAGATGCTTAGGACCTTTGGGTAGAGTCTTTGCCACTTGCATATACTTCCAAATGAGGCGTGGATATGTGTGGGTGTTGGTGAATGGCATTTGGCTGGAAGGTAAGAGATCCTTTCAGTTTTCAAGAGTCCCCTGCCCAGGATTAAAGCTGAAGTGAGTTGTCAGATGGGACAAAGGAATCTGCATAGATGGGAATTTGGCATGAGCTATAGGTTGCATATGGTGCTTCAGCAACTCTTTGCATAAGTAGACAAAGCACATCTTGGCAAAGAATCCCAGTCACTGGTTCCCAGGCTACGTACAACCTGACGATGTTAAGCAGGAAGCCAGCAAAGACCTTGAAGTACTGTTGCCTACATCACGTTATAAGTCAGTAATATTGTCCTATGGCCAGGGAAGATGGGGACTGCTGTTCTGGAAGTTTTGCTGCAAGGGTCATGCATTTGGGTAAATAAGGAAGCCCACCACCATTACAACATTTATTCCATTTAATCTGTTCAGATCCTGGTACTATCTTTGTCTAAAATGTTTAGGGCCGAATCTTGAACTAGTGTAGCTCTGTTGCAATCTGCAGAGTTGTTTGATCTGTCAGCTGAGAAGGAGAAGCCTGTAGGTTCAGATTCCCTGTCCTCCAAAGAAGCGTCAGTTTTCATTGGTTTAATTGAAAGTCTGTTATATATCCCTTTCGTCCATAATATTTGAATCAGATACTTGAAGTTATCATACAAGGTGCTCGATTGCCACCTTTACCAGGAATTCTGAGACATTTGGAGGAAAGCAGCAAGTTCTGAGGCCAAGATGTTCTTAAATGTACAAACTTTACCAAACTGCCTTCTGAATACTGCTATTTCCCAAGTGAAGTTGCCCCATTATAGAGTTGAGATTGAATATCAGGTCTTGCTCTTGTGCGAACAGCTCTGGTGTGTGACATGCACACTAACATATAAACAAGTGCTTCTTGACTTCTTCACTCTTTATGCTGTCTACCCGTGAAAACTATATTTTACCAGAATTAAATCTCCCAATCTTAGTATTGTACGTGCTTACTGTTAACTTGGAAGACTGCCACAGCTGTGCCGTAGGCCTAAAAGTTCTCTCTGACAATCCCATCCCTAGCTTATTTTCTGGTTATGCAGTGGTGCCAGAGAAACTCTGTAAGACTCACGGTACGCCATTAACCGTATCTTCTCATGTTAGCCTATGGATAGTCATTTGTAAATAAGAGGGCTGCTCCAAAAGCAGTGCCTCATAAGTTATTATGTTGGTCCATAACATTAGAGGCGGATGTTAGTGGTATGGCAGTTGAAGTTGAAACTTCCTGCCAATATTCTGTTTTGTTGCTGTGGAACAGATGGACTTGGAGGGACAGTTTGACAAAATGGCAGCTAACATGGAAGTGTATATGAAGCAAAGGTGTGTCATTGAATTCCTCCAGTGGAAAAAATGACATCCATTGACATTCGTCAACACTTCCTGAATGTTTATGGAGACCAAACAGAGGATGTGAGCACAGTGAGGTGGTGGGTGGTGAAAGACATGTTCCAGATGGCAATGTGTAGTTGTCACACCACAAAATGAAGAGCATCTTGATCAGCTCATCGGTAGAGTATTACTAGGAAACTGTACAGTCCTGAATATTGGCTTCAGTGCTTTGGAAATGATGGTGTCAACGTTGGAATATCACTGTGTTGTGCCAGGGGGATCCCATGAATGTTCACACAGGAACAGAATTTGTATGCAATTTTGTCAGGACCTATTGAACCAATATGAGGCTGAAGGTGACAATTTCCTGTATTGCATCATTACTGGTGACAAGATATGGTGTCACCACTATGAACTAGAGTCAAAATGGCAGTCCATGGAATGGCAACCTGTAAATTCCCCAGAAAAAAAAGTCAAGAGACAGCCTTCAGAAGGTAATTTTGGGATAGGAAGGGAGTGATTCTTCTGGATTTCCTGGAACCCGGACAGACCGTCAGGTCTGACCACTACATCGTGATGATGATGAAGCTGAAGGCTTCAACTACCAGAGTCAGGCCAGAGAAGACAGCAACCTTTCTCTTGTAACTTGATAATGTGAGATCCTATACCAGTTTGAAGATTGTGGAGCATATTGCCAGACTTGGCTGGACTGTTCTACCACACCCACAGCATAGTCTGGATTTGGCAACTCCTGTCTTTCATCTGTTCAGGCTGATGAAAGATGGACTGCATAGGCAACATTTTCCTAGCAACGATACCATCATAGCAGCTGTGAAACAGTAGGTCACTTCTGCTTATGAAGATTGTTATGAGTGCAGTATGCAGGCTCTTGTTCACTGCTAGTAAAAATGCATAGCTAATGGTAGTGACTATGTTGAAAAGCAGTTTCCACAGAAATAAACTGAAGGCGTTACCTTCAGATCAACCTATGTAGCTATGCATAGATTTGTAACTGCTGCATAAGACTACAAAACCACACATAACCTAAATAATTTGCTTGCATGCTAATGAACAGTAAATCCAGGGAGTTTCACCATCTGCATATTCTACTTTTTATTAGTTTGAAGTGTGGTGTTCTTGGGCGTCATCGTTCCCTTGGCATAAATGCATGCTTTTGGCCTACCACAGAAAAGCCCCTTTATCGTAAATGTAAGAACTATTCCTTTTGATTTTCAATCCTTTTTCCATTCTTACTCTATGTATGGAACTCATCAGTTATTACAAGAGATATAGAGTACCTACAAAGAACAAGGAACTGTAGAGTACACCCAGCTCACAATTCTATATTAACTTGTGTTACTGCTTACTGGTGCAATTGAAAATCTTTGGTCCTATATAACAAGCAATAATTTTGGCTGCTCAGTAAACTTCTCTAAGCCAAGAGTGCATTTGCTCTCCATGAAGACTCATGAAGAAAGCCTTCATTCTGACTGAATCTTCCCTGTAATGTATTGAACAATCTACCTTGGAGAATTTTTATTGCCCCTGTCAAATGCCTCTTAGCTATGAGTACAAGAAGAGTAATATGTATCTGGAAACATGCTCTTTCCTTGGTCCTCACATAGTAGTATATCTCAGTCTTCATTGCTTTGCATGGTTAGAAGAGTACAGTGACTGACATTTTCCAAAGAATTTGAAATTTTTACAAAAGCAGAATGTCTGCGTATCATACAACATGACGCATCAAGGTAAATGTGTTTTGGGGTTTTTTGGTTTTTTTTTTTTTTTTTAATTCAGATGACAGCTCTCGTAAGTTGTATTCTTTTCTCCACAGCTAGCTTTTTTTCAATCTCACCTTCCTGCTGTCTTGAGAAAATGACTACAGGAGAAGTTTCTTTCTTTCTTTTTTTACTCAGAGTTGGTAAATGCTCTCTTCCCCACTTCCTCATCGACTGTAGAGAGACGTTGCTCTGATTAATTTTTTTAATTATTATTTTCTTAGCTTTTGTTTCCAGTGCTGGCAATAGGTAGACTGTCTTCTGGTGCAGCATCATAGTAAATGCCAGAAGCAGCTCATCTCTATTTTGATATGTTGTCAATTAATTACTGTTCAATTATGCAATCGCGGACACTTTAGTTGTCCCAGCAAAATGCTCCTAAGCAGTATGGTAGCAAGAGCTACCATATAGCTAACAATAGCTATAGCAATAGCTGATAGCAATGAAGTCATCAATCTAGTAAGGACTCTAGATTTTCAAATACAGTACTTTGCTGCAAGAAAACAGCATGTAGCTTTAGCCAGTTTTAGTTAGCTTTTTGACATTTAATGTCAAAAGTAAAAATTTCTGATACATTTGTGTGCAAGTAGATGTGTATGTGGCTGATTATTAAGGAGATTGAGAGAGGACTGGATATTGATTAGGATGTAGCAAAGATATCATGTTGAGGTTGTTTCATCTCAAAGTAAAGACATACAGACTCAAAGCTGGAAGTATTAAAAACAATGTATGGGATTTTTTTAGCAGCAAGGGTTATTAGTGTTGGAATGTTCCCAAGGGCTGTGGTAAATTGTCCATCCCTTGTAGTATTTAAATGAAAAATAAATAAATGTGTTTCTAGAAGATATGCTCTGGTTTGGCCACAAACAGTTGGGGACTAGTTGGATAAAATGTTCTGGGTTTTTCATGGTAGAAATCAAATCAGATGATCACAAACCTTTAAGACCTGCCAAGACTATCACTTTCCTTCTTATTTTATTATTGCTTTTGTGTGTTTGTGTGTATCTTATTTATGGCAAAATCGATATGTAACAGGCAAGAGACATAAATCTGCATAATTGGTTTGACCTAAGCTACAATTCGTTACCAGAATTATGCTATTACAGAAGGGATTTAGGATTTTTAAGCCTCTAAGATCTAGTGCTGCTTTGGGTGAGATCCTCTTCTGGGTCTATTGGTACAACTTTTTTTGGCTGGATTTGTACCTTGCTCAATTAGACTCAAAAAGTATTTGCACTGTTTTCTTGCTTCTCTGACATTTCTGCTTTTGACTTTACTAGTGTGAGCATGTCAGATACCCACTCTCTTCTGACCCACAGTAGGTCCAAGAGCATAATTCCAGGCTTTGTGACAAGGAAACGTTTGTAAAGCAGCAGCCCCTTGCTAATCTGCAAAGGGAAAGCACGTGACAGGCAGCGGGGATTCCATTTTTCAGGATCCAGAGTTCAAGACAGGCTTATAGGAGTCTTATTAAAAGTGTTTTCCAATGCATGTGGCTCTTTCTGACAGCACCCAGGTGGTTCAGAAACCAGCATTAAGAATAAAAGCTGTTTCTCTTTTCTGCACAACAAATGGTTCAAATGTCTGGTATTTGATTCAGAAAGGAAACCTGCAGCAGTCATGTCCCCTGAAATAAACCAACCAACATTTTGAGCTGCCAACACTTCTGTCTATTACGTCAAGGCATCACAAAGTTAAAAGTATAGTGAAGTAATATATATATATTTCTCTGTAATCTCAGGGTAAATATTAGGTAGACAGTATTTCTGCTTTGTGCATTAAAAACCTGACTGAATTTGAAAAGCCTGCTAGTGCACTTTGGGGATTTTGGAAAGTGTTGTTTGGCCATGAGCTAAGACCAGAAGCTGCCATTTTGCAGATGGGGCAGGAGGGAAAAGCGTTTGGCCTCATTCATAACTTCGCAGCTACTGCAAATATCAGCTGATGAATATTTATGTTATGCCTGGCACAGGCCCTAAAGTCAGATGGGGGGAGGAGCAGAGAGAGAAGCTTAAGTTAGGAAAATGGTCGTCTGAACTCTGTGGGATTTCTTTACCAACACTTTCCATGCTTGAACAGTAGATGCTGAATGAAATCATTATGTACTGAGCCCCTGCACAGGAAAACAATGTTTGTCAAGGCTCTGTTCGTTAGCACCTTGTACTTTGTTTGAACCTTAGAGGTTTATTGGGCCCTATAAATGGAAACTTTTCTTCCACAAATCAAACACACTATAGAGCTAGAGAGATTTCCTTTGTTTAGTCATTCCTACATTGGTGGTGGGAGTGTAAGCAGGATAAGAGGGGGTCAGACAGAATATGAAGTGATGCAGGGTGGTATGGGTATTGAGGAGGTGCTGCTCCAAATCCAGCTAAGATAGTAGATACAAAAAGGGTTAAGTTAGAGATGTCATTGAACAGACTTGTAGCATTTGACTGTGTTCAGCTGTTTGTGGGTGTCTGCAGGCTCATCTCCCTCACCAGGAATCCATATGAAGCAGGGTCTCTGTCCTGCAAGTTGCTGCACAGCTATTGAAAAGAAGAAATAGAAAACGAATGATCTGAGCACAGAGCAGGGAGATACCAAAAACCAGTTATGTGTTCCTCTATACTCTGCTAAAATTAGAAACAGCACATGTACTGTGTTGCATTTAAGTGCTGCAGGCAATAAATGTTGGGTTAAAATGAAAGTCATACTGCTTTTCTCAGTATAGCAGTTCTACAATAATTCCTGCATGTACTGGTAGTCTACAGTATTAATGGGTTAGTAAGTATTGCACCTGAATTTTGAGGAAGAAAAGAACGTTAATACCCTTCCCATGTCAGATATAATGTAATTTGAAAGTAATGTATTTCTTCATGCTTGTATTAAGATTATCTCTGGTCAGCCACTGAGGTTTAAAAAAAAAAAAAAAAAAAAAAAAAAAAAAAAAATCCGGATCTCTCTGCCTTCACCAGACCGTAAATTAAGAGCAAGGCGCAACTTTCACTAAAGCTAGTGAACATGATTTCACCGTTTGGATGAATTGAGCCTAAGAAGGAAACCAGATGAAGGAAGTAACTGCTGAAAGTCAGACTGGGTTTGCTAACCAGGCATGCAGTGGTGGGCGGCTGGTCCAAGCCTCCTTCAGAGCTCAGGGCTTTGTGACGTGCAAGTGCCTTTAAAGCTGCTCACCTTGATTATACGGAAATAATAGAAGTGCCCAGAATGGACCAGTCGCTTCAGAGTCCCCAGGTGCTTTGCAAAGTTTCACCAGCTCCTGCCCCGCGGGGAGATGCTCCCGTGTCCCTCGGAGAGGCACCGGCAGGTGGTGCTGCAGGACACCGAGTATCGCGGCGCGAGCCGCGCAAGCACGGCCCGGAGGCACCCAGGGCTGCTCGAGCTCCCTGGGGCACAGCAGTGGCACCCTGAGACATGGCACTCTGCGGGTGCTGAGGGCATTTGGCGGGAAGGTGCGCGCCTCTTCTCAGAGGCGGTGTGTGAGCGGGCTCCCCGGGGCTCACAGCCCTCACCGTGCCAAGGGGTTTGCCCTGCAGCACGGGTTTCAATTTGATTGTGCCCCTCAGAGAGGGCAGCCTCAGCCCCAGCTCACCTCCATCCCGGTGGTGGTGTTCCTGGCGGGTTTGTGCCCGCGGTTCGGAGTGGAGGTGAGTCCTGACTGTAGTGTTGAGGGTACTGAGTGAGGGCATTTTTTCCTCGTAAATATAATTAGAAACCTCTCAACAAATAATGGTTTGGTGCCCAGCTCTGCAGCCTTGCTGCCAGCCCAGCCCACTGCCCCTCTAGAACCTTCTGGAACCTTCTGGTGCTTTGTGGTGATTCCACTCTCCCTGGCAGCTGGGGCTGCAGCCACTGCGTCCTCCACCTCTCGTCTTCACCAAAAACTATAGAAAACCCTCCAAAAAGGAGCAGCTGAGGAAGAGGAGCCTATAGTGAGATACAGAAACACCCTCGCACACTGTGAACAGGGTGTGGGGTGAACTCCGTAAAACATGGCGATGTTAGCTGGTAGCAGCATGGATCCGATGTGTTATTTTTCCTCCCTGGTGGAAAATCCTCAAGATGTTTTGTGGTGTGTGTGTGTGTGTGTCCCTACCTGCTAGTCCAGGGCCTGGCATCTCTCAGGCTGACTGTACCACCGTGGAGCTGCAGGCAGGCGGGCGGCAGCAAGATGTGCTCAGGGAGGGACCCGGCAGTGCTGCGCAGCTGTTTTTGTTATACCACTGAGCTGTAAAGTTGAAAAATGATTTGAAAACCAAGGGATGTACCGGGAGTACTGGCCTGTCCCACTTATAGGCGCTTGGGGCATTCTGTGTAAATTGAACTTTTTTTTTTCCCCTGTTTTTTTGGATGGCTGAATATCACAGTGGTGGAAGGGAAGAGCATCAACACTTCTGGAGTGCAGAGCCTCTTCTCTGATCCCTCTGGCACAAAACTGCACCAGAGTGAACTGAGGACAGAGGTGAAACCAGGCTGCTCCCCAGCTTGACTTATTTCAGTATGGAGGTTGTGCATGAGAAGGCCCCTAGAGGTTGTTATTTTTCTCAATAAAATATAAAATAAAATTTAAAAAATCCTGCCCCCTCAGAGAATTTATTCATTTTAGTGAGAGAAAAGTGATTGAAAGGCAATTATTTTGTGTTCTGGCTAATGCAACATGTGACTTAAATCATAAAGCAAGAACAATGACATGATAGGCTCTTTCCTGCATCTTCAATTAATCGTGAAGTGTCAGGTTGAGATGTGGAGTAATGCTTCTGAAGCCAGGTTCCTTTGACTTTGCATCCAAAGAGGCTGGAGTTGGAAGTTAATCTGTAACTCAGATAAGATGGAACTTATTAGAAACATGATCTAGAAGTCTTTGTTGTAGTCTTTGTGCTTTGATTTAGCTGGTAGAAAGCATACTTCCTGCAGGGATGCAAGAGGATGCTGTAGAGGTGAAGCAGCCTTGTGTCAGGGCTTGCAGCTGTACTGGAGGCTCCTGTGGCTCAGGAAAAATCTGTGAAGTAGCCTCACTTTTTCTCCTTGCCAAGCTTTCCTCTGTCACTCTTGTATTTGTTTTATACTGCAGTTTTGGGTTTTATCTTGGTGTGGGAAGTGGGTGCTCACACTCCTTTTGCAGGGTAAGGATTGTGAGCTGCCCTTCTCCATCATGCCTGTCCGTGCCCCTTCTCTAAGGAGTTTGAGAGGCTTTGACTCAGACAGGGAAAGAATGGATCTTTGCAGGGGCTCTGCTTGTGCATGGGATGGAGAGATGAGCTCTGAGCGGAGAACAAATGATTTATTTCAGCTGTCACTTCCAGATTTCAGAACATGACTTTAGGCTGCTGGTGAGGGACAATAAAAATAATTATTCCATAAAAAGTGGGTAGTTATGAGAAATTCTGTAAAGTCTCCCAGAAAACTGAAGATTGTTTTGAGAAAATGTGAGGAGAAAAAAAAAAGGAATTGGACTGTTGGCCTTCGTGTTGACATTTTAAAAATTTTATGTAACTTTTTTTAAAAAGTATTTCCTTTTCTCTGTATTTTCTAATATAGAGAATTATTTTGTTACAGGGGAGTCTTATTCTTCTGTTCTGCAAAACAGAAAATATCAATTAAGTTGACTTGTTTCATCGGGATATTCTACTGTCAGTGTTTCTGCTGGAGGGCAATTGCCCAGTGTGGTTTGCTGAATATTTCTTGGGAATAACAATGCTCCAATCCCACTGCCCACTAAGCAGGGGCTTGTTAGAGCATGAATGCAGTGCTGTCAGTTGTTCATGGTAAGAGGATGTGCACTGAGAAAAGAAAACTCACTAATGCTATCATCAACGTCTCAAGTCTGTATTCTTGTTCAAAAGTAGATTTGCTGTCCCAGCCTGTACTGGGAAGTCTCTCTGAAGCATTATTAGCTGCTTTATTGTTGGTGTGTACTGAGGTGATCTTGGTCCTGAGACAGTCTATGTGGACTTAGTTTCTCTCTGTTGTAGGCAATGACATACTTGTCTGGAATGATGGATCGTGGTGCCGTATATATATAAAAACAGATGTTAGCAAACACCTTCTGCAACATATATGGTTTATGAAAATTATAGGTTGCAAGCATTAGTTTAAAGGAGGCAAGGAAACTTATATGCATTAAGAATGTGAGTTACGTAGGTGTCACTCTGTGTCATTAAACTCTTCCCTACCCTTTCCTCTTTCTTCAAGTCACATGTTCATGTTTTTGGACTCTGAGCTTGAGCACAGAGCTATCTTAAGGTAGCACATCTGGAAGGAAGTGAAGCTTTACAGGTAGATAAACGTTCTTTTTTTAGTGGAAACCATGGGCTGTCCTGTGGCAGTACACTGCAGAAAGCGTCTTCAAAGTGTTGGTTAGGTACTCCTGCTTGTGGGATTGCTGCCAACAGGCTGAGCTTCTCAGTGTGGGGGATAAAGGGAGTGGTGAGTGAGTCAGGGCAAGCTAGAGGTGAGCAGGCCTGTCTGTGAGCTGGTGTCCTGCAGAAAAGATGAGCTTCCTCCTGCCCCACGGTGTTTTGTGACTGTATCCACGTTTCCTTCAGAGCCAGTCACAGGATGTAGCAGGTTCATGTGATTCCTGTTGCATTGTACTGCTCTAGATGATGTTTTTTCAATGAACAATCATTTCCCAAAACATGTTGTACTGTGTTTTGCAATAGAGTGGTAAAATACTGCTTTGTTTATCAACCGTGGGACGTACTGTGAACGGCAAACTATTTGTTGTCTAACAGGCAGAAGTTTCACATGTAAGAAATGTTTTTAATTTGGCTTTAAGAAATCTGTTTGTTGTTGTTGTTTGTTTTTATTTTTCAGAAGTCTTTTGAGAATAGAAGGAAGTTAGGCCAACGCTTACAAAGGTAGTTAGGGCTAGAGGGAGGCATCTAAAGCCATGGTAGTCTTGGCCATAATTTTGTGCAGTTGCCATAAACATGTTTTTTAGCTCTGATTTTATTTTTGACTTCAAGGAAACTAATTTAGTTTTTTGTGTTGGGCTGTGACTTGCAGTAGTTATCCCTGAAACTGGACAAAACCAGAAAGGATAACTCATGTCTGGAGGTCTGCTTTGGAAGGGATTTCAATTTTCTTCTGGAAATCCACGAACTTAGATCACAATATACCTCCCATCCAGGAAGGTGTTGTGTGGTTTGAGGTTTTATTATAGACATTTTCTACAGCTCTACTCGTTCTAGATTTGTACTTAAATGGAAGCCCAGTAAGGCAAAAGCCAGGTGTTTAGGATGTGGCATTGGTGACTCAGTAGGTGGTACATTTCCTTCTCCGTCAACATTAAACAAGTGCCCTTGTGTGGTAACAGGGATGGGTTGCTTCTTGGCTGACATGAAAAGAAAACAAGGTCACTACTAAGATTTTGGGAACTGGACAGGAAGGTCTTCTGTTCTCCGTAGTGAAAGGAATTAGCCTCAAGATCGCTTAAACTGAAAAACCAACTCCTTTTACAAAAGGAAACTGTAAAGGGTTGTATTGCAATAGAAATCCCAGCTGAAACCAGAATCCCACTGCGCCTCATATTCCCACAGGTAGTAGAATGCACCATTCTTTCTCTTTAGCTACATCAGGACCTAGAACGTGAAATTAAACAGTGAAATTTGGAGTCCTGACAAAATGAAAAACTTTTCTGAGCTCAGTTCACATTTAAAATGCTTTATTGTAACCAGAGGAACAAAAAATCCTTGTTTCCATAAAAAAAACCCCACTTGGATTCCCCGTTATAATTAAGGAACAAGTAGCACCTTTTGCATTTTCTGAGTTGCAGTTAGTTTAGGCTCTTCCTCTTGTTTGAAAGACTGCAGGATACTTTTAAAATGCAAAAGCTTGAGCTTCGTTGCCTGTCAGGACTACAGAAAGTTTGTGCTTCCTGTGGAAATTGTGTCTACGTTATTTCTTTTTGCTACATCAAATTATGATATGGGATCATGAAGTAATAAATTTAACAATTTCAGGAAAAGGTATATGTATTTCCAAATGCTTTCGTAGCCTTACAGCTGCTAAGTGTCTGCCTTACGATCAATGGCAGTGAGGTCCTTAACCTTCATAGAGACCTTTGAAAACTCTGTTTAGCAGCAGTCTGCTTAGACTGTTTGGAAAAGCTGACCTGCGGCCTCTCACTACATCACTTGCTTTATTCAGTGACAACAAAAGGAAATATCTGGGATAATACTGTTCTGCTCTTTCTTATAGACTTAGCCATCTTCTTGACTTCTGTCGTATTCCTCACAGAGTATTTGCTGCTCATTTGAAATAAACCTTGTACTTTCCCCTCTGTTTTATAAGCAAAGTAAAATGCAGCGGTCGTGAAGCACGAAAGTATCTATACATTCAAGAAAAACCTTTTTCCTACTTTCAGGCAGCCAGATGAGAAGCAATAGTTTCGGAACACATTGAAGATGAGTATTATGTAGTTCACTTTTAAGAATGAGAAGAGGAAAATTACTAATTTGTTGTTGTTTTTGCTGTTTTGTTGTTGTTTGTTTGTTTGTTTCATTGTTATCCAGGATGGTGGGGGTTAAAAGGTGATGGTTTTATTGGGACATGCAAGCCAGTGTCCCGATTTGTGGTGCACACAGAAACTTTTGAAAGGCAGACCAGTAAAAATAACCATTTTTCCTAATGCAACAGTAGGGAAAAATGGTTGTGAAGATAATTTTGTCTGTCACTGGTTCAGGTGTAAATCCAACTCAGCTGTAAGTGCTAGGTGATCCGTGGCACCTGCTAGTACACAGGTACTCAGAAGAGATAGGAAGAAAGGAGCAATGCAAGCAGTTACTGGTAGCGGTAGTTGCTGGGGTAATGTTTCCACTATATTGAAATCATGTGTACCGCCTGCATTTCAGAAAGGTAGGAAAAATACCTGGACTTATATCCTGATTAGTCATTGACAAAGGAATGAATGCTAAGGAGACTTTTCACTGAGTTGTGGTGCTTACTCATGGCGAGTGGTGTGTTATCCCAGCCGGGGATTAGTACTGCAGTGAGACACCCAGGGAGTGACACAGTTATGATGACCTGCATTCTCTACTTGTCATGTTTTGAAGGTAGCATGCAGGCTTTTACTCTCTCTCAAATGATTCCCAAATTTCCAGCAGAATCATTTCTTTACATTGAAGTACTGATAAAGACACAGCTCTTCAAACTTTACAGGATCTGGGTAGTTTGAGCAGCAGCTGAATCTCCTTTCAGCGTAGAAAGAGAAAGGTGAGCTCCAGTGGATGTGAAAATAATATAAGATACTAGCATGCAGTAAGTGGCAGGAAAAATTTCTCATAGGTTGATCTGGCTATCCTGGGAAGTGTTGGAGTACAAGTGCTGAAATGTGAAGATTGAGTTCTGCTAGAAAAAAAAGGCTGAAAGGTGAGAGGTAAGGAAAAAGCCAGCCTGTCAGGGAACCCAGACTGTCATAATCATGCCTGTCTGACTCCTTGTACTCTTTCCTTGCTGTCTCTCAAAGTAGATGTGGCTGTACTGTTTCTTCTCTAGAAAATGAGGGTCTTTTCTCTTGAAAACTAGGGTCACCACGGAAGTGCTCTTTCAGGCACAGCTGTTACTCACGATGAGAGCCCAGTCTGAACTGGGCTCTAATCCCAGCTGCTACTGATGACAAGGGGCCCCATGGCAATCACATCTATGTTAGCATCAATGGAGCAAGCAGAGGTCAAATGAATGCCTGGAGTAATCCAAAAGGACCTCACAGGGAAGGGCAAGTCTTGTGTTCTGATATGCTGGTTTCTCTGCCAGTACTGCATCAGCTTTGTATGCTGAGGAGAGGGGGAGAAGGAATGGGAGGGAGCCAGAGCTGACAGACCCCGTGTAGCTGCAGGTTTTTGGATCTTCCTCTTCATCATATGTTTGTGATGGTGGTAATTCCCATGACCTTGGGATTTTGCTATGAAAGGAAAGTTTTAAAAATTATTCTCATTTATTTATAATTATAAATAGTAAAAAAAACAGAGGCAGTTTCTGGGATCTGTAAATTCTTCACAGCAGGATTCCCCCTTGACACTGATCTCTGTTCCAAGACAACCTCCAGTCCTTTTCCAGCACTAAACTCTCCCTCCTCCAAACAGCAACCCTGTGTTTCTCCCTGTAGCTCAGTAGCAGCATAATGAATGGTCCGTGGTGTTGATCCCCCAGTCTCTCCCATCGCACGGCTACTTACACTGTTTCTCTGGTCTTATGAAGAAGGGATTTTTAAAATGAAAAATGCCATAATATCAAAATTAATCTCCAAATTAGCTTCAGATAAATTATACCCAAGCAGGCTATTTCTGTTTGTTTTCAAACAAAGCGTGCGTTTTCTTGGAATTTTGAGGCAAGTAACGTAGTCTGAGTATGGCAAAACTTAACAGGATCAGCAAATACTGACCTTTATGATAGAACACTATATTAGCATGAGTAATGGTGGCCAAGATCTGGTGATCTAGATCTGGAAGGAAGATAAAGATAATTCGCTTCTTAATGTGATCTGATATTTCTTAACATCTGGCTTCTAGGAATAAGTCTCATGTCATAAAACCACAAAGTTATGATGAGAAAAATAGCATGGAAGTTCTACAAAAAGTTTTCTATTTTTTTTTCCTTTCCTCGCCAAAATCTTGTGATAATTTTTATATTAAAAAATATTATTATAAGTATTAGCAATATGGATCTAATGCTTGCCTGGAAAATAATTTCCTGCTTTGCTCTATGGAGAAAAAAAAAAAAAGGAATTGGTTCTTAAATGCCTTGTACCAGTTATTGTTATTTTAGCAAGTACATCAGCAACGCATGCTGATACAGACATTCAAGCTATACTGATTCACACCAGGAGAGAATCTGTCCATTTAGTGATGGTTTGGTCTTTTTGGATGAGTTTTATTATGAGCGTGGAAGTAAAATAGTAGTATTGACACAGTCGGACCATTGTATAAGCATTTCCCTATTCTCCACGTCTCCAGATTTGTTAATACCTGGAATGTTTACACTGTTGTCACGAGAAGAAAATGTACCAGAAAAGGTACCAGAAAAGAGGGTAGATTTACCCAAAATGGAAAGAATGAGGAGGACGCTCCTCCCTGGAATTTATACATTTTGAGTTTATCAGCTTTCATTTTTCATTGTTTTTCTTTAATCCAAACACCCTCAGTATTAATTTAAATTAATATCCTTTTAAACATCAGCCGACTCTCTGAGCCAGCACAGGAGCCTGCCCTTAGATAGATTTTGGCCTCAAGCACACCATCAAGTTACCAGTCATCAGCTGAGTTGTAGCAACCGATCACACGTTTTCTTAGACTGATGCCCACAATTAACATGAATGGAACTGTATGTACAACCTCCCTAGTGAGAATTGGACTGTTTGGCCAATTTAAAAATACTTTTTATTTTGTTCATTTTACTCTGGAGACGTTTGCTTTTATTCCAATGGAAATGAAAGAGCTAACCTTGGTCAAAGTTTAAATTTGCTGTTAATGTTACATTATATTTTCAGAAATTTAATCAAGCCTAAGTTCACTCAAGGAATTCAGTTCCTCTTAATAGCCCAGCAGCCTCCTTCTCTAAGGTCTTCATTGACAAATTGTGTCACTTTTTAGTCGGCAGAATTAAAATTAACCTCCTGTTTGTCAGAATCCAGGCTTATACTGAGTTAAGGCAGCACGACCTCATACAGTCTTAGAACTGGCTTTAGGAAAGCACATTTCTAGGCCATTTTATTTCTTGCCTCTTAGTATCTATCAGAGATAGAAGCTCGCTCTTATATATGAAGTTCCAATTTTAACATGTCTTCCCCCCTTCTTCCCTTCCCCCATCAAGAATATGGAAAGTGTTGGATTGGGTTGGATTAATTTTAATGTGACTGAAATTCTTTGCCTTTTTTAGATTGCCTGCTCCTGGATGTCTCTAGAATTGTCAGTAGTGGAAAAGGACTGTTTCTATGGCTGTGCAGGGTGATTTTAATAGAGCGCTGAGCGGGACTGTCTAATGTTGTCCATTAAGGGCCTTCCAGAAGTTCTGTAAAATTGTCTATGCATTTAGACATGCTCAGTATTATAGCAACATCCATGGAATAATAAATATTGTTTTTTGAAATCAAGGAAGTCAGTCAGTCAATGGAGTCTGTGAATGGAAAAAGGGGAATTCGCTCCGTATAGCTGTGTAAACACAGATCCTGCTGTATATAACTCAAAAGAAGACTTTGCTACTTAACGTGCACCTCTGAAATCTTACATCATACATCTTCAGTGTTTCCTCTATAAAAGGGTCAGAAAGTTCTGTGAGAGCTGTTTGCTTGAAATAAGTTATTCAGTACTGCATCCATCTAATCCAAAACTTTTCCATCAGCACTAGACCGAAAGTTTCCTGTTCTTTGGCTTTCTGTGGTCTACCTTCTTACTCACCATAACCTCTTGACTGCCAGGTCACATGTGTTCAGACCTGCGTTTGATTATAAGATGAGCTTCTAAAACCCTTAATTTAGATACTAATTCCTTTGGGAAAGACTGAAATAAAAGTTTAAAAACAAAATGTCAATTAATTAAGAAGCTCATTTTACTAGTATTTAAAAAATATCTAGTTTCATCTTAAAAAAACCAGCTTTTTTCATCTTATAACATTCTAGTGACATCAGAGACACACGTACTGTATTATTTTTGGCTTATTCACAATGGCTTTAACTCTGTCTTATCAGCCAAATTTGTGTCAAAAGGGGTCAAAAAGGAGGATATAGTAGCCACACTAAGAAGGTCGTTTTTGCTTAATAGGTTGGGTGTGCTCACTTAAACCCTGGGGCTTAGTATCTAAAGAACATTTGATTAGCTTGGATCAAGTACAAGTGCTATACTGGAAACTAATCCTGATAGATTTTACAGGATGTTTCAAGTTACTAAAACATAAAACTCTGGATGATGACAAGTTAGAGGGAAGGAGGACCCTGCTGAGCTTGCCTCTGGAAGAAATGTCAGGCTCATAACGACTCATTTACTTTAAGGAGGATGAGTGAGAGGGCGTTGGGATACTGACTAAGGCTGACAGACCCTTGATGACTGGGGAGATGGGAGTTGCACGCTCTTTCCATTATGTTAATGTCAACTTAAAAACACAAATGTCAATCTTTTTTAACTCTCTCTACTACACATAACCTTCTAGCAGCTAAATCCAAATAATAGCCTGGATGCTGTGTTCCCCCTCCCTGAACTCCGTGCAGCACTCATCTTCAAAATGAAATATTGGTAGAGGATATGAAAATAATTTCTCTGATTTCCACTGAGAGTTTCTTGAGACTGGGAGTGATTGTTTTAAGAGTGATGTTAGAAACAATGTGATAACCAAGGGAGAATAGGTCATCGGAGGTGAAGCAGAGGTGGCTGAAGTACAGGTGGTCAAACAGCCCCGGGAGTAGAGCAAGAAAAAGACAGGTGTAGATCAGGATCAAACTGCATTTTGTCCAGCTGGTTCTTTCTGGGGAATCTGCATGTGAGTCTTCTCCTCTGGGGAACTGAGAAGAGCTTTCTGTTTTTAAATGTCATCAGTAATGATGTCCCGATACAAACAAGCTATTGGATAATGAGTTTCAGTCTTGCTTTATATATCTTTTTAAGTCTTTGAAGAATTGATTTTCATTGCTTTTTTTCCTACCATTTTATTTGTAATAATTCACCATTAAACAACTTTTCTGGAGATAGTGAGCCAAACGCTTGCTCAGAGGATCTTCTGCACAGGCACTTCTACTCCTGCTTTCTCTGTGCTGATGTCTCAGCCAAACAGATAGAGTGATGAAAGTCAAATAGAAGAAAATACAGGCAGATGCCTCATTCTGTTTATCCCAGATCTGGAATGAGCAAAGATCTACCAGATGTGGGACTTGTGAAGCTGGTTTCACTGGAACAAAAGTCATGTGAAAGATGATGTTCACATTTTGCTTGAATAGAACTTTAGCAACCTGCTCCTTGAAAATTCAGATCTGATTTCTGCTTTTTGCATTAAAATAGCTCTAAGACCTTACACAGAATTCATTAAGTTGGTTGCAAGTCCTGCACTGATCTCAGTTGAAGGTTCAGGCCCTAGTGAGATTAACAACATAAACAACGTCTCTAAGAATAAATGCCAACGAAACAGAAAATGTGGATTACATTTCTGTCTTTGACTTAGGTCAGGAAGAAAGAAAACAACAGGGATACTGTGCTTTTCACAGGAAAGTGGATAGGAAGCAAGAAGTGTGAAATCTATTGTGTGTTTCTTCTCTTGTTTGTTGGAAAGCAGCGAGAACTTTTTCACTATTTTGCCATGAGTAAGGAAGAGCTGACCCAAAAAACCCTGAGTTTTAACTCCTATAAACCTTTTATGTGACCTTGAGCAAGTGATTCTGACCATTTTTAACCTCATTTGTCTTTACTGGCAAGTAGAGGATAGGAAGTCTTTTTTTTGTTATTAGCCTTAGACTCATTTCTTTTTCTTATCTAGTACTAGTCACCAGTAAAACAGTGAACTATTTTTTTCTGTTACTTTCCAGAGAGCAAAGAGAGATGGATATCTACAGAGACATCCTATCCCATCTCATGAATGGGATAAGTTGTCATTTGAATGCGCCTGTCACCGCTGAGAGTACAGGTAGTCTTTATGACCAGCTCATAGTCAGTGCCTGGTTTTCACACGGCAGTTTCTAGGCATGGGCTGTCTCTGTACAACACCTAGCATATCTGAGGTCCTACTTTACTTGTTTTTATTTCTACTGTGGAATATGACCTGGAAGCAGTGATATCATGGGAAGGTAAGAAGACCTTGGCTGGCTGGCTCCTAAAACTCCTAAAGCTCCCTGGGATCAGTAACACAGGATCAGTTTTTGTATGAATTCTTCATTAAAAATTTATCTTGAATTTTCACTCAGCATCTGCAGAAACTTAGGAAAAAAAATGGCTAAGCTAGGTTGGATGGGGCCCTGGGCAACCTGTTCTAGTGCCTGATTTAGTGATTGGCTATCCAGTCACTAAATTTGGAACTAGGTGGTTTGAAAGGAGGGGATTGGAGCTAGATCATCTTTGAGGTCCCTTTCACCCCAAGCCATTCTATGGTAATAAAACAAAAAAACTCAACAACAACAACAACAAAAAAAACCCAACCCAACACTGGAAATGAGTAATTTGCAACTCTTTTAGGGTGTATGTACAGTGTGACATGTTTCAACTAAGCCCAGACCTGTTTCCATTTCTGCGTAGAAATCATGTCAAAAAATGGTTTGGCACAAATCAAAGTGAAAGCATGAAATGGGCAACCAATTGGCATTCACTTTTATTCAAGTAGGCATGAATAGACTTGCTGTTTTCAGGACTGCTTTTCTGAAGAGAGCACGTGGTGGTGAAAGAGAAAAACGTTTCTGTGAAAAAAATAGGAATTAGGTCATACAGTGACTACCAGAAACTTTATTGACCAAAGATGCTGAATGACGCGGTGGGGCTGCAGAACTGCAGATGCCTTGTGTTCAGTGGTCTGGGATTTCACCCACCTCAGCCCATGTAGCTACAATGTTGTGTCAGCTTTTGTTTTGGGAATATGTATGATTGTGAGAGTGGAAATCTTAAAAACAAATAAACAAAACAGCAGAAATTCTAAGCTGGGATATTCTTTTGTATGCGTGTATGTGTATTATTTCTGGCTACCGTGGAATTTTTCCTATTAAATTTGGCTTTGTTAGATGATAGTATCGCTTTGGTCAAACCAACGACATTTCCAGACCTGGACTGCACAGACCATTACTGAGGTGAATGGAGGGGTTTTTAACAAATAACCTCATTAAGCTGTTATGCTTTTTTTCTCAGGAAGAAAATATTCAGTGTGCAGTTTCGCAGTTCTCTGGGCTCCTCAAACAGTGTAATTTGCCCAGCTTTTCACAAGCTACTTTTCTTGTCGCGTGTTCGGTGCTCTTTATCACACATACGTTACAGATGGTACTTTTAATTTAGAAAACCAAATGTAATAAATTCAGTAGATTAGTATTTGGCCAGGATTGAGTGCTGAGATTGTTCGATTGACTATTATGGAAAACACATCAGCCAACCTCATCTCTGACCAGAGAGCAGTGGTTCCATTCCCTTACAAACAAAGCCTTTGTTATGTTTTTCTAGCTCTATGACTCTGGTCTCTGCTGTGCATTTGTTTCCAAAGCAAAACAAAGAATTTATAATCTTTGGCAGATTGAATATTTCAACTTGGATTTTCCTGTTATACAATTTACTGGCTAGATGACTGAATTTAAGATACTACCTTGCTGCATAGGAACAGTGTGTTTTCAGATTCATTCGGCCCTTTTGTTTCTGATGAGGCTTTAAACAAGAGTGAACTCTAAAGCATAGTCTGAGAATCAGGAGTTTAGTGTGCTACGCCATACTTTATGCTAGAGGACTCACACCTGCTCATTTGGAGTTAAAGTTTGGGTTGTACATTGTTATATATTAGAGGAAGAAAGAGCTTCTTTTTAAATGGTACTTTTGGAAAAAAAATACTATTTTTATTTGATATTTTCAAACATAAATAAGATAATGTGTATATATACATATATATAATCTTATACATATATATGTAGGATACTATGCGTATATACAGAAGCTGCTCCAAAAGTAATGCCTCTTATTTTATTATGTTGGGCCACGACATTAGAGGTGGATGTTGGTGGAATGGCAGTCGAGGGTGAATCTTCCCACCAGTATCCAATATTCTGTCACATATTGCTGCTGTGCAATAGATGGCAGCAGAAGGGCAATCTGACAAAACGGCATCTGACATGGAGGTGTGTAATTGAATTCCTCCGTGTGGAAAATATCACACTCACTGACATTCACTGACACTTGCTGAACGTTTATAGAGACCAAACAGTGGGTGTAAGCACAGCGAGGTGGTGGGTGGTGCATTTTAGTAGTGGCAACAGTGATAGTGGTTCACCTCCACTGCTGAAGATTTTTACGAGTGCCGGTATGCAGACTCTTGTTCATTGCTGTGAAAATGCATAGCTTAATGGTGGTGACTATGTGGAAAAATAGTGTTTTGTAGCTGAGAGTTTGCTTTATCAAATTGCGTTACTGTGCTCTTTGTATCTATTGTAGTTTCTGCAGAAATAAATAGAAGACATTAGTTTTGGAGCAGCCTACATCTATGTATGTATATATGTGTATATATATACACACACACACACATGCAAATACTTTTCCTATGTACATCACAGTCCCTATTATTTGATTGTAGAAAATATCTTCCTCTTTTAAAAACATGAGCATTCACAAATGTATGATTTACATTGGCTGTGAGGAAGCTGCAGAGAGGTATGGATAATCAGCATCTCATACAGCCTTTTAATGTTTTAAGTACATTTTGCTATTGCTTTCCTCCTGGTTATTTGTGAAGTGTCTAGATCTCTATTTAATTTAATGAAAAAAAAAAATCATAAAGGCAACAAAGATTTCATTTATCCATCCTGGTTTTTCACCATACTGACACTGGCTTGGAGGACAGGATGGACACCTTCACGCTGTGGAGACAGTCTGGAAGTCCCATCATATTGCAGAGTATGTACTAGGGAGAGATTTTAGCTTTACAGTATAACCCTCGTGCCACTTACTTTTCCAGTGAATCATGTGATATCAAGTTTATATTGTTTCTTTTTTTTTTTTTTTTTTATTTCCCAGAAATTGAAGGCAACATTCAAAGAAAGCCTAAAGGAAAAATGTAGGAGAAGATTAAGTAAACGACTGTAAGGTAACAGGCTGTTTTCTGTTTGCTTTTTGTCCTTTACCAGTTCAAACTGCATGATCTATTAACTGCATTATCATTGACCATGACTGAGCCTTCAGATAATCAGCTTTTAATTTAAGAAGTGGGTACACTGCCCAGGTGAGGACTGCACCAGTATTAGGTCTGAAAAATGAACACTAAATGGCTATTAGTTTTTTATGAATATTCATAGGATTAATATATAAAGTTGAATGTTGAACTAGCAAGAGGAAGCGAAAATGGAAAGAATGACACTTCTTTACAGGTTTCTCTGCCAACAAATTTTCCTTTCTGAGAGAGCACTGTTTGGACATTTTGTAATCATTACTTGTTTTATTTTAGTATTTGAGGATGTCAAGACCCTGATCAAGACGGGATTTGTTATGCATTACGATCTGCATATGTAGGGACAGTTCTACTCATATGACATGTGAAGTGTAGGAACAGAAATAAAGACACATAAAGGTATTATTTGTTTCCACAGGGTGATGGAAAAGGTTAAGCAGTAGGTCAATAGCATAGCCAAGAGAAAAGCCCAGGTGTGTTGACTCTTGGTTTTGTGTCCTGCTTACTTAACTTTGCCTTCTTTGGCAAGAAAATAGAAGCCAAAATGCTGCAATCATCTGAGTGAGGAAAGGATGGGAAAGAGGCAGAGAAAAAAAATATGTTAATCTTCTTACGTATCTGCCATAATAATTTGTCTCTAGAAGGGACAAAATGGCCTGGGCAGTGTTTGTTTATTGAATTTTACTCTTCACCCAAATTTGTTAGTGAGTCCTGCGAATTCTCCCTCTATTTCATCATTTCTCTCCGCATAATCATGATACTTCTTTTGATTGTTCTATAACTTTCCAGTGGTGAGTAGTATATATGCCCAATAACAATCTGTGAAACTAGACAAAGTCAGCATCTTGTGCATCGTTAAGTGGTAAAGTGATGGAAATTTAAAGCGAGGCAAATTGACTTTTCAAGAGGGGTTGCAGAAGTGTTCTGTCCATTCTCCCGAAGCCTTGACACACTGACACATACACAGTGGTTGCAGTAACCTTTCATTAGAACTCTTTTTCCATTTCTGACAGTGAACAGTGCTATGGCATCTACAGTATTGTTTGTGTTCACTGTAGGAAATGGGTAAAGCATACTACGCCTATGGCAATAAAGCTATGTGCCCGCCACTTCCGAAGATACTTTTGGCAGCTGCTGCATGGGTAACAATTAACATGTTTAGAGTATGATGGGAGGGTTGGACTCTGAGTCATTCTCCTGAACAGTGAGCTGATTTAACTTTTGCAAGTTACTGCTGAGACATAGATTTATGCATTTATTGTAATTTCTATGTTAATATGTAAGTGCTTAATGCAGATTGGTTTCCTCTGAAGGAGACAGGAATGATCAGATTTCCTCTTTACTGATGGTTGAACTGGAGCCACTGAAAGATTTCTTGATTTGTTCACTCAGACAGCCAAGACGAAATATGGGATTCCCAATTCCCAATTTGTTGTTCTTGTGATTGGTAGAGGCTGTTTCCATTCCTAAACAGTAATGTCTGTCCTAAACCATTAAAGAACACTCCTTCCCATTTCGTGTTCCAAACTAGAACAAACAGTACTTATCTAACCCTAACTGTAAAGCTATAAATTTAATATACAAGATCGCTTATAGGGGAGGAGAATTAGTGTCAAAATATAAGAATCTACACAAGGAGAAAACAGAGGAAGCATAGATAACATAATCCCTATGACTTGTCGTCATGTATGATTTGTGTGAAAGCAGTTGCACTGAGATCAGAAAGAAATCTGTTGCTTTTGGCAAAACGTAACTCTACAGCTCAGTAGTTATTAGGGCCTCTGTGTGATGCTTTCTGAGCTATGGACTTATCTTAAAGACTTCCTGTTTTACAGCTTTCAGTCCTGTCAAACGTATGCCTTAGTTCCATTCAGTTCTGTTATAATGATTTCAAGATTTACAGATTTACAGTGAACAGCTAAAAGGTTAAAAGATAGTATGTTTGCAAACATGGCGATGAACATAATCTGGAAAGGGAATTAGAAGACTGCAGAAGCACTGGTTGTTGATTTGGCAGTATTTTAGGTACTCTGTGTTTTCTATAGCTGTCCATCTAGTGAGCCTATTCTCTCTAGTTAGCACTTAAAACCCCTTTTCCTACTGTCAGCTAGCTGCTGTAATGCAGCATGTTTTAAAACAATTACCGGAGAAGAGAGAAATTGCCAAATAAAGTTTGTCAGATTTGAAAAATCTCACAGAAGTAATTCTAACAGAAGTAACTAGAATGTATGAGGTATGAAGCTCCTCTGTACTAGGTGTTGTACAGACTTACAGAGCACAGAGATGAGCCGTTTTTTTGCTCTAAGTGACGCTAATCAAAAAAGGAAACAGCTATCTCTGGTTTTAGTCATGAACCCAAAGAGATCTGTTTAAAGATAGCAAGGAAAATTACAGTTGTGTTCCTGAGGAACTATGTGGAGGGAGAGACTTCAAAATAAACTATTATTTTCAAAAATGAGTAACAGGCAAAAAGTTGTAGCACAGGAAGTTCCATACAAATATGAGGAAGAACTTATTTACTGTGAGGTTGACAGAGCTCTGGAATGTGCTGCTCAGAGAGGTTGTGGAGTCTCCTTCTCTGAGGATATTCAAGACTCACCTGTATGCTTTCCTCTGCAAACTGCTACAGGGAATCTTCTTTGATGGGGGAGTTGGACCTGGTGAACCCCAGAGGTTGCTTTCAATCCCTACAATTCTGTGATTCTGTGGAAAGGATTTGACAATATAAGCTCTTCCAGAGACAACAAAGAGTCTGACCATCACTGGGAAACACTATAAAATCTTCCTCTTTATTGATCTTTTCGGTATTGACAGTGTCCTTCTATCTCAAGACTCTCCAACCCCATGAAACCCAGCTTGCATCATATCAAATAACAATAAAAAGCTGTGAAATAAGTTGACCTGAAAATCATGGATCAATGCACTTGGTAAGAAACAATGCCAAAGCAGAATTCTTAATTCCAAAGACAAGACAGGTAGAAACACAGAGAATTTTCTATGGGTACTGTGAGTGTTCTCAATTTTCTGTCATTTTCATGCATCAGTGTCCTTATGCGCTACTGAAACATGGCACCATAAAATAGAAAGATCAAATAAATAATATAAAGTACAGAAGAATCAGTTTTCATCAGCAGTTCTTGAGGTGTGGGGACAGCAGATCGTCTACAGGTCCAGCTTTCTTTCCTGAGTAACACTGTAAGAATCTCAAAGAAACAGATACAGACATGGTTAGAGTTCCTTATACTTGAAAGAAAATACAAGACAGAGAGAGAATGGGCAAAGCAAACCAGGACAGATATGTCACACTTGTGCAAACTCTGTGCTAGAACTAATAGAAATGTTAAAACATGAGAATTTCTGGTGAAATACAAACTGAAAAGAGCACTCAAAACAAGAAAACTGGAAAAGATCTGCCCTTCCATGCAGTGTTGTTCTCCGTTAACTCACAATGCAACACAACTCTAGCACTGACTTAAGCAGCATTTCGACAACTCTTTTCCCCCTAAGCCACAAGTGATGACTGGTGCAGCTGATTTAAATTCATGACTTACTGTTCCTTATTAGGATGCAGCTTCCAGCCTTCCAGGCAATATTTTTGGTAAAAGAGCAGGCTCCAAAATTATGACTTATAATTCCTCTATGTGATGATAGTTACACTGTCTTACTGGACTTTAAAAAGGAAAAAACAACTCAGAATTGCTGCTTTTCTAAGTCACCTAGTCTTAACTAGGACATATGAGGAGGGAAACCTTGGTTCTGATGGAAATGAGTAGGAACGTTGCTATTGTCTTGCAAAAGGCCAAGATTTTACTCAGGCTTCAGCAACAGGTAAGTCTGAAAGGGAAAGTAGAGTGCCTCCTGTTCAGCTTTGAGGGCATGGAAAGCCGGGCATACTTTAGTATTTCTTCTTCGGCCACTGGAAAGATGAAAGAGCTTCAGACTGTTTTGGAAAGTGGAATTATGACTTAAATGTCCTAAAATAAAGTGTGAATGGATGAATGAAATAATGGCCAAGTTCATAAACTTGCAATTATTCATGTGGTCTCCTTTAGTGTAATGTCACCTTTCCCTCTTTCACTGACAGGTTTTGTTGTTACATGTTGTTAATAGTTTAATTAAAGAAGCATAAATTTAACATGAAATTTTTACTGGCCTCCCTCTCACATTCATGGGATCAGTGAAGAGATACCTATCTGACCTGGCCCTATGACATGTGCAGCCAGTCAGTCAAAGATCTTGCTCTATAGAACAGTTGTTTAGATAGCAGTTCACAAGATTTACACAGGAAAGAGATTAGATTGGACACTAAACCACATGATCTCCCTTATTTGTCTTGAGGTTGGAAAGGGGAAAAAAACATTTACTAACAGATACAGGGCTGGACAAGAGCTGAGTTGACAGTCCTCCTCTTCCACAGAAATAACTGCATGTGTAGCTGTTTGCCTTTACTTGTACGGCAAAAAGATACTTCTGACTGTGCTGCTGAATTTGATGCAAGCATGGGCTCTCAAAGGTGCTGATTTAATAACTTTTGAACTCTGTTGAGGTTCTTCAAGGGATGTTGAAGTAGCTTTGGAAAAAACAGCTTATTTCTGTTATTTTTGGGAGAAGAGAGCTTCAGTGGCAGCAAACATACTGTAATAGGCTGGAGATTTTTTGAATTGTGTTAAAAAAAAAAAAGAGAAATTTGTTTTGAACTGTTATTAGTTGTCACTGTGCAATTGAAAGGTCAAATCTGATGTTCTTGCTCAAGCAAAATCTTTCTCAAAGCCAATGGAGTTTTGCCTGAGAAAACACTGAAGAGAAGGATGCGCAAATGTCAGCAATGGGACTGTATTTGAACTGTATTCAGACACTAGCTAAGAGAGTTCCAGAATAAGCTCTAAATGTAGAAAGAAGGCTACTTTTAAAAAGGGTACTTTTATATAGGATATATGGAGTGATATCCTCCATTTACAAATTCATCAGAATGAGAAGCATGTGTCTGTAATTCATGGCTCTGTTCCCGTGGTTATAGAGATGCCAGTTATCAAAGTGTTTCCAAATAAATCTAAAGTCAGTCTAAATGCTACTCTAGTATGAGCCAGCTGGCTGTCCACATCCTGACCCTGTTCTCTACTCCTAAGCAGGTGGTATAAAGCTGATTTTCAATTCAGACCTGTTCATAATACCTATGTAGCCATATTTCTTGAACGTGCATGAATCAGCATGAATAATTATAGTGCAATTAGTAATGTACCATGCAGCAACTAAGAAGTGCTGGTAGAAACAGGATTTAATTTGTGTATCAGCCACATATGCATCCCTATTGCATGTCTCTTCTCATCCTGAGCTAAGTCTCACATCAAAATTTGCCTCCTGCATTCTGCTCTCTTCTTTTTGGTACTTTCCTATAACATTCATAAGAAGATAATTTTATGTGTGAATGCTCAAGCACAGGCTGAAACACTTAACTGTTTCTGTGTAAAGTTCTTAATTCAACCTTTGCAGATTTGGGCTAAGTATCTGATCATTGGATAGAAATAGTAGTGACTGGTTTTTGTTGACAACATGCACAATGTAGTGTAGTAATATTTTAACAAAAACTTCTCATAAGTTGTTCTGTGAGAAAAATGCCAAAGAAGTTCACAAGTCCTCTCAAAAGAACCTGAGATTATCTCAAGCTACTCACAGACAAAGGAAAAGAAATTGAGATTTTCCAAGAAGATTATTTTATTGTTCAGCTCTACTCCTGTTCAAAAGGTTGGGAAAGCGAACAGTCACTTCTTGCTTTTCCAATTTTAATTTATAAAAAGGGAAGTACATGGACTAACGAGTTGCTTGTGGATACTTGGCTCGGAGCGATGTCTCTATGAGGTAGGATCAAATGTTTGCAAGTCTATGGAGGTCTTTTGATAACAATGAGACCTATATGTTGTCTGCTCATATTGGTATTTTGTCTGTTCCAGTTACACTGGCAAGTGTGAGGGATGGAGGTGAACATGTATGGAGAGGTTCTTAAGTCTTAAAATAATGTTAACAGTAATGATAATATTAAATACTGAAGGGATTAAACCATGTATCTGCTATTTTTGCAGTAAGTTGTGACACATTCTTTATACACAGACTGTTTCCATTTACTAATTATTTAATAGGCAAGATAAGGTAGAGTAAATAAATAGTACTCCTTTACATCAAAAGACAGAAGCGATTCAGGCTCTTCGCTTTGTTGAGAAGTGGCTTGGTTACAGCGTACCGTTTTCTGTGCTGTCAAAAGAGCACACTGTGGAGTTTTATCTACTTGACAGATGAAGGCACAACAAGAGCCAACCACTATAAAAAGGAGGATCCAATGAAGAGCAGGGATAAGGCTGCATTTGTAACAATGAGGGCATTTAACAACTTTGGAAAAATTTGTCCAGGAACATGGACTGAAAGTCTTTAAATCAAAAATGGATGTCTTTCTGATGGCCGCGCTTGTTGCTGTAACAGGAGTTATAGGCTTGATGCAGGAATTACTGGGTGAAATTCCATGGCTTGTGTCATCCAGAAAGCCAGTGGATGATTACATTTGGTCTCTAGTGGCCCGCTAGTCCCTGCAAAGCATTCAGCTGTATTTCTTCTTTCAGGGTGTATGGAAGAGGAAAAGTAACATTTCTTATATCTGGACAATAGATGACAAGTGGTTTCCACTGGAGCTACAGATCAGATTTCTTTTAGTTTTCCAGGCAGTGTACTGGTTTGTCAGGGAAAAAAGAAGTTGCCTGAGGACTTTTTTTTTTAATTTGTGCAGCTTTCTCCCTTTTCCCACTTCTCCTTCCCACCAAATCAAGCACAGAGGTAAACAATGCATAAAGGCAGTGTACTGGTCCAAACTTGAAGACATTGGTACTGAGTAACTGTGTCTGCATTAGGCATCCTCTAAATTATATTAGTAAAAAGTTGGAGTTTTCTGAGTACTCTGAAATGAGTTTTGAGAGAAAACAGCTTTTAGTAATTTGAAAAAAATAATACATATATTTCATTTGCAAATGACATATATTGACTGAGGTCGGCCATAATATTTATGAATAACCATAGAAACATGACGAACAGGATCTACACAGTTACTTCCAAACTTCACTGCCAGAATCAGTGTATTCGTACAACACTCCTAATCTGATATACCAGGTAATGGCAAATATTACATACACAAAAGAGAAAAACCAAACAGATGCATTCCTTAGTGGAGTCCTTCTGCAAATAGACCAACGTTATGTACACACTTTGAGGAGACCATAGTCAGTTAATTAAAACACAGAATATCTGCAAATATTTGCTCTGGTTTGAAAAAGCTATAACATTACATAAAACAGACTTGCTTTACATTTCAGCAGACTTTTTGATGAGAATAAGTGATAGAAGAAAATGAGGAACAAATGAGGAAAAAATGAAAATGAAAACAAATAAATTGTTTCCAGGATCCTACTGAATATGTGATACACTGAAATTTTCAGACTGTTAACTGCTAGTAAATCTGCCTAGACTGGAGTTGTGAAATTATTTTTAGGAAGACAGCAGAAATATTTCTAATGCTACCACTGTGGCACCATGTCAACTGAATAAGAGGCAGTGAGAGTGGCAGAAGAGTCAGCTGAGAAACCTGAGAACAAGGCAGTTTAGCAGTACAAAATTTTATTTCTGAATAGAGGAAGAAGTACACTGATGTAATTATGTTTATAGCCTGTGAACTTCTGAAATCCAAGGCAGAGTACATATGAGGATAGTGCCATCACCTTACATAGTCCCTCAGGCAGCTACATTATTTTTGAAGAAGACGACCCAGAAGCCTGAGGAATCTTGCTCAGCTGCTAAATAACTGTCCAAAATGAAAGGGCTTCAAATAAGTGATTGTTCGGTTATTTTATTTGCTGTCTGGTTAGAGACTTTGATTTTGTTAGGGAACTAATTCTCTGTGGTCTCACAAAGCACTCATTCTCCTATAGGAGAAAGTGGGTTTTGCATTGCCCATGCATCAGGTTGGGTTACGGTGTCAGCAAGGAGAACTTCTGTTTGGAAACAGAAGCTGGAAGGAGATGCTGTTGTGGAGGTGTTCAAGAGATGAGGAGAGGTCTGTTGCTCTCTGCCCCTCATGGTGTTGGTTCTAATTGTGCTAACAGTTATTTGAACTACTGTACTGTTTCAGACAAGTTGTACAGGCAGATGCTGGACTCACGGCAGAGTTTCAGATTTTTCTTATGGCGGTGAAAAAAGTGGTAGACTGCAGAAATTCAGGTGAGCATTTCTGCTGTCATCTTTAGCAGTGGAAGAGTAAGCAACATTCACAGAGACAGACATCTTTTGGATTTAGATCTTCTCTACTAGAAAAAGACAGGAGTTCACATCCCTCAGACATTGTTTGAAGCTATCTATAGTCTAGAGAAAATAATACAGCAGCCTATGCTTTTGTGTTTGTTTTTTTCTTGTAATCACAAGAAAGGAAGACTGAATTTCTTAGTGTTGATTTCAGTGGGAGCAGACATGCAAAGGCACTTTTGATAGCTGGATTTGCATTTTATTTTAAAAATCAAACTTTGGATTTTTAATCTCAGTTATGTGAAAAGTGCCAAAGATGGGGAAAACAGTTGGCCATTCATATTCTACTTAATTAATTCCAAAGCAAACAGGCTTAGGTTTATGTAAATTAAATTGATCAGAAAGCCTGAAAAATTAAACTAGTGGAAGTGAAAACTGGTGTTTGAGCAATAAAGTAAAATGAATTTGTTACTTAACATTTTATGTCATAGAAATTTCATTTCTCCAAGTTACTCAGACAAATTGAGCTTTACCTTCCAAGCTGATAAAAATGTATTATTCAATGCTGTATACAATGTGAAATGACTTCAGCTGCCTTCTGGAAAGGGAAGATATTCCCAGGCTTTTTGTTCCCTATCTGGTTTAATTTCAAGTCTGTGCTCAATTTCACTTTCAGAATACCCTAAGAGAAAATGTAATTTAGACTTGAGCTGCATTTGCAGGTTAATGGCAATGACTGTAATCCTTCAATATGATGGATACTGGAATTTTCTCTCCTTTACAGGAGGAATTGCATTTCTCAGTGTCATGTAAGGAAAAGAAACAAACATGCAGAAACAATAACTGCTCCTCAAAGCTTTGAAGATATAAGCTTAAGCTGAAGCAATTTTCCTGCCAGAAATCAATGCGAGTTTAAGTTAAGTTAGAACCATCTGTATTTGTGCCCCTTGTACAGTACTGACCTTCTTAACGATGCCTTTCTATGTGTGTAGGAGAAACTAGAATTGGAGGGGGAAGGAGAGAGGTTATCAAGCAGGGTAGGGTTTGTCAAGGTAAAATGAGCAGCTTAGACACAAAACCTGGCTTCTGTTGTCTTTTGTGTTCTGCAAGCTGCTAGCTAGAGCAAAATGTTTAAATGCTCATATTTATTATTGCTAAATATCTGAGGAATTACTTGCTAAATGCCAATATCTTCAAAATGTTGTACTTCAAAAAACTTTGAAGATGCGATATTGATGCTTGAAACAGATGGTTAGAAGGATGACACAGAGCTATTCTGATCTCTTCTTCCAGTAGTACAAACAATAGGAGCAAGAAAGGGGGCCTAAGAGGGTCTGCTGTCCATAGTCAATATGTGTAAGGTTATTTCACCAAGGATAATTAAATTCCAAACCCAAACGCTGCATTTTTACCAAACTATCGCTATCCTCTTTTGGAGCTGGATTGGAAAGATAGTTCTATCAGTTTGAGGCTGTTGTATGCTCACAGTCCTCACACTTCAAGTTCTGAACCTTCAAACAGCAAAGGTCAGAAAATCCTGAAAACGCTGTCAGCAGAAGCTGGCAGAACAACATCCCGTTTCTCTTGACTCATCTGTGCTAAAGGAACTACTCATTGTCTCCTTCAAATATGATACTTGATAAATGTAAGAGTTTAGGTTATTTCTCTTCTGGATGAAGTCTGCCCATTCAGTATTAATGGAAGAAGCATACACAACATGTTTTTTGCCACTATACAGTGTCTGGTGGCCACAGAGTTGAAGCCTCCATGCTTGCTGCAGTTTGTTGCCACTTCATCAGAGTGAAGTACAAGGCATTGCTAGGATGGTACAGAAGGGGCAGAATCTCCAGGAATCCGTATGATTATATTGTCTGGAATAATATTAGTAGCTTCTCTTGTCCCTTAATATACTGGAATATCTAGCGTGAATCATACGCCATTTATACTAATTCAGCATGGGGTGGAGGTCTGTTATTATCCATATCTTTCCTTCATATTAGATTGCTGTGCTGTAGAGAGGATAGAAGAGGGGAAATGCATTTAGTACACATGGAAAGAGATTTTATAATCACTTAAAATATATATATCTGGGTCTTGTAAATATTTGTTTTCCCTGCTCAGTCTTTCCTCATGTGCTGTCCTCCAAGAATCTACTTATGCATGTGAGCTTTCTGCCTTTAAACAGTCAGGATTACCCGAAAAACAAAACTAAAGAGAATCAAAAACCAAACAAACAAGAAACATAATAAAAGAAAGGCTGCTTCTTTGTTGGTGTTTTGTGGAACAGTTTTGTGTATTTAACATTCATTTTTGAGAAAAGATATTTACCTGCTTGGTGACGTTTGGTGTCATGACTCCATTAATCAAAAATATTTTTGGAGGAAATTCTTCGTGGTTCATTCATCCACAAATAATTTACGCTTGGAGCAGTGGGTCTAAACCTCTTTGGCAGACTGAAATCAAGGAGTATGATGAACAGCTAGCTTGGCTCCTGACTGACCAGACACCCAATGCTTACCAGGGGTCTCATTTCTTTCAGGCATGCAGTTAGTCTGTTGTGCCTGGAGGGAGCTCACAGTAGATATTTGTGAATGATAAAATAAAAAGGGGCTGAGGGCCCAAGGACTCAACACAGACTTGTAGGTGAAAGAAAGAACAGTTGTTAACCTTCCTGTGCCCGGTATGTGGTTTGTCAATTAGGCAGCAGAAGCTGGGTTGGTTGTATATTGACCTGCAAGCATTAAACAACTGGCTGGAAGCCATATCCTGTGAAGACTGTACTGTCCTTTTGATTTGAAAACCAGCACCACAGTTGTGGTTCTACTTAAGGTCGTGTTTTTTCAATTTCAACTCCTTTTTGAAACAGTCTTTAATTAAAAAAAAAAAAAAAAGAGAGAGAGAGAGAGAGAGAAAAGTATATTTCACCAGGTGTGCTTTGACAATTTTTTGGAAAAAATAAAAAGGATTTTGCACGGAAGTATCCAGAGTTTTCCAAAGGTTATTAACATGCATAGCCATGCCTGGCTTGACTGTGCAGTGTGCTTTTAGACAGAATGACAAAGCTGGAAAAATGAAGTCAAGGAAATACGAACTGATTTATTTTTTATATGTAACAAGCTAAACCTTGATCCACTGCATCTGTGGAGCAAAAGAATATTTATTTGGTTTCGCCATCAAGAACACTGAAAAACACATGAGGTGAGTGTGAATTGTCTCAGCTGAGCTCATGTATTCTCCAGACATAATTAAATACTGGCCCAATTTTTAATGTGGGCTACTCTATTGGATGTCAGAAATTTCACATTTGGAGGTTCCGTTTGACCTTTAGTTCCATAAAAGGAGTGTTTAAGAGCCTCCAGTGAGTTTCAGTGTTCGAATACAGATGCCATATTTGAAAACTGTGCTCCACTACAGTGATGCATTCCAGGCATAGAAAGCCCTGATCCTGCAAACAGTTTGAAGCAGGCTTCAACTTGCTGCCATTGACTCTAGCCTGCTCATTCCAGGCAATTCTCTCATTCCAGGCAATGGTACACTGCTGAAGACAAGCACATATAGGAAACAGGTCAGTTTTAAATTAGCATGAGATTTTTCCCTCATCCAAGTACACTATGAATTTCAAGGTGGAGATTAAAAATGAAATAGAAAGTGCTCATATACCCATTTTTCTCAATTGCTAGGGGATTTGTAGAGAAAAAAGTAAATCAATTGCCATGAGACTGTCAGTAAGTGGTAGAGTTTGTTAAAACTAGTGTGACCAGGTTTAAATGAGACTCGGACCTACACACAAGGTTGTTTTTAACCCAGACAATCTGAAGGAGATAAATAGCAGTGAAACCTGGCTAGATCCCCTATAGCTCATACCATTTACCCGAGAAAGAAGCAAGAGATGTAAAGAAATATTCTTGCTCACAGCTCTTGGAGAAGTCAGTAATCCCTAGTGAAGAGAGAAGAAAGAACACTTACGGAACAGTGAAATCTCACAGCATCTGAAGCTGATTGCTCAGTGAAGCTTTATCAGTGCCTCATAACCTGGAGAGACTCTTGCAGTTCTTGGTATTTCAAGCTTGTACTTTGTTGGTACATTGCACTGCAAGGTTAAAACTAAGTGAAGTAGATAGCCTGCACTGCAAAAAATGCTCCAGGAGATTGGCTCATCTAGACTGTGGCTCACATCATCTACCTTTGCACACGGTTTGTGATTCTGTTTCTGTAGTTTAGAAGAGGTTGTATTAGGACACCAAAAAAAAATCTTATAAGGGGAAATAATTTGCTAACTGTTTTTTAAATGCTGTGAGCTGCTTACAGAATTTACAGATGAGGTGAGATTCTCCAGATCCAGCTTTCATTTCTAATAGTGCTTGGATCTGCATGTACAGGTATTGTTTTACTATAACAATATGCTGAAACTTGCAAGTTGATGTTCTTGTTCCAATATCGATTTGTTTCGGTCAGTTAAATTAACAAGAATGTAGCTGAATGCTAAAGATGTCATCAGCAAAAGGCATTGCTCTCTGAAGTGTGTTCCACAGTTGCCAACTGCTACTTGGCAGGAATGAACAGAGAAGGTCATTAGTTTGGTGATTTCTGGAGAACGATGCAACATGCTTCATACAAGCTGCAAAATACAAGAGGATACCAGAATATCAGCACAGAGTCACTTCGTTTGCTGAGCCACAAGGGATCTTAAAAATCTGGATAATTTTTCTACTTTAAACTACTCTTCTTACTGTGTATGGCTTGCAATTCACATAGGGCAGATGGTAATGAAAACAAAACTAGGTGAAAACTGGGCACTCTGTCCATCTGCAGTGAAAGCGCTCCTTTAACTTGAATTATATCCACGGTACTTGCTACTGCAAATATCTGTGTGTAAGCCAGTTTGAATTGGCTGGTGTGAGTGTATGAAGTACAATAGCAAACGGAATTCTCCAAGAGAATTAAGTTTGTCTTTAAAAGCAGTTCACTGTCTTATTTAAAACAAGCAAAAAGTTTCACAGATAAAGGAATGGAAGCTCTTTCCAGGCAGGAAAAATACTGCATAATAAATAATGTGTGAATTAGATAATTCTAGTTGTTTGGATTTTAACCTATGGAATATGCAGGAGAGTTGATCTACAGTCTTGTTATTTCTAATGGTCCTTAAATCACAAGGCAATACCTGCAATTTTATGACCAAGACTTAAAAGAGAGTTTTAAAATAATTTATTTTTGCTTAAAAATATTTTAGGGCTCACGTTTTCAGTTTTTTCTCTGTAATTGAGTGGAGTAAAACCAAATAGAAAAGAACACTGAAATTCTCAAAATTCCAGGAGATGGAGCTTTCTCTTCTTTTTGTTTTTATTGTTTTGTCTTCTCAGAAAAAGCCCACTCGGTATCAGAATAAGAAGCAAAACTGTGACTGGCAGTCCTCTTGTTGCCCTGGATTTCCTGCACTTTTTCTTTTTTTTAACAGATGATGGCCCTGGTGAGAGGGTGAGACTGTGTACAAATATTTGTGGTTTAGAGCCCAGTTTTCCAAAGAGAAGTCCAGAATACACAATACGTCACCTGTTTGTACTCCAGCTCCATGAGGCAACTAAGACAGAATTATACAGCATTTCCAGATCAGCTCTCCCATGGGGCTTCAAAGCTGAGTTTTGGTTTCTGCAGCACACAAAATGTTTCCCCACATGAATTCAAATATTGCTTTTTGGCTGTACAGCATGCTACAGGCTTTATCCACTGGTGTTACACTTTTATACTGTTTTAACCATTCCCAAACTAAGGTGGGGAGTGTGAGTTTGCCAGTGTAGTATTAGTCTGCTCTTGGCTAAAGAAGTATTTGTATTTCTGCCACTACTGCTAAGCAGATTATTCACTGCTTATGTGAAGCAAATATACAATATCTTGCAAGTTTACAATATACGTGACGGGGGACAAAGGGGATTTTGCTAAGTGGGATTCCTGTACCTCCAGTTTTATCCATTTTAATGACTGACTTTAGGGGCAGCAGAAATCACACCCAGTGTGTGTATTTTTATTTGATATTATGTGAGTTTAGAGCCCAAGTGAATACCTGGGCATGTCAAAAGAAAGGCTGCTGTTGTCTCCAGTAGCTTTGAAGGATATCCCTAAGTTCATTGCAGAGTATCAACAAAGACTTTACTGAAATTAGGGTAGATGCTGTCATGCAGCTCTTCTTCCAATCCTTTCTTGTAGAACCTAGTGTCAGTCTGAGAAGGGCACAGCTTGCCCTGTAAGATTGAGCAGTTTTATGATGGTATACAGATGCTTTGTACTGATGGTCAGTTGGAGGATCGACTTGTGTCCAAAGTCTCATCAGACATGTATGTTTTTTCTATGGTCATCCATATCGAGGCATCCGCTGGTTCCTTTCCTACTCATGCTCCCGTGTCCCTGCTCTAAAAACATGACATATAGGCCATGTTCTCGTTCACAAGACATGGAGGAAGTCCAACAAAAGTGAAACTGAGCCATTTTTTCTTGCCTCAGATTTCTGGATACAAACATGGAAGTAGCACAGAACATAGCTATTGCATACAAAAATGGAGAAGCTAGCTACAGATGGTTTGTTTCTTTTTAATTAAAATTTTTACCCACTTATACACCAAACAGTTCCATTGATTATTATCACAGTCTTTAGTTTTTATATCGATTTCTAGCTGTTTGGTTGTAAAAGGTCTTTGCCAGGTGGCTTTCAGCTCTCAAGTGACGCTGATATTAGAGACAAGCTGTGGTGTATTTTCAGACTTGTTGTGGTCATATTTTCTGTCAGGAATTAGGGCAAGAATAAGACCATTCTTCTCCTCTCTCTAGTTAGAAATATTGGACAGAGGCATCTTTCTGGTGTTGTTTCATGTTTGTTCATTCTGTTGTGGACAATGGACAGTGTCAATCATGCTGCAGTGTCAGTAGAGCAGAAGGACTAGACAAGGAGGGGAATTGATGTGCATGCTTAGACTCAAGGGAATATATACGTAAGTAAGTGGAGGAGGCAAGCTTCTAAGCCACTGAGTGTTCCCTTTGTATATCAGATTGTGATTTTTGGCTTTTGAAGGCAATGTTGTGGGCAAAATGCAGCAAAGAGTAGATTTTTCACTAGTCAGCTCCAAACTCTCTTTTGCCAAGAAGTGCAAAAGGAAACCCAATCATATACAGATGCACAGTGAATTTTAAAGAAAGGAAAAGTTGTATGAGAGTCAGAGTCCACGTTTGCTTTCTTGATGTGTAGTTGTTTTGTTTTTTTTTTCCCTATCTCCAATAGGAAAATTGAATTTGGAGTGGGGAAAAATGGGGAAAGAAAAAGCTGGCTGAATTGATAAAGGAAAACACACTGACACTCTTGACTAAATATGCATTTAACTGCCAACAAAGGGAATGCTAAATAAATATCAAGGTCTAACCAAGCACCACTGGTTAGATTTATTTATTTTTGTGTGGTTTTTTTTTTTCTTCTTCCCTCAGTGTTTTTGTCAATTATAAGCTGTGGCATCAGGAATATTCGATTTGTTGAAAAGATGCATGGTTTTCTGGGTGGTGGGTATAAAGTAACTGGGCATTCTACAGAGGTGAAGTGTCCTAACGCAAAGATTTTAAGGCATTCCTGGTCTACCTGAGCAAGTGCCTAAATCGTTGGGATATTATGTATAGCTTTACCACTAAAGTCAACTTTAGGGTGTTTTCTGCATATGCCCTTCTAGTTTCAGTGATATAACTCCTAGTTCAGCAGGGTGGGTTCAGTTTCACCACAATAAATGTACTTCGATTTTTCTTATTGTGCTGATATACCTTCACTGATTATAAAAATACATAACGCTAGTATAAAACTACTGACCTTTGCACAAAAGCCATGGAGGTAGGATCTGTGTGAATATCTGTTAAAAATACCTGGAGTAATGCATCCAAATGTGGAGTCCTCAGTACAGAAGAGGCATGGATATGGAGACATCGCAGTGCATTCAGAGGGGGGCCACAAAAATGATCCAAGGGATGGATCACCTTCACTATGAGGACAGGCTGAGACAGCTGGGGCTGTTCAGCCTGGAGAAGAGAAGGTTCCAGGGAGGCCTGATAGCAGCCTTTCAGAATCTAATGGAGGGCTATAAGAAGGAAGGGGACAAACTCTTAAGCACCATCTGCTGTAATAGGACAAAGGCATATGGTTTAAAACAAAAAGAAGGGAAATTTAGATTGGATATAAGGAAGAAGATTTTACAATAAGATAAGTTTAGTGCGGCACTGGAACTGGTTGCCCAGAGAGTTGGTGGATGCCCTGTCTTTGGAGACATTCAAGGTCAGACAGGATGGAGTTCTGAGCAACCTGATCTACCTGTAGGTGTCCCCGTTCATTGCAAGGGGTTTGGACCAAATGGTCTTTAAGGGGCCTTTGCAACTCAAATGATTCTGTAATGCTTTCTCCTATTGTTCTATGCTGTAGCTACGCTTATCTGCTTATGGAGGCATCTGCTGTATCTAGAGGCACTTACTGCTGTAAATGGGAGGGATCTGCTTTTCTGTCAGCCTCTCTGGGAACCCAATTTTTTTTCTCAGAACAGAGAGTGAAGGAGAAAGCTGTGGTGCTGCTGAGTTTTCAGCAGCTGTTTGAGCTGTATGGAGCTCCAGGCAGCTGGTCTGTTTTCGCATCTTTTATACTCCTCTTAAGGCTGATGCTGATACTGGATGCTCTAGAAACCTGAACTCACCTTCTTTCTCCCCTTCTCTACCTGGTGCACCTGCTGAGAGTGTCCTTAAAATGATCTAGAAAAACAAGTCAATCCTAGTTCACTTGGTGCATTCTACTACAGCTAGTCACATGATTGTGAAAGGATGGCTTGAAAATAGTTCTGTGGGTACAGGCTTCTTGTAAAATGCAGAGAGACAAGGCCCAGAATTTTATAACCTTCCTTTTTTTTTTTACCTAGAAACACTTCTAGAGACTTAACTTCTGAGGCAAACTCTTATTCTATTCAAAGTTTGGAAAACTCTATTTATGACTCCTTAGAGAATGCATAGAATTAATCTGTTGGCAGGAACCAAGTCAGAAAGCTTTCAGTCTAGCTATTTTAATTCCCTTTTTATTTGTGGGAAGGTGGCTGCGAAGAAGTAGCATAGCCTCACCACTGAAGGGTGTGCTTTGACATTATGTTCCAGGGTCCCATTAGTTGGTCAAATTAAAGGGGTGTGTGTGTTACTCCAAATAGTTGTTCTTATTAAAATCCATCTGTTCAAGATATATACAAACCTTGTGACCAGTAGGTTGAGGGAGGTGATTCTGCCCCTCTACTCAGCTCTTGTGAGACCCCACCTGGAGTACTGCATCCAGTTCTGGAGGCTCCAACACAAGGACACTGAGTTGTTGGAACAGGTCCAGAGGACAGCTGTGAAGATGAACAGAAGTCTGGAGCATGTACCCTGTGAGGACATGCTGAGAGAGTTGAGGCTCCTCAGCCTGGAAAAGAGAAGGCTCTGAGGAGACCTTATAGTGGCCTTCCAGTATCTGAAGGGGTCCTACAGGAAAGATGGGAAGGGAATTTTTTTAAGGGCATAGAGTGACAGGATGAACGGAAATGGCTTTAAACTGGAAGAGGGTAGATTTAGACTAGATATCAGGAAGAAATTCTTTACTGTGAGGGTGGTGAGACACTGGAACAGGTTGCCCAGAGACTGTGGATACCTCTCCCTGGAGGCATTCAAGGCCAGGCTGGATGGGGCTGTGAGCAACCTGGTCTAGAGGGAGGTGTTCCTGCCTATAGTGGGGGTGGTGGAACTAGATGGTCTTAAAGGTCCCTTCCTACTCAAACCGTTCTATGATTCTATGATTTCATCTCATCTATCGATCAATGAGACATCAGCAAGCTCACTGAAAGTGTTACCAGCCTGGGTGAAATGTGTATTTGCTGCTGCTCATGGAGTAAAAATAGAGAAGTTTTTTTCTTTATTGCCTTTGAAATATTTTGCTAACTCTGAAAAAGATCCTGTCCCGGATTCCTTTCGAGATTCCTGTGTCATATATATGACGGATATGTTACAGGTCGTGGGTAGCCATTGTTATTCTTAATCAATAACCTGTACCAGTTTCAAACAGATTTTGGGGAACAGGATTTAGGCATGTCAGTCCAGGAGAGGGTCCATGACATGCAGGGAACACAGTACTCTGTGTGTCAGTAGTGCTGATGCAAGGTTGATTTTTTAAAAATTCTTCTCTGGATTTGCCATGTAACTCTTGCAGGCTTTGGAACCACAGGAACTGTAGAGCAAATTAGAGAAATTCCTGCTGAAACAGCCTGCTGACAAATAGTAGTAATACTGCAGAACTAACGGAGATTCTGTTCTAGCTGAATATGTAGATGAGGATCTGCTGAGAGTGAGTCGCCGCTTACAGTTATAAGGCTAACTGAACCAGCTGAACCATGATCCCTATAGTCCAAGACTGCTTCCGTGGTCAGAGACCAGCATCTTCCGAGAATATCTCAGACTACAGATGTCTGTCTACCACCTGACTATGGTGGTACAGGATGCTCCAAACTTAAAGCTTCTCCGATTCCCTAACTGTAGATAATAAGAAAATAGAACTAGAATTTCTGGAATCTTGTTTTTCTCTTTCTCTTACTACCATTATCTACGAAGAATAAGACAATTTTTCTTGGAGCACTGAGTGTAAAGCTGAAACAACCATATCAAATTTAGAGTAACTGCAGCTGGAAGACAAGAACCAAATTCATACTGGCATTTGGGATTCAGGTTTGGAGGTAAACATGATAACCATAGTAACAGCTTCAGCTTTTCAGACTCACAGCCATGTGCTTTGAGGGTCACATTTGCTCAAATGATCTTCACCAAGAGGGTTAACAGTGATGTCATTTTTGTCTTCCCAGTAGATTGTATTTTTGTTTATCTGTATCTATATGCTCAGGAAAAGAGAGCCCTGCATCACAGCAGATTTGGTGAGTTTTCTTTGAGATGGCAAAAAACAAAACCAACGTAGAAGGTGAAAGTTCAAGCCTAGCATAAGTCGATACCAAATCAACTCTGAGAGAGGTATTCGTATGTGTCCTGATATCTCTGAAAAGTGGTACGAAAGTGTGGAATATCTTACACACAGCAAGCCAGTGAGTGTTGTATCTAGCTGGGTTTTAATAAGATTGGCCAGCTTCATGGTGTCTTCGTGCTTGTTCACTTCCCATAGATTTGCTTAAAGTTAAGGCTGATGTTTTAAAAATACCACAGATACTAATCTGTCACAGCACAGTGTGTTTATTCTGTCAGTGTTTTGTCAACATAAAAGTCTCCCAAAACAGTAGGCCTGGAAATAGATGTTTCTTTGGTCTTAGCAGCAGCTGGGTGGTCTGACTGCTCAACATTTGTTATCCATTATTGAAGACTACTGTATAAAGGTGAGCGTCCGCAGAAGTGGAATATTGGAGGTTGCACTTCCTTAAGTAAAAATATACTCATTTGTACATTTTTTATCCTCTCTGCATAGTTATTAGTAGTTTCCATGTATAATGAGCCATAGTTTATTTATATACATCTCTTCTCCCAGTTTTGTATTCCTAATTCCTTCAAGAACACATATGTATGTTCCGTTTTCCAGTTTTGTACTTCTTGTATTATGGAAGCACCTGCCTAAATGGTTTGCCATAGTTTTTTCAAGAGTTCAAATAACATACTTCATTCTATATCCTAGGAGATAGTTTCAAGCAAATCTGGCCTACGTTATACACCATGAAAATAGAAAGTTGTTAGGAATTTAATATTTTGAGATGCTGGAATGTCACTGAAACCTGGTCTTCAAGTTTGAAGCAAAGAGCAAAAAAAGAGCCGGTATATTGTTGTTATTAAGTCAGCACTAGAGGATGACAGTCAGTACTTCTCTAGCTGAAAACTGTGCTTTGTGTGGCTACAAAGATTGCCCAGGTAGCCAATCAGAGAAGCAGGACAATAATATTGGAAAGTACTTTCAGATATAGAAATGAAGTAGTGGTGGTTTTTTTGCAGGAATTTAAGTAGATATCCTGCTATTCCCTCTTGTTATTCCCTCTCTGCTTTCAATCTAGCAAATTAGGTACCTAATAGAAGTTACTCAGCCAGTTTATAGATTTTAAAATTTCAGTAATCATAAAACTGGGAAGTGTTAGATATGTTTCAGTAAAACATGTGGGTTTATACTCATAAAAATGGCTTATTCTATATTTATTTGCTTAGATAAATATAAATAATGTGTTTGGATTTATATTGATGCATACAGACACTCCTGGGACCTTATTTGTTGTCCTAGTAATTAGAATAGCAGACCAACTTCTGAGAGTCATGTCTGAAAAGATATCTGTAATGACAGAGACTATTATTGTGCTCTGCAGCATTGAGACATAGTGGAAGAAGTAACAGTTATGTGTGCATGTCTGCATTATGTTACACAAAAACATAATCTTGTCAAAATGATCTAAAAAAGGAATGAATAGGGCTATCTTTTCCAAAGAAATCTGTTGAAGATTTTCTCACATCAATTGTCATGACAATAGGTGGCACCCTTATGCCAATAAATACCAACTTGTTTAGCCTATCTGTGCTTCCTTGGACTTTTCTAGTGCAATTCCTTTAATCAAAATTATTGAGCTTAAAAGCAAAAGCAAAACATCAAAACAGAGTACTTAGTAGGAAAATAGCTGATGTGCCTAGAAAATGAAAACATAGACTCCATTCTGACTGGAGTTTAGTACATGACAGATGTCACTGCTGCTCTGTTGAGAAGGAATTCAAGAATTCTGAGTATGAGCATGTACTGAGTAATGCATACAAAGTGAAAAAGTGTATGCTTTATAATTGATATTTTTTTACCCCTTTGGGACTACTTAAGAATGCAAGAGAAACAAGATGTCCTGTTACATTTTCCCTTTTACTCAAACACTGGAGTGCACTGGATAACCAGACTATCTGAAAACTCACACCTGTGCAAAATCAGAAAGGAAATCTAACAATAATGGACCTCTCTCAGTAGAGTTTTTTTCACTTTTAGTTTCAATTCGAGCCAAAACCTGGAAAAAAAATGTTAACCAAACTTTGTCAAACCACAAGCATTTTTGCTTGTGGTTTGGATAAAGGTTGAGGTCACTTCTCACTGTACCCTGAAAGGACTTTATTCACAGCTCCTCTGCTGAGATTGAAAGGAGATCAGGAAAAGGCAGAAGAGGAAACATTAAAAATGCCTAAATGCATTGCAGAACCATGAAAGAACACTACATAATAAGAAGTGTGAAAAGACAACAGCGAAAGCTGTTTTTGCACACTGATGGAGTGTGCTATAAGAAGAAAAGTTATGTTAAGCAGAAATGTTACGCATTTTTTATTTTTGTGAAAATAGGGCTTAAAGATCTGATATAATACTGAAGATGTAAATTGTCCTAGGCCTGCAGATGGCCCATAAAATTTGTGACCATGTATAAGCTTGAACTGGATCAGAAAAATCTTCAGGATTCATTGAAATTTGCTAATCTTAACCATGTCTCTGTTATACTTCTGCTTGCATTCCATTTCATCCTTCCATTGCAAGAATATCATTTTACGGTGGTAATACAAAGCTGGAAGGGGAAAACAATTTTGAAAGAATAGATGGAGCTGATGAAGTACCATTTCAATTTGTGGTGCATACTTAGCACAACTGTTCTCTTAGCTAAAATTTTGCTGAAGTAGCTATGATGTTATAGGTAAAATTGAAATTCGCAGTGTTCCATGAAACGTTAGTTATTTGTATCTCTCTTCACTTCTCTTTTGTCATCTCATGCTTGTTTTTGCAAAGTTTTTTTGCGAAGCAGTGTATTACCTGGGCAAAATGAATTCTTTAGAGTGAGCTCAGTCTCCAGGCTTTGGTGCCGAAATGAGCATGGTGATTTCTGCTTAGTATTACTCCTCTGCAGCAATCAGTCTGATTTTGGACAGGATGTTACAGAACCATGAAGGCCAAGGGGCTACAGCAAGTCATTTAAATCTATCACTTTGCATTTAAATGATGTTAAATGAAGATGCTTTACCACTATTGTATGTTCATCTTGTCTTGACAAATATCCTCTTGCCACTGTTAATTGTTTCTTGTCACACAAACATATTTTGCAGTTTTGTGTTTTTGTTTTGTTTTGTTTTTAATACAAGTCCTAAGCTTGATTTATCTTTTTGTTTGTTTGTTTGTTTTGCATCTGAAAATTCTAAAGGAGTTGTACTCCTTTCCAAGCATTTCATGGTCCACGTATGAATGTTCCTTCTGCAGAAGAAAAGCGCTTCCAGTAGCTTTGGTCCTTTGATATTGTGCTTTTTAAAAAATCTTTTCAGTATCATTGAGAAAGAGGATAGAACCTAGATGGAAGGTCTTTGTCAGAGCTGCTGATAGTATCTAACCTTGTTTGTAGACAAGATGTCGACAAGAGTAAAGGATTTTTATTTTTTAACAGTGCTATTAGACCAGGCAGAAGTCATTTAATTCAACAACTATCTGTGAGGGGGGAAAAGGAGGCTTACCAATCTAAAACTGAAGTTATCATTTGTTAGAAATATGTTCTGCTTTTCTAATGGGCAAATAATTGAAATTGAAAAGGTCAATTATCTTTTCATCTATCATGAACTAACTTTTGATTACTTTTTGAGAGCATAAAATGTTACTCATTCAAAGTTTCTTAATCATAAAGGAAAAATATTCTGTCTATTGAGGGAACCATGCAATGAGACGATATGGAATTCCCTTAACCTATTGCATTTTTCTTTCACAATAAGAGTTGTATTTAGCCTGATATTCTGCATACAAAAATCACTTGTATCTAATACAAGCTGTCAGACTGTGGTAAAAGCTAAGCACAGATTTTGGACCAGAAGGTACCATCAGTTTTTAAATAACACTTTTCCTAAAGAAAGAAACTCTCTCTTCCTACCAGTGCATGACAAAAAGTGAATCAAACATGCACTTGTTTTAAATTTCCTGTAGCTCCTTGCATTGCCAAAACATTGGTGACAAGGTCATCAACGTGTGAAACATTTAGTTCCTCATCCTGATGAATGACTTACTGTGTGGCCCACGAATGTGTCCTGGTTCTACTGGAAAAATGAGCTCCTCCTGACAGCAGACACCAATTGAAAGGCAACATAATTTTGGATTTGCCAGATGTTGACAATGAGGTGTAGTTTGAAATTTAGACTTTAGTAAGTGGACAGTGGCATCTGATTTTGGGTTTTTCATTTGAAGGAGATCCCTGAGGCTGTTAATGAGACATAGCTTATCTCTTTTTGGAATGGTTAGATGGTTATACTTTGGAACTGAACAGTATTTCAACTTGCTTAGCTCCCAAGCATTATAGGTATAACTAGTTTGTGTGATATGTCCTAAGTTAAATATAAATATATTCAAAATAACAGGTTCTAACTCATGCTTCATGTCTCGTAATTCTATAGTCAATTCCTAAGGGTGCAGTAACTGTCTTGAAAAATCAAAAGAAGTTGGACTTTTCTGTCTATCATATAAGTATTAGACGGTGATAGTGAATTGAAATCCTTAAGAGCAGCAGGATCTCACTTGGTTGTCTCACTAGGCAGGAGGAGGAGAGTTCTGATTCATCATGTGCTTTCTCTGTCCTGGAGTGGGAAAAAATTGTGCAAAAGGCCCTCAGTCTTCTTCCTGCAAACAAGGAGCTTCCTGGGGGATTCAGGAACACATTTAATTCTTAGAGGGTAGAGGCAACACTCAGTCCTAATCTTGGCCTCCTTTTGTATAAAGGTCAAGTTATGTGGTGAAACTTCTGTGCTCCTAAAATGCTCTCACTGTTAGCTTCAAGCAAAATAGACTTAGAGGTTGGACTGGATGATCTCCAGAAGTCCTTTCCAACCCTTACAATTCTGTGATTCTCTGATTATTGGAAAATTCATCTGATATAATAAAGGGATCAGACAGCTTACATGGTGTGCGTGTGTTCATGTGTCTGACTTTCTTCTCTTCTCACCTACAGTAGCAGGTCGGGGCAGAAAACTCTTGATTTAATCTAGTTGTCAACTGATTAAGTAGAATTCCTCTATTTCTTTACTTTAACTTTCACAAGTAAGTGTATCATCAGTTGTGGATAATACCATTATTTGCACTTTATCTCATCTTTAATTAACGAGTGATTTCAAGGCTACTAGACACTGAGGTGTCCTTCAGCACAGCAATGTCAAATCTGAAAATTAAGCTGTCTTAACAAGGTCCAAACACATTTGCCAGAATTTCCAAAGGATAACGGAGATTATATGTACCCTGTTGAACACATTATTAGATATGTGATATACCTGATATGTCAAATATATACCATATCTTTGTATCTGTATAAATATATCTCAGGGGTTAACTGCCTTAGGTCCAATCTCTGGAGCACATTGCTCTGGGCTAAGTGCATGTTTACATCACAGAGCATGTGGTCCTGAGCTTCATAGTGTATCTCTATCGCCCAAAACTTGTTAGAATTTTTATAGCTTAAAATGTCTTAAAAATATATGTAGAGGCTGTGCTGCAGCCTAAGAGTGAAATTTTTAAAACATGAAGTCGTGACAAGAACTGGTACGTGTGTGTCCAAGCATAGACATCTTTCTGGGCTAGCGGAGTCCTACGTAGGGAAGATAGATAGAACAAAGGTGGCTGAATCTCATTGACTGTGTTTCTTGAGAGCATTCTGTGAACTGTAGCCAGAGACACACTTGGATTTTGTTTTAGAAGGATTTCATCAGGTGACTCTAAGAGACAGTCTGGAAGGAAAGTAATACTTATATAAAATATACGAACAAGGAACCGGAACGGGGAAGAGATGCTCCTTGAAGCAATGGAGTACTGATATTTCGAGGAACGGGAGAAAGGAAGAAATGTATTCCCTTTACAAGCAATAAGGGAAAAAATGTCTTTTGCTTTAAGCATAGAAAAACAAAGACTCTTAAGATCTGAACTCTTCAAATGGCTATAGAAGTGCTCTTTGTATTCTTCCTAATTTTTAGAGTTTAAAAATGGAGTCCACTAGGAGTAGAATATAGAAATACATGACTGTTCTCAGGTGCAAGTGTCAGAGGTGGATAAATATACTACTTTGTACAGGCTTGGAAGAGTCAGTTGGTTCTGATGGACCTTGCTCTCTAGTGACTCAGACACAGGAGGATTGGTGGATTCTTTCTTTCCATATAGCAGCTTCTCTAAAGCTTGTTTTTCCCAATCTCCCAAAGTACGTAAACGTCAAACAGTTTACTGGGGATAAGTTGCATGAGCATTGCTTCATAAATGTTTCAGAATTCTAAAATTAAGATCCTGTGTAAGCAAGTGGACTCAGTATTATAATTATAAATACTGATGGTTCTAAATACTGCTTTCAACTTTGGTCTTGATGAGGTGGAATTTAAGACTTTCTAGAACATACTGCATGCTGGCATTGGTGCTGACACTCTGTCACCTTTATGGTTTTACTTAAGATAAGTTGTTTAATTTTTTTCACATTGCAGTCACTTTTGATTTTTTTTTTCATATAGAATAAGGAATTTCATGTTATTTTTACTTTCAGAATATTGTCCTAAATTAGTTTCAAAAGTCTACGAGTTAAAAATACTCGCAGAAGAAAATTCCATTATATATCAAACACTGGAACAACTCTCCTTCACAAGAAAGAAAGAGGCTATTTATGGCTCATTTGTACGTATACAATGCATGAAGTATTTTGTCTCAGTGATCATCTGGCCAAATTTTGTATAAGGAATTCCTCAGAAAATAAGATTACAGATTGTGTGGTTTGCAGGGAGTTGCAAAACTAAATGAAGCTCATAAAAAATACATTTTTGGTCTAATTCCATTTTCCAAATCCACATGTTAAACATGAAAGTAATAGCCCAGATTTCAAAACCAACGATGATCTCCTTAGAACTCAGCATCTTTGTTTTCAGCCTGTTGGGAGTTTCCATGAGTGGTACTGTACTCATAGCACACGGACCTGGCTGTGGGTAGTAGGAAACCAGCCTTCATGGAGCACTGCAGAGAGCTCAGCAAATCTTGAACAATCTGAAATTTAAAGGTAACATCCACATTTGCAAGCTTCATTAAAAGTACCTTAAAGTTTTGAGGACCTTTTTCTCAACTGAGGACCCAGATTTAAATCCCAAACAATGTTTCGAGGATGTAGGTTCTTTGTACTGTTTTGAGTGAGTCTTGGTTTTCAGGTTAAGACAGCCTGCTGAGGTCTGAAGTGTTGTAATTATATGAATAAGTAGTTAGAGGAGTTGCCTAAACCCAGTGAAGAAGCTGTGGGAGTGAAATATCCTTAGACTTTCATAAGAGCATACAGATTCTGACATGTGCTCATTCAGGAAAACTTTTGGTTTTCCCTTATTTAGTCTCCAGCAGCACAGCAGAGATGTGGTTTCTTGGTGCAACAGAGCAGGTCACCTCTTAATAGCTCCACTCTCTGTTACTTCCATGGTTACCATCAAGATAAGGCATGACAGACTTGCTAAACTTCAGACAGTCCAACTGCCTTCACATTTCGGACATTTCCACAGGACCTGCAGGGGAGACAGCAGGAAGGTTGACCACTAAAATGTGTTATTTTATTGGACATGAGCAAACAAATAAGGCTTTGGTCAAAGTGGTCAACGAAGACCAAAATGCTCATTTTTCTGAAAGTTTTGCATACTGGGGTACTTCGGGCCTGACTGGAAACCTCAAATACTGTTAATGAGTCACTGTGCTTTACTTACGACCCTTCAGTATGAGGTTAGAAAGAAAGAAATTCCAGACCTGTGCACCATGCTGCAGAAAACAGGTATTCATCATGCAAAGATCTCTGGAGAAATCTCCCACCAAGCTGGCAGTAACACCAACAGCCAGATATGCAACTCAGATCAGAGCAACAGTGAAAATACGCTGAGATTTACAGATACTTACAACAATAAACAAAGCATATCAAAGGATCCCCTCCAAACACATTTTCTCTGTAGAAACCTCCATGGTTTTATTTTTCAGTCTCTAGCCTTAAAGCATTTTTGTCATGTTTTGGAGGAAGAACTGAATAGCTGCGGGTTGCTACCAGGGTCAATTGTCAGAGACTGGTCTGAGCTTGCTGGTCAGCCACATCCATCCCAAAGAGACTATGTGCATAGTTAGCAAAAACTTTCTCGGAAAGGTTTTCCTCACTGAAATCTACTTTTTTAATTTATGATGCATTTTTACAAGGACATTACTTATATAGGGCTCTTCTCACTGCCCCATGCGAAACTGTTAGAAATGTCAACTTACGTAGCTTCGGTTGCACTGTGTGATGTTCAGTCCTTTGATTAGCTGATGATGACTTAACTGATCTGGCTAATAGGGTGAAACAAGAGTGTCCATCTCTTCTAAACACATGGGATTTTCATGCCTAGGCACAAATATTACAATAAGATATGACAAAATGTCATAAGAATCCTTTGAAACACATTTCAATGTGTAAGCATGTAAACTGCGTAAAGCATACTTTGAAAGTGTTATTCTGTAGAAAAAAAAAATTGTAAGCAAGCTGCTCTGTAACCTCTAAACAGGAAAGTGACAAAACTAACTTTAATATGAAAACAAGTAAAGCCTCTGTTTCAGCTTGGGGTTTATTTATTTATTTATTTATTTAAATCGAGTCTTGAATCTATTTTTAATCTTTAGCATTCTTCTGGCTTCCAGATTTCAATAAAGTTGAAAGATGCCTTGTTCTCCAGGGCTCATAACTTCTTACTCAGAAGGCCAGGGAGGAGGACTCATAATGTCTTCAATTTAGAGCTGTATCTTCACTTAAAATTGACATGAAGTTCTCTGCTAAATTTCTTGCAACAAAGTTGGAGAAATTTAATGCCTAAATCATTTTAGCTGATCAAGAACATTTGGAATGCTCTCTGAATTCTAAAACTTTGGAAAGTTGTTGGTTTGTGTTATCCCGAATCAGTCAAACTCCTTTCACTTTCCTGGAATCTCTGTGGGCTGAATTACTTTTACTTTTGCAGACATCTGCATTCTGCCGTGGAGATCAATGTGAGAAAATTTTATTTGTATTTTATTGCTTCAGAAAGTCACTCTAGAAAAAAGTAATTGTTCTTAGATGAATTTCTTCTATTCTGCTGCTCCCCTTTTTTTCCTTGATGCCTTTACTTCCGAAGGTTCTGGATTTTCCTGAATCAAAGAAGGGATTACCAGAAATAGTAAGGTGATAATTTCACCTGTGTGCGCCACGTTGTTAGATTTCAAATGACTGTGCAGAATGTCATTCTTTCCTTGCTTCTCAGAAGTCAGTTTAGGAAGTCAGTTGTTAAACATGTCAGAAAAATAAAAACTCAAACAAACAAACAAAAACAGGTTAAAAAAGCAACCTGCAAAGACATCAGAGTTCAGTGAATTACAGGAGAATGAAGGGTGGATTTGAGGACGATGATGTAAAGCTAAACGATGCTCTTTGTAGCAGCCTTTCTCTTAGATGTCTTGTTAACCTGTGATATCTCATTGGAATGTGTGTTTCCCTAGAACTATATATGGTGAGATGCAGGAAAAATCGTTGAAAATGATCAAGAAGGTTCTTGCTTGCAAAAAAAAAAAAAAGAAAAAAAGAAACTAAGAGTGGACAGTTGTGACCTCTTGAGTTTTAAGATTAGATTAAAATGTTCAGAAAGTGGAGACCAGGACTGAGTGCCCTCCTTTCCAGTCTGGGCAGATGCTTATGCTCAGCTTTCTGGAAGCCCAGAGAGTTTAACACCCTTCATTTCACAGAAGAGTGGCTACAGAAAGGAAGAGAGTTAGTCCTGGCTACAGAGTAGGAGTATGTGATCAGGCATGAGACTGAGCAGGATAAGGAACTTAAGCCTCCTCCTGTCTGGGCATATCCTGTTCCCTGAGTCTCCCTGACTAGGATGAGCAGATAGTATTGCCAGGGAGTCTCTACGATCACCTTGATATTTATCATTACTGCTGTAGATAAGCTAATAGCTGTTCCACTGTGGCCCTCTTTTCCCAGTATTCCTGATAGACTATAGATTTGTCAATGAGTCATAGTGGGGTGGAAGCTGAAGTGCTTTCCTTACTCACTGTATCAACTTTACATGTTACAATAGAGAAGCTCTTGTGGTCATGAGATTAAAATACTACAAGCTTTGTTTCTGAAATGACGACACAAGAAATGTTTGCAAGGACGTCTTGGGCAGTGGTTTGTGATTTAGCTCATGTCTGGAGTCCACAATTTCTGGATTGCAGGACAGCTCATAGCTTGGGCGTTTCCAAAGCAACTGTTAACTGGAACTTTGGTTTATATAACTGTGTCTGTGGGATTTTAAGGTTTGTCTTCCTACAGGTGGCAGTGGTACTGGTCAAGGAGAGGGAGAATAAAAGAAAACCTCCTACAGTTCATTTTGGGTGGCTGTGGTGGAAATTCAGACTTCATCTCTCACCCACCATGTCTGGTATTTATCTATCCAATAAACCAAGTATAATCATAGCAAAACATTTTATTTGCTACATTGAGGCTTTTCCTATAGACCCATACAGCTTCTTGTAAAGCCAATGGGAAATCCTTTTGTAGGCTTCAATGAGCATCAGAGCAGCCTTAAGCAGACATTGTATGTTCTTCTAGTCTTAAATGGACACAAGAGCTTCCATTCCAGAAAGTGCTGTAGAGGCTCCATCAAGGTGCATGGGCATGTGCAACACTCAAAGTACTCTGAGGTTCTTAAAGACTTGAGATACTAAAGAGGAGGAGAAGCTTCCATGGTTCTCTGTGCTTCATGTACAACTCAGTGTGCTGAGGCCATGCTTCTACACTAAATGCAGGAAGTTCTGATGGTTCTACTGGTTCATCTTTTGTTTTTGGTGGGGGTTTTTTTGGTTTGTTTTGTGCAACCATTTTCTTTGTTCTGAAGCTGAACACTGCAAAATGGATAGAATTTGAAATCAGGTAAGAAGGTGTTTGAGGTCCTTTGCTAAGAATGTGAATTATCATCTCTGTTTTGTCTTAGTTTTTATTTATTTGTATTTATTTATTTATTCAGTATAGAATAATTGCCTATGGTTAAACACTTACAGTCCTTGCAGTATTCTGAATATTAGAACTTCATTCTAACCCTCCAGTCCTACAGAGGAGTGTCACTCTACCTATACTTTAAGTACATAACCATAATATAACATAAGGCAAGGATTGTGGTTTCAGGCATGCCTCTCCAATTAACTGTTTTGCACAGTGACTGCTAGAAATCTGAGGCTAAGATCTCCTTTTTTTTCTTCTTGTACATGAAGTTTAGGTGCAAATACAGCACTGTAAATGCAAACCTATACTTAGTAAGGCCCAGCTCTGGTATGCTTCATTGTTGAATACTTCCTGAAACAAAAGCATGCAACTCCAGTAATAATGGCTTAAATACTAAGAAATAAAAAATATATGCATATATACATGAAACCCCACTATATTAACATTGAATTCTTCTTACTTGCCTTCTGATCTCTTCCACTTGAAAATGACTAAATATTTGGTGTTTTAACCCTTTTGGAACTGAATTCTCTTAGACTCCTATTAAAAGTAACAGCTAGCTTTCCCCACTGCCCGAGTGCCTTTTTCTTTAGACACTAATGAGTCTTTGAATCCTTCCTCATATCTATCGTGACTAGAAATCTATGTTTTTAAAGTAAAAACTGATTGCAGCTTGGTATCTCTGAGGGGCTGAGGCAAATCTTTTCAGTGAGAGCCATAAATATTCAGAGATTCCTAACACAGTGGTGGGGAATGTTAACATTACAGATACAGATACATTTAATGAAAAGTGGTGCAAGTGTAAAAATGGGTGGTGAAAGCTAATGAACCCTACTATAGAAAATTAGAGGCGACATTCATAACCAAGACTCTCATGTCAGGAAATGTGGTGACTTGCTCTCTTTATGAGTTAGCTGAGTTGTAAAGTAACATGCTTCTGAACCTGGCATAGATATTTTGAGAGATAAACCTCTGCTCAGACTCAGTAAATCTGAAGATTATTGCACAAAGAGGGGCAGTGGTCCTTTCTTCTGAGAAGATCTTGGATTATTTTGTGGACCGCAGAACTTTTGCTAATACATTAAATGTAAAAAAACAAAATGAATGAAAGGATTTTAGCAGGGATTTTCAGTCGACAACTGAGTGATGCATTTTAATGCGCCATAAACATGTAACCCTCACCTCTTCTGCACTATAAGGTAACATATTGTTTTGTTTTCAGTTTACCTCCCACCCTCTAAATGTTGTTCTGTTTTCCATTACTGCAGCTTGCAGCGCAACAACAGAATCGTTGAATCATATGAGAAGGGTCCAGCAAATCTTATTTGTTCCACCAAAATTCTTTCCATGTGTCCAAGCTTCCTTTTTTCTTTTGCTAATTTTTGTCATGTGCTTCATTTTAGTCCTTTCTCCCACACATTGGAAGCCAGCATCCTTCCCTCACCACTGAGAGGTTTCCAGGTCCTTCAAGAAGTAACCAAAGCCTGTTGCACTTTCCACATCCTTAGAAGAATGTAATCACTGTGCATAACTAAAAGTTGCTCTTGATAAAAGGGGAGAATACAAGAACACCCAAAAAATGGACAGAAAAAGAAGACTTGGATTGGAGGATGTAATTGAACATGATTCAAATTAGAGATGAGAAGTGATATGAAAAGAGAGCTAAGTGAGCGGTAGGCCTCTCACTAATGGTGGAGGAACATTTGATTTCAAAATGGACAACTACCCATTAAACCTTTTAGTTGAATTCCAGTGAGGGAGGGAATTGCACCTCCAAGATAAATTGATCAAATTTGTATGGGAAAGTGCAGGGCATTGTGGAATTTTGAACATGTTTTTGCAGGAGGTCCTTTGAAGTCTCTCAGCTAGAGCTCAAAGTCATGCAGGATTTCATCAGGAACTACTGTGCACTTCATTTGCTCAACAGTGCATTTTGTGCATTTATATTTGGGGGCAAGTTTCCAAACATTTAATGCTTCTTTCCTTCCTTTGGGAAAGGCTAATTTGGGTCATTGGTCTCTAAAGAACCTTTTCCAACAACAGTCTTGATTTGCTGAAGGAAAGTGAATGGGAATTCTATTAGAAGCAAATGCATAGCAGAGACATCTACTACTGCCCTTTAGCTGCTGGAGACTTTGCTCTTGTGTGCTTTATTCACCTCATAAAAAAAGCTTAGAACCTTGTAAAAAATATATATCACAGAAAAAAATGTGAGACTTAGCACAAATATATGCCACACACTTAGGATGATCTTTTCTTTGCATGTATTCAATAAACTTTGTTTTTTCATGTTGTTTTTCCTGCTTCCCATTTCCTCATATGTGTATTTGATTTTAGGCCTTGATACCTCTCTTGTTTTTGTAGGATTCTTCTCTGTCTACCAATGTACAGCTACCTAATGTGTGAAGATGCACTTTATTATCAGAAACAAAATGTTTAAATGTTTAGAAGGAGTAGTGCTTACACTGCCCTTAAGTAAACTACAAGTGCGTGTAAAACTTAAATGGTTAGTACTTTCTGAACACTGCATTTTGGTACAGGACATTCTGCTAATCAAAATGCTGAGAATGAGAGGGCTGGATCTGAGGTCCAGCTCTGTCCCATGTAAATTTTGAAACTAAGAGGTTTTGAAACAAGTGTTTGAAAACAATATTTGAAAACAGTCAGATCATATTCATAGTCAGGCCCCAGAGGAATCTTTGCATTCTTCCATTGGGTGAAAGGGCTGTACTAAGAGAGGTGGAGAACTCAATGTGCCTCCTCATGGCCAGTAATCCACCAGTACAACTAGTGTCCTCATTGCCTCTGCAGCTGCTGTTTCTTATTCACATTCACAGTGGAGAAGCCAAACATTCCAAAATGTGGATGCTGAAGCATGGTCTAAATTATCTGTCTTTTGCAAGGCAGAAGTTTGCTTTTCAGCAGTCTTTAATGTCACAGAAGAAGTTAGACAGAGTATTTGTACCGGCATGCTACTTATCAAGATGGTTTTCATTTGAATACTTCTGAAAAAACCTATTTGAGATTACTTTTCTTTTTTTAAGATTTTGCACTTAATTTTTTTAATCTTCACTCAGGTTTCCTGCAGAGGAGTAATTCATCCATTACACTCCTCTGTCTATTTTAATGTGCTATTAAGCATATGAGATGAATTTGGAGTACTCTTTTTTAGTATAGATGTAAACTTAGAAGGGTCAGAGAAGCCCATGAAAATCCCCACTTTGACCTACTGGGTTTTACTGGCCTTTGAAAGTCACACCTATAACCCTTTCTGGGCCCAAATGTCCAGCTACACTGAAACATCCTATATAAAATTACAGTCTGAGCAATATTACCATTCTTAGCAGCATTGCCGCTCTTATACAACACTGTAGCAGCCTCTGTATATGCTTACTTTTCATCTTCTGTTTTCTGAAAATGATTTTTTTTTGTTAAGAGAAAACTTTCAGCTGAGTATTTTTACTTATTGTTTTTCAGTTTTGTTGCAGCTTATGTTTGTATGTTTGAGGTACTGTTCTTTGGCCTTCAGCCTAAATCTGAAGAAATAGAAATCAGTGAAGCTTTCAGGAGTTTCTGTATTCTATCAGGGCACATGGAATTCAGCTTCTACATTTAGAAATGACTACATAACAAAAAATGCATTTCTTTCTCTCCTCTTTTCTTCCTTCTCCCTCACCTGAGTGCGCACGACTGTGCATGTTGCTAAAATGCAAGTCGATCCCAGTAAGTTTCTGACAGAAGTTGGTATACTGGGTTTTTTTTCCAAGTGATGTTTGCTTTATCTCTTTCTAAAGTCATGATTTTAGTAGAAACTTCATGGGTGTTTTGAACACTTTATGATGATTTGGGAGATCTGTAAAAACCTGAAGAAGTTAAAGAGACTTTGATGATGATTTGAGCCACATATGTGCAATACAGAATGAACTCAAACAGTCCATAAAGCAGTCTGTAATACAGAAGTAGAATACTTAAATAAACATCATAAACACAAAGTGAGAAGCACTGCTTTCCCAGTGACCACTGCTCTGTAAAGCAGGATGAGAAGTAGTCTGCTTCCATAGGACTCCTCTGTGTGGGGATATAGCTGGGTACTGTAGTAGATGTGCTCTCAAGAGTTTTGTCCCAGCAGTGTCATTTTCATCTCATGAAAACTTCCAGGCATCTGAAATTTCTCTTTATTCTGCACTGGAATGAAGTCCACCCAAATCAATGGCTCTTTTACATACTTTCACACGAAGAAACAACTACTGTTTCAAATTGAAAAACTAAGGGTTCTGAGAACTCTCTTTTTTCCCAAAAATGACTAGAAAGTCTTCCTGCATGTTAGAAACATTACTGTAAAAGTCTCTTTCCATGGAACATTTTAATGGAACTGTGTACTTTTATGTAGAAATATTGTCAAAAATATTCTGATCATCTATAAATGTTTCACAAACATTTTCTAACCATCTTACTCCGATTTGTACTTTCTTCTGGCTGATTCTTTCTCTAAAATACTCCAATTGTAACTGTTCCTGTGTTGATATACTCCTCTTATTCTCTCCTTCCACTTTAAGCCCTTCTTCGTTGTCAGCAAGGAAGTCTGTACAATGAAACCCATCTGTCTCCATTTGTGGCAACTTACTTTCTATCAGATGTGTACTCATGAGTCCAATTCAATTAAAATTGGCCAGTGGGTTCAGAAGTTCCTAGTCAGGATGAAACACCCGCAAACACAACTTGCTCGCATACATCTCATTTCCTTCGGAAACCAGCTAAAAACCACAAAAGTATAAATTACTGCACGTGGTGAAAGACTTCATTGAAGGAAGCCCATGGTCCAGTCCATGCTCTGAATTACATCGGCATCAATGCAGATGAGCTGCAGAGATGTCAGTGAGGCTGTGCCCAGGTCTCGCAGCCTTAGCAGTAAAGCTGTGGTCTGGAGAGTTAAAATTATGACAAGGTTTATGAGGACTCACAGAAAAAATACTCCAGTCCTTCTTCATCCTTATTGGCTGTTTATGCTAGTCTCAGTGCAATTTCTGCAAAGAGTTAATGAGACTTATCCTTGCTGCCTGTGGAAAGACTGTTATCACTTAAACAACACACTGACCAGGCCGTACATGGGACTTTTCTCAGTGTTGCTGTCTCTCCTAAACAGAAACAGGGAAAAGATGTTTTTAATGAAACTGAATTTTGCAACCTTTTTTACTTAAATTGCTTTGAAATTGGTTTACATATAGGGGAAAAAAGAGTTGACAAATATCCACTAAGTTTTTTTCCTTTTCACTCTCTTCAGACTGTAATTGTTTCTCTTTGGTGGTCTTAAACCAAGAAGACTCCTTCCAGAATTTTGCTGCTCATGCCAGATGCCTGCAGTGAAATTCAAGGGTGGTAGGAATGGGCTGCAGCCATTATATGACCACAGAAATCTCCTGATGATTCAGAAATTTCATTTAAACAATAAAAAACAGGGTACAGATAACAAAGAAAAGAAGTAAGATGCAAGTGTGTCTCTCGTTTACATTTCATAGGCTACATCTGTTGTAGCTAAAGATTTCATTAGTGCAGCTGTTGTCTTGCATTGTCTACTTTATACCTAGCTCTTCCTATGAAAATGTAATACACTAAATCTGGGCTTACCGTATTAGATACCCTGTTCTTAAGATATTTGTGTAACTAATGGGCAATTCTGCCACTTTGTAGATGGGACTATTAACTATGTAGAGCTTTATAGGATATCTAGCAAAAAAGAGATGATGGTGGAGGGAAGTTACGTGAGTCAGCTGCTGTGGGAAAGAATGAATAAAATATTGGAACATTTCTTTTTATATGCTTGGCAATAAAATTGAGACCAAAGGCCAAACTAGCAGATGTTCATTCTCATTGAGATGTAGCTATTTCTTGGGGATATCCTGAGTCACATTTTCCACCTCCAACAACCACGCTAATCCATTGATTTCAACTGAGCAAGCATCTGACCTTGTGACTTTTCATTAGTGATGGTATGGCCACAAAATGACAAAAACCGTTCTAGAGCAGAAATCCTTCCCTGAATGTTTCTGATGTATACAGCTTCATTGGTTAATGCCTGTGATACCTGCTCTGTCATTTGCAAGTCAGTCAGTAATAGAAATGGGAGAAGTATTGTGAATCAGATCTATAGCTGCTGTGAGACAGTAATTTGCAGGTGCAGGTTTGCTGCACAAACTAGCAAACTGAAAGGAACCGACTTAAGTTTCCTCTCCTTCCAGCTTTTTTCATGTACATCTGTTGACATGAAAGAAGATCCTCATGTTGGGAAAGGGAAATTAGAAGACAGGAAAATCACGGAATCTTTAAACTAGTAACCGCTTGATGTTGGACAACATTTCATAGTCTCACTGAGGGAGGAAGCTTTGATGATATGAATAATGAGCTTTTCCTAAGTTAGGAGAATATGTTTGGTCTTTCCAGTCTTCTTCCAGTTGTGATCCTTTTTTTTTTTTTTTTATATTCCTGTTTCAGATGTAGCTATTAGAGGCCTCTCTTTGCATTTTGCAAGAAGAAATAACACAGCTCACTGTGTGTCCCGGTGGCAGTTGAGAACAAGATGACTGACTTATTCACCATTTGTGACAAACATTTAGGCGTGTAGAGAAGCTGGTAACAGAATTTTAGAAACCTACAGAATTAGCTGACATCTGACCATGAATTTTGAAAGACATGAATTTTAAATTGTGATGTGTGAATATTTAAGATTGGAGATGCATGTTTAAGAATTTTATTCTAAAAAAAGGAAACATTCCCTTCTACCAGAAGCTAGCAGCCTGAATGTTTCTATCTCCCACGTCTGAGCTAAAATAATACTGGGTGAGCTGCTCCTACAGTTGCCAGCATAGTGTCAGCTGTGGCAGTTAGTAAGATGCTTAAGGAGTCCATCCCACCCAGGAAAGATTACCGGGCTTCACTAAAATATAAATGATTATCTGGAGTTACTTCTTCCCAAGAATACTCACCTGACATTGTTAACAACAGAATGATTTTTCTTACCTCTTTCATTTCTTTGAAGCACTGTACAAGTCACGTTTCTGCAGCCACTGGGTTGGGCAGACAGGGTCAGAGGGAGGGAACGGTGCTTGAGAATTGTCACACTAGGATCATAGTTAGAATGATTCTGCCTAACCCGTCCTACATTGCGCTTGTGTTATTACACACTTGAGTCCTGATACTCTTCGACAAGGTCAAATGCAATTTAATTGCCTACATCTCTTTTCTGGTTGTAACGTCAGTCTCCTTGTTCCGATTGAACTGGTTGTTAACTTGTGCCTATTTGAAAACCCAAGCTGGTGACTGTTAGAAGGCAGGGAAATGTTCTGCCTGCGCAGTAAAAAATATTCGAAATCCTAACTTTGAGTTTTGTGTGCTGTGATCAGGAAAGTTATCACATAATAATTCATGGAAATTATCTCTCCTCAAAGCATCTTCAAGTGACCACAGATATGTTCTATCACATTCTTTGGTACATCTTTAACGTATTAGTGGAATTTTATATCCCATTCCATTTGTGCCTTGGCCCTCACAAGATTTTTTTTTTCATCTTATTTTTCAGCTAGTAAACAGGGTTATGAGAACAAGATTTTAGAAAATATTTGCTTTTGGGAAGTAAATTTTAATCAATCAGATGCTTTACATGTGTAACAACTGTTTTAAAGCGAACAAAAAAAATATGGGGAAAATTCCACACAAAAATAATGCTAGGCTTTAGCTTATTCAAGTGAAAATATCATTAAAGTCACTCAGATTTCTGCTGAAATGAGGACACAGTGGATCAAACACTGATTCTTTTGAATATGGCTTCTTACCCCACTGGCAGGACAATGACTTACTTTGATATTTACGTTCTGCTGAAATGGTATCAACTGGCAGCAATGTAATTAAGGAAGAGACCAAGTGAAATTCTCTGTGGCCTTACCACAGATTTTGAAGAAAGCTTATTGTAGTAGGCACAGTAACAATAAAAGCTTCTCTTTTCAGCTACATTAGCATAGAGCACGATGTACATCTACTGTTTTAAATGGAGTTCCTTCACATCTAACCTGTGCATCACATAAGGTTCAAATGTCTTTGAAGAACTCTTAACATTCAGACTCCTTTACTATCTCAACATATTGTCGGCACGTAAAATTTATTGCTTCAGGTGAAGCTGATTACCATTCAGGCAGGTAGCCTTCTAATGGCATTATGTTCAGCACGCTTTAGGCTGATATAAAGGAGAGAGTACTGAAGTCTGTTTTCTTAATACTTATAATCCCAGTGCTAATGAAAAATTAGAAAAATTGCCCTGAACATGGTCCTGGGCAACGTGCTCCAGGTGTCATTGTTTGAACAGGGGCATTAAACCAGAGGGCCTCCAGAGATCCCTTCCAATCTTAATCACTTTGAGATTCTGTGAAAGAAAAAAAAAAAGCCTACTCAATTCGTAAGAGGACCAGGCAGGATATTCTTTGTAGAAAATATTATCCTTTGGAAATGGTGATTTTTTTTTCCAAGCCAGAGCCAATTCCAAGATAAATGTCAATTTTTAATCAGTTTCTGATTTCCACACTCGATTTTGAGAAGAACCAACAATAAGTTACACTATGGGCATTGTTTAAATGAAATAATATTTTTTTCGAGAGTTAAATGACTATCAGAGACGCAAACTCCACTTAAAACAATAGGTGCAAAAGTCAGCCTTAAATATTATGTATCCAAAAGAAATCGTTTGAATGAAAATTACGGAGAACCTTTTTATTCATTCAAATCTACACAAAAGTAAATAGAGAAATTGAAGTCATGTATCAGTATCAAGAAATTGTATCTTACTGTCATTGTTATTCCACTTTTACAGATGGGATGATTTAGGCAAAAAAGAAGAAATTTTTATTCATAGCGTCTAAAGGAGGTAGAAATCAAGAGGTATGTCGATAGAACAATAGAACTGCTTAAGTTGAAAGAGACCTTTAAAAGTCATCTTGTCCAGCTCTCCTGCAATGAACAGAAACACCTAAAGCTTGATCAGGTTGCTTAGAGCCCCATCCAGACTGACCTTGTTTTTTTCCAGGGATGGGGCATCTACCACTTCTCTGGGCAATCTGTACCAGTGCTTCACTACCCTGTAGAATACTTCTTCCTTATATCCAGTCTAAATCTCCCCTCTTTTATTTTGAAACCATTTCCCCTTGTCCTATCACAACAGACTCTGTTAAAGAGCCTGTCCCCTTCTTTCTTATAGGCCCCCTTCGGATACTGAAAAGCCACTACCAGGTCTCCCTGAAGCCTTCTCTTCTCCAGGCTGAACAGCCCCAGCTTCCTCAGCCTGTCCTTGCAGGGAAAGTGTTCCATCCCTTGGTTAATTTTTGTGTCCCTCCTCTGGATGTGTACCAACAGGTCCATATCTCTCCTATACTGTCTCCACATCTGGGCACAGTGCTTCAGGTTCTCCAGATAGGTTTATGTTATTTGTGTTGTATTCTCACAATATTAGAAGCAGTTCTGCATAACTGCTCAGAGAGGAGTTTATTTGGTTGGTCACAGCTCTTAGAGCACAGACTGATTATTTTGTACGTAGTTGCCCTGATGTAATAGGTGGAAAGGATGTCCAACAGCCTAGCACAAGTGTTAGCAAGTGGATTAGCAGTCTTTTAAAGATACGGAGTATCCTTTGTACTCTCTGAGCAAATGGTGACAGCAGTTAAATGGTCTTCTGATGAGCTGGTGACTTTCTGTCACTTGTGTGGGGCCCAGCCAGGAACAGACAAAGCCCTGGTCATGTAACTGTGACATGATTTTGGAGCCTGGTACAATGCCAAGCAGTCACGAGAAGGACCAACTAGCCCCTGATGCATCTCTGTTTCTTTGCGCTAATCTGCAAGAAATTATGCTCTCCTGTTCAAGCTGGCCATACAGAACTGGCGTGACCTAACCGAGATGCCCTGACAATGATTCCTGGAAAAAGATGGATCCCTGGGGAAGCTGGTTGTGTATAATGGCTTGTGACCTCTGGCTGCGGTTGAAGCTGAAATGTCGTAGTGGGGTGTGGGTTTCAGAGCTCATACTTGTGGAACAATCTACTCATGCAGTCTTGGCATAGGTTGGGGATTTAGCATGAAAGAACCATGTTGAGATGATAACTGGCTCATGGGGAGCTATACAATGGCTGTGACAGCATCTGGATTGCCCAGAGAGAAGTCAGAGGAAGTTGGAGAGGGAATGAGAAGATTTTTCATTTGCAGACAGCGTCACTGTGCTTGATTGTGTCACACTTTATGGGACCTGGTGGGCTTATGCCTTCTGTGCTAGAGCAGGAAGCAGTAGCCTTGAGCCTACCTGATCAGCTGCCCCCTGCCAGCCCCTCCTTGGAGTGGAGAAGGGAAGGCCAGTAGGGACTAGCAAGGAGTAGGTGCAGCCTAGATCTAGATCTAGGAATGTGATGATTGTGAAAAATAAATCTGCCAGGATGTCTGGGATGGTTTTATATGTTGATGTAGAGGGGGCATCTATTGCAAGTTGCCTCTGCAGTGAGTTCTGCTCTGGACATTTGGCTTTGTGCCTATGACTGTGGTGGAGCTAAAAAAGATGAACTGAATATTTTTCTTTTAGAAATGTCCTAGAGGGATAGGCAGCGGGACAGTTCACTTTGTGGCATTAATAGTGTAACAATTCAGAGACAATTGTTGGCAGAACTGGATGCTGCCCAATACATCAGTATTTCCAACTGCAATGTGAGCACCAGCAATAGGATTCCTAGTTTTGTGCTGAGTGCAGGGATCACTACCCCTTAGTTCAGGGCACACATCAGTAGTCATAGTGTAGGGCTTGATGGAAGGGCATGACAGTTCTGGAAAGTATTTCTTCTTTATGAAAACAATGCAAAATTATGAAAGCAAAGTATCACTGAATATTTTGGCTCATGAGAGTGAGATAACAAAATCCTGAAAACAGGGAAGAAAATGGAAAGGTTTTTGCAGACCAAAAAACTGGGCTCTTGCAGACCAAAAAACTGGGCCCTTGCAAACAGTGCTAACCTGTGACAGAATTAAACAGTCAGTGAGCGCTAATGGATGGATTTTATCAGACTACGTAATGCTTATAGATGGCAACAACAGGTCTGAGCTCACTTATGAACACTGCATAGACTTGCACTGCACTAGAGAACATGGTCAAACGATCCAGATTTTGTACTTGCTCTTGCATAAGCTGGATGTAGGAGAAAATTCATGCTTTTAGAGTGAAGTATAATCTGATAGAAAGTAAAGAATTGCAAGTACTAAACTCTTTGCATCTTATGGGGAATAGAAAGCTATAGATACCAAGATGTTCTGCTGATAGAGCATTTGCTCTACTGATATGTTAGTACTGATATCACTACACTTACACATTTCAGGAATACCAAAAAGATGGTACTGAAGAATATCTATAAGAAAACTTAACATTGCAATCATTTGCGGAGCCTTATATGAGTTTAGAAAGTTGTTGTAGGAATTGTGGACGTTTTCCAGAGACTCACAGAAATGTGTCGCTGCTCAGCACAGAAGGACTGAGAGCCCTGACTGAAATGATGCTGAAAGTGTATCTGCACTAGAGATGGAAGTGATGAGAGAGAAGACAAAGGAATTCATATCTTACCAAATCATTTTTTGTTTCCTATAGATGAGAGTCTGGCTGGTCTACTACATACAAAGGTAATGTGGAATTAGGGCAAGTGAATACACTGAAGGCTAGGAATACAACTGAACATTGAACATACTACTTGGATAGGGTAATATCACATGTTTTTCCTAGAATTTCAGCTTTACTAGATCTCTTGTGTCAGCTTCTGTGGAAGGAGACGAGAAATGTCTAAAAACTTAGTGAGTAGTTTAAGCTCCCTCATGGATTTTGACAAGAACTTCTTGTCACGTGATAAATAGAGTGGCGAGTAGAGGTAGTTGCGTCATGTTATTTGAGCATTTATTAGAGACTGACAAGTTAGATATGCATCTGGACACTAGATGAAGCAGGATGGGGCAATTACCAGAGAGAAAAAGAGCACCTATTTTTTATTTGGAAAAAATCCCATACACTACAACCTCTCTACATGTCTTTCCTCTTCCCCTCCTCCACACTGCATGGGAAACCTAGTAAAATGACAGAGATCAAAACAATTGTGAACTTCTTGCCAGTCCTGGCATTTTCCTAGGTGCAGAGCTGGACTTCTGTCTTAATCAAGCAAGTCTGTAGGACAGAACATGTGATGTCAATCTTGATGTCATCAGTTGCATGTTTATAAAAACGAATGGGGAAAATGCAGTGCATGAAACATAGAATCATAGAATGGCTTGGGTTGGAAGGTACCTCAAGGATCATCAAGCTCCAACCCTCCTGCCGCATGCAGGGCCACCAACCTCCTTATCTAATACTAGACCAGGCTGCTCAGGGCCCCATCCAACCTGGCCTTGAACACCTCTAGGGACAGGGCATCCACAGCCTCTCTGGGCAGCCTGTTCCAGTAAAGGCTTCAAAGGAGAGAAGTGAGGAGAAGGAAAGGGGAGGGGAAAGGAGGGGTAAAAATTTGGACCTTTCATGGGTTGGCAGCCACTACTCCAAGGCTGGCAAAATCTGATGAAGGTGAGGCATCTTGTGAAGCATTGTTCTTCTGTGGGATGAGATCATGTTTTCACAGGGTTTTGTGAAGTATATTCTGCATTTTTTATGTGAAATCTCAGGCTTAAATCTATTTAGGTCACCAAGAAGATCTAGAAAAAAAAAAACAGTGAAATGTGATCAGTGTCACTAGTTATGCCAGCTGCAATGCGTGCTTTCTGAAAATGGTCTGAATGTGTAATTGAAGCACAAATGCTCAGTAGCTTTCTGCCTAGGAAAATGGCTGTTTTTAATTAAAATACATGCACATTTGAAATATGTAAATTTTTCAATTTGGAAAAACTTACCCATCTTGTCACCAGCCATGGGCAGGACATTCACTGAACAGAAATGAGATTAAATCTACTAAAAATTTCCACGTCTTCCAGATTCAAATTACCAGAGAGGGATTGTCTCCATAGTGGAGATGAAAAATAAATGATTAATGAGTACTTTGAAATGGTTTGTTTGAGTGGCTATGAGCCCAGACCAGTTTTTGATAAGTAAATTTGATAAGGAAATTTAGGTTCTCAGCATACGAGTGGAAGTAGAAAAGAAATAATCCTTTATAAGTCCTAGGACTTATACTAAACACTAGAAGTTGTTTCTGAAGTTGGATCTGTCACTAATGGCATCTCAGATTCCAGGCTGGATACTGGAATGACTTGAATTCAAGGCTCTCAGTGATGACCACATGATAGAATAATGCTAGGATTTCTTGTGAATTAAGCAGAAACAGCAGTCTTTGTACCAGGGTGGTGTCCACCTGCAGGATCAGAGGCTAAGATGAAATGACATTATTTTGGGAATGCCCAAATCAGATACATCTAAAGTTACTCTGCTAGATGTAGGACTCTTGGTCTAAGGACAGATGCAGCAGCAATGTTGAAGGTCTGCCCTTTGAGAGAGCTGTCTGATGTGTAAATGTAGAGGGGTGGTAGTAAGGAGGAGAATCACGCTAATGGTTGTTGTGTTATCCAGAGTATTTCAAGTAGTGCCATGCTTTGTTCCTCCCATACATACATCCTAATTTGCATGTGGAACCTCAGCTTTCACTCACACACACACATAGTTCCCTTTGTGGTCTGGAAACACACAGTGGTAAGGTCCTATTTGGGGTTCTTTGAAGGAGAATTCAAGGAAGGAAAGAACACGGATTGTTCAAATGGGATTTTTTTTGTGCATATTTGTTGCGTACTGTTAAGCAGATAAGTTGAATTGTTTCCAACAACCTTGGAAAAAGGTTTGTCAGCAATGGAAAGAAGAATCATTTGGAAGAGGAAAGAAGGGTCTAAGGAGGGCCCTCAGCAAAGAAAAGAAGGCAGTCAGCTTGCTAAGGAAGGTAGATAACTTCAGTTTGGAGAAGCTGAGTAAAGAAATCCTTTTCTCCATTTCCACATGCATGTATTTTCCTAGACCTTTTTGTTATGCTTTGTGTAAAAAGACTATTAGCAAATTATTGAAAAAGCATGTTGTTAGCTGTAAAATAAAAGCAAAAATACAAAAGCTCTGACCTGCTTGCATAGAAGTAACTTAAAATTTTTAAAGCCTGTTTGCAGAATTGAGCTTGACATAATGGAAGCTGAATGGCTGATATATGAACTACTGTAACCAGAGAAATTTCTGTGTTGTTTCATAGCTACCAATAACGAAACTGGATTGCTCAGGAAGAAGGCTATACTTATGCAGTGAATGCACCTACCTCTGTTCTTGGCCATCTGGAGCTGTCCAGCAGAAGTCTCACAGGTGCTTGATGGCAGTGTCCAGGAGGCCAATCCTCAAGCTCGTCTCAGCCAAGGCACCTATGGTTGTTTTCGTATTTCTAACAGACAGAGGAAACCTTGGCACACAATGACTTATCTTTCATGGCAACTGGCCAAAAATGCTGAGCAATTTACCTCAGAACTTTCATCTTAAAGAAATCCTGACAAGTTGATCTTTCTTTCAGCTTCAACATAGTGGAATTTTCGCCACAGGTTGAAGAGCTTTGAGTTTTCATGAAAAATAAAATAACTATTTAGCAGAATGAAGCAGTTTAGTCAAGACAAATCTGTCCTTCCACATGCTCCGAAGAAATCCTAGAGAGTTGTGGTTTTAGAGCTTTTGACTTTTTATATTACTTTTCAAGTCTTGACTTGGTTGATGCATCTTTTCACATCAGTCATTTTCACCTTTCACCTTATCACTGGACAAGAATGTTGTTAGTGTGCAATTTTATTATCATGAGCTCTGCACAAATCAAGACTTGTGACTTTTTTAACAATACGAAAAGTATTCTTGAACACATGGTGTAAAACCACACTGAGAGTGCTTTGGCTTTGCCTTCTGATGTTGTAAAACAGATGAATGCTATTCCTCCTGTAGCTTTGTACTTGAACAATGAGGTCAGCAAGTCCAGTTTAGACTGAATATGTCCCTATCAGAAAATGGGATTTAGTTAAGAGAGAAATAAATCTCTGTATCTGTTTTGTGGTTATGTCTCATGGGACCAATAGTTCCAAGACTCTCTTGTTTAATTATCTCCCCCAGGACCTGAATGACATCTGAGTTACACTGCAGAATATGCTCTAACATTGCACCGCTTTGTGAATGACGGAGTTGGGCAAAACCAGTTATTTTAGAGATGCAGATTCCACAAGATACCCAGAACTACTCACCTTCAGCCATGCTGAGTATTCATTTATTCACCAAAATGGATGCTGTCTTCAAAACAAATATTTGGGTGTGATTTTTTTTTCTGACAATTCTATGGAAATCACCCCTTTCCTGTACTGTAATAAGATGGCTTACTGCTTATTTTTCAATGGCACAAATAATTCATTTTCTTCTAATTTATTATTATTTGGGTTGCAGTCACACTTATAGGACCTATCTGTATCTGGGATTCATTTCTCTGGACACTGTGCATCCTCTGAGTAAGAGCTGAATGAAAAAGCAAAGTTCAGGAATGACTGGACACATAGGCGTTCTACATTTTCTTCTTCGAAAGAGCAGGATTCAGAGTTGTTTTGGAGTTGACAGAAATAAATGAATTTGCATAATTGTCCAACAGTCTTATCTCAAATAAATTCCATTTCTTTAAAAGAAAATAAACTGATTTCAACAACATTTTCATTTCTCAAATCCTCTCTCTGAAGCTGATCTTTGGTCTTTGACCAATCCATATCATCCCAACTACTCTTTGCCCTGCTGACATCTCTTTTCAGATATCTCAAGTCGGTGGATAAATAGAGAGTCTCTTTACCTCTATCACAGCGAGGGAATCCCAAAATGCCAGAAATTCTTCAGTGGAAGAAAAAACCAGTATTTCTTCAAATTATCAACTGGTTTCTAATCTGAATTATTTGCATCAGTGATAGACTGATGTTAAGAACTGAGAAATGATACTGTAATACACCTGAAAAAGAAGGGTGATTTGTTTTTTTCCAGGTTTAGGAAAGAATGCTAAAACTTCTATATGTTAAGCTACATTTTTCAAACCTTGAAACCTTACAAAAATTACCCTTTATTCCTCATTACTCAACATCACATCATACCTGCCTGTTCTCTGTACGAAGATGATGAAATAAGCTGTTCTGGGCAAGGTGCTGGAGATAATCAGCATTCTTCTCTTCAGCTTCCTGTATTCTGATATTTTTGCAGACTTGGCTCCATATTTAACATATTTAGATAGTGGTTATGTACTTTAGAAAACTGATTCTTCTAATTTCATACGCACATAAAGGGAGAGTGGAAAAACTGGCTGCTCTGTTTTATCTTGAGGCATTGGAAATGAGATTACTCAGACTTCTTCCTTAGTTACCTTAGACCTGATTTCCGTATATCCTCTGTTGAAATCAGAATTTCAAAACACTTGAATGAAGGTAACCAGGTTTAAATACTTAAGGTGCAGGCAATTTCTGAAGAAAGATAAGTCTTCATCAAACTTTCTAATACCATAATAATCTTTATTCGGCATTTTTATCAAATTCTTCATAGCTGTGGTTTCTGTGGCAGGCTGATTTTCTGCATGCCTTGCTCTGAGACATTACTATTTTCATTCACTCTCAGCAAATAAACTTAATGGAAGTATATATAAACATTTGCTTCAAACTATTCCAGTAGAATCCAATCCAGTATGTACAGAACTGTTCTAGTGACTTCAGTTTGATCATTTCCATTCAGTCCAGTAGTGAATGACAGTTTAGTTTTTTTCTTAAAAAAAAAAAAAAAGAAAAGAAAAGATCTGGTGAAGAACAGCATTTGGTATTTGTAAAAATAATAAAATTAAATAAAATTTCTGGTTTCTGTTGTTTTTTTAGCAGTTCACTTCTGTTCAGAAACATTGATCTACACTGAATTCAGTTTGATCTTTAGCTCCAGATGCTTGTTATTTCCATAACTATTTAAATTCTTTACAAGAATGTTTAACATACTTGGTTCCTAGCAAATTATTGCTTTCTCTGAATGTTATCGGGTACATTCTTTTCTTCAGAAAGTATATGCAATGGTATCTGAACAAAACCACGTAAAGAATGCAATCCTGAAGAGTCCCAGTTAGTTTGTGGGTTCAGAGGGAACTATTCTTCCCTCATGACACTGCATAAGTAAGGTCCACATGCTGTGATACTGACTTTGAATTAGTGTAATAAAAAGGTAGATGAGGCATCTCAGCCATGACTGACCTTACAGATTATTATCATATTTTGTTTTACCTGTGACATGAATGCATAACCTTACACTGATGTATAACAATCAATACTTTTGAATTTGTATGATGTAAGTAAGTGCTATTATTTGAACTTGTCACCATGAGAAGCGGACTGCATGAGGATCACCTGCATGAAGTGAGTATCAAATAGTATCTCCAAAGATCACAAGTGTATGAACTCCAAACCTCCTGTTCCATTTGCACTCATTTTCAGTGTGGAGGTACATGAGATAACTTGAATATTGAAGCAAGATTTTGATGGTTTAAGAGGACTTTACATTCAGAGATATAGTGTTACCTGAGAAGCATTAGACATAACTGTGAGTTGACCAAAGTATCCCAAGATTATTGAGCCAGGAAAGATGTTTGTCTGCCCGACTCCCATTTTATAAAGTAAATATCTGAATGTTTGGTTCAGTTATCTGTCTTTGCCAAGGGGAAGAATGGATCTGAAAATTACATCAAGCTGTCCCTTTCCTTTTTTCTCCTTCTATCTGGACCCTTGGAGCATATGATATAACATGATATATATATAACATATGATAGATGTTGCAGTGCATATGCTCTGGGCCCTTGTACTGTGTGTATGAAGTCCTTTGCTTACCCTTGGGTCTGAAAATGTTCCAAGAGACTAAGCTCATGCAGCTAATGGAGACCTTCCCATACACACGTAATTCCAAATGCTACTTAAAAAAAAAAAAAATCGGTCTCACTGAGAGAGAAGGGTGTTCTTTCTCACCTAAAAGAACACAGCTCTCAGTTGTATTGGTTTTTTTTCCATCAGAAGCCCAGAATAAGATGAGTACCAATTTAAAGGAAACAATAGGAATGTAAATATCATTTAAACATGTACATCTGCAAGCCATTCTATCCTGAATGCTTGGAAAGTTTACTGTCTAAACAGTGCTTTTTCTTACTCCTCCCCTGCTCCATCTAGCTCTGATTTTTCTCAGCCCTGGGACAGAAGGTGGGTGTGGTGTTCAATACCATGCAGCTCACCACCACTGCACTCTTTAAAGTCTGGATAATGATCCATGCAGAGCATTTGGAAAGTTCTGCCTTGAGACAGGCAGGTGTAAACCTCAGCAAGAAGCCCAGTGCAGGAACTAAACTGTCACATGCATGGCTCCATTAAAGTACCTTTCAGTTTGGAAATTGGAAAAATGCCTTAGGCCAACCATTCTCAAAATAGTGTTGCAGACACAAAGACAATATAAACATTATAAGCCCTTAAAGTACTGTTGTTTGAATCATGGGTTTGAATTGACCCCTTGACCACTGACAGACAGTGCATATATCTCACTTTCAGCTCTCTGGAGGATTCTCAGCAGTTTGCACAGAGAGTGTCCTTCAGGGAGGTTTCTGTAACATGACTTTTTAGAAGGTAAAGGGTAAAAGCAAAATTCTAGACACCTAGCAAATAAAGTACTATGACAGCCCTGCCCATTATCTGTGTTGATCAAATTCTCCTGGAGTTATTATTGTTATGTATTTGTTTTTATGACAGCAGCACTAATTTATTTCTATTAAAAGCTCCTGCTGTGGTTGGGGTTCCATTGTTATAATCAATAGAGGGCCATGTGGTAATAGACAGGTCCCCTCTGAAATGTTGATTCTTTATTCTCTGCAGCAAGACAACATATGGGAGGCAAGGGGGATTCTTCCTCCTAGCTGACAATTGGAAAATGGCAGCATGCAAGATTTCTTAAGTAGTCTAAGGCCACCCACAGTACAGAAACTGTAAACTGGGGATTGTAAATCTATCAGCTTTAAGGAGGAGACTGGCTAGAGTGAGTCTTATGTAAGACCAGTTTGAAAATTAAATAGAGAAAGCATCGAAAATGTGCCATACCCAGCATACTGTGTACACTGTCAATAGCATTGTAGGCAGTACATGTCTCCATATATTCAGGGTGCTTATATACATATATATGAACACTTGCCCTGGTCTTGATCAAAGCAGAAAAACTGTAGATTTCAGCAGAGAACTGAGTTTGCTGAAAAAATAGACCATACAGTTCTGAAATGACAATTTGCCTCCTTTTCCAAAAATGAAGCCACTTTTGCTACCATTTCTGATGTGTTCTTCTACCTCTGCAGTAGGAATGAATGTAGGCTTGTCTGGACAGATCTTCACACTGTATATCAATATAGTTTCTTGACCCACTGATTTAAGTGTTTACCCATCTATCTGCAGAAATGCATGTGCTCGCAATTAGTTGGATGGTGCTTTCTGGCCCTCACCAAGAGGTCAGACAGAAAGTGTAATTAGAAGCAAAATAGTCTAGCATATGGTGATAGCAAGAGAAATCAGATGTGGAGATGAAAGTTATTTCCACTGTGAAGCAAATAACTTTTAAAAGCTAGTTCACTAACTCTTAATGGCTGGACATCTTCTGTCTTCCTTTGTTCCATATTTTCTGATAATATGAGGTGTTACAGTCAGAAAGATTAGCGCAATGGAAAGGCAATACAGGAGTGGAATGGCAAAAGGACAAACAGAAAAGGAATGCTCAGCTGTCTCTGAGGATCTAGGCTCACAGGGAAAAACCCCACAAGGGAGAGATCTCCAACCAGAGATCCTTCCCCATTGGCAGTTAGCCCTTAAATGGGGTCTAAGAGAGGTGCAGCCAGGCTCCACCCCTTCTGGTCATACAGGTGAATTGCCTTCACCTGTGCTCCCAGGGCTGACCCAGTCCTTTCCCTAGGTGCTTAATCAGTGGTTCAGGCTGTGACTCAATATTTCCCATACATGAGGGTAGGATGTTCCAGATGGAAACAAGTTGCCAGGTTAACAGAAGGTTGTTTGGGCAAACCAAAAACTTTAAATATTTTCTTTTCTTGGTTTGCGAAGATGATGTGAACTGGTAGCATATGCATTGCTCTGGTCTTTTAAAGTACTTGGTTTCAAAAGTAATGCAAACAATCAGTGATGTTGTCCTGCTTTAGTCACTATTTTGAGCTGTTGCTTGGGAAAAAGCCACAAACTGAATAGGGGAAGGTCTGTTCTCACCCACAGAGATGGCAGAATGCTACAGAGAGGATCTGTGTTGTTGAGAATGCAAGTCTTATTTCTTCTATCGCCTTTCATTGTTCTCCATTTCCTTAATGGCAGTGTGTATTGATGATATTAGGGTAAAAATATTATCACAAATTTCCCAACACACAATTCTAATGCTGCAAGGCTGATAAGGAATCTGAAGAGAAAAGGGGATTCTTCTAAGGATGAGCCAAATTTTTCTGTCAAGTGAAATCAACGAAAAGACTTCCACCAAATCCAGCTAGGCTTGTTTTTGACTGTCATAATTAAATGTACGTTATGGTTCCACATTCTAGTTTCACTTTCCAGCAGAAAATAATCCTTTAATGTTGCAAGTGTTCCCTTTACAGTTAGTTCTGTTTGGTTCTGTTTGCGTCTAGTGACACGAGAAGGTTTGGCACTTGACTCTGCCAGAATACTTGACGTCCTCAGACTAAGAAGAGACTAAAGAGAAGTCTCTTAAGAGACCCTGCCTCCCCTCTGCACTTTGCAAGGACCTGTGAACACTTCTCTCCATAGTGCACAGTAATATTCTTTGTGTGATCTAAATGAAAGTATCCCTTGCATATTAATAGAGAATCTTCTCTGGCACGTGTCCAAAATAACATGCTTGTACCTATGGTTAGACAGCTTTCATCTATCTGCAATGGGACACCTATGGCAGGTAGATGTAACTGAAAGTCCTAAAAAGAGACAAGAATAACTTGAATAGTTCCTCACTGGTGATGTTTTGGGAGCCCTCGGGATATGACACTACAGAAGAGAAGCAGGCTGGGTGAGCTGCATAGGCAGCCCAGCCCAGGTCCAGTACACAAAGATTAACCACCTCTGATGCAGTTTACCACAAAGCTTTGAGACAAGAAATAGAGAATACATCACTTCTGTCTGTCTTGCCTGCATATACTGTACTAATAATTCACATTGTAAGGAAAGGAAGATGCTCCTTTAATTAGATGCTAACACAGGCTACTTCTGGCCAGACCTCTGTGGGAGGAATTGGGAATTAGCAGTTTTAGGCTTGGGATAGATTTTGTTTTGTCGCATGATGTTGTTGAGGAATACTGCCTGGGATGAAAGCTGTTGCTATGAAGGTGATTCCTGAGGAAAAGGAAATAGTGTGGGAAAGCTACAAGGAATGGAGTTGAGCGGCTCTGCACAAGATTTCCTGGAATCTCAAAATTTTCCCTTGGAAAAACGGAGACCACTGAGGGCATTGCTGAGAATCAAGAATGAGAATGAAAGGCTGTGCAATGCAGTAAGAATTCTGATCCTCCAGCAAGTCTCTGGTGGCAGAGAAATAAAGCCTGGCAAGCTTACCACAATGCCTCTTAAGACTGAAAGAGAGATGCAAAGAGGAAAGATGAATTGGTGAGTTGGGCTGGTTGTGAAATGCAAGCTTGCTGCTCCCTTAAGAAAATTTCCTTTGAAAGTCTGGGAACTCAACTCACTTCCCGTTCCCTCTCTGCGAATTGCAGACAGGTGAAATCCTGCTTTAGACATAGCCTGTGTAGGAGATACATTAGGAGGTTCTTCAGAATGGTGTGTCCCATAAAATTTGTCATTGGTCTTAAAACACAAACGTTTTTGACCAGCTTGTTTGGTATTTTGTGGTTTATAATGCTCTTGACAGAAATGCTGGATTCTGGATGAAATTTTATGAATATACATACAAGAAGGTAGGTGCTCCCCTAGTGCGGGGCTGTGAAAGTGTGCCCACCTATTTTCTTCACCTGTGTGCCCTCCGTAGTTCACCACGATGTTCCCTCTGCAGCTGAGATGGGAGAATAACCCTGGCTCTTTCAGTGTAGCCAGATATTTAATCCTTTTGTTAAATTGATGGAATGTTGTTGGGATAGTATCTGTGAAGTTAAAGCTCTTATCAGAACAAGCAGTGATGTTTTGATTTAAGCTTAAAGAGGATGTTGTAAATCCTGAAGTATTACAGGTTCAGAAGAAGGGTGAGATCACTTATAGACATGCTTTGCAACCAGGTTCACAATAATCTGCAGACATTTATTTGCCCAGATGAGCTTATAAATTGTTGATGTCTGGCCTCCATTTCTTTTGCACTTTGAAGAATCAAGACAGTTATTAATATATATCCCTACTATTGGTTGGCAGGGACGACTTGAAATCTTTTATCCTATGATGTAAAATTTCATTTTGTTTTTGTTACAACAACTAGATAAAATACATTTAACTCATGGAGCATAAACCATGGCTTGTCATTATCATGTACAGGATGCTGGCGAGTGAGTTGCCATTCCACAGAACTATCTGAAGTTTGCATGAAGCTCTTATGCAGCTTTCCAAATGTCTTTGCCAGGTTACCTTGGTAGGGCTATTGCCTGCTTCTTTCTGTGTCCCTACGGAGTGGAGATGCTGTATCCCAAGACCTGTCACTCATTAGGAAATGTCTGACTCATTCCTTGAAAATATATATGCACATATGGTGTCTTGCTTTACATGTTTTTAGACAATGTATTGGATGAAACGATGAATAATGTGGTAGAAGCCTGTCCTTTCCTCCATGCCATCAGCTCCAGAAGCTGAGGGAACAGGGGAAGTCTCTGCAAACAATTCTTGATCAAATATTTTTTCTGAGTCTCAGCAGAAGGGCCATAAGAATCAGACATGATGAGTAATAACTGCAGTGTACGCACTCTCTATAGGAGGAATAATGTCTGACATTTGTAGCATAAAAGCAATGATTTTTCCAACCTTGTGGCTTAAATTTCTTGAGTTTCTGTCCTTAGAGGTTTCCAAGACTCAATCAGACAAGCCCATGAGCAACTTGATCTAATTACACCTGCTCTGAATTGAGGGTTGGAGTAGATGACTTCCAGCTTCCTGCTTAAATTATTCTATAATTTTAATAAGAGTATCCTATATTTAAGTACTTTTTTTTGTGTCGTGTGTGATATATGTTATACAATATTGGCAGGGATTTTCTGATTTGTTGAGGTTATTCACAACAAAATGTTCTTTGAAAAGGTTCTACTACTGTTACATTACAAAATATAATCTTACTGTCCATTGCTACTCTTCATATCAATGTTTGACTGAATTCTTGGCTGCTGTAAATCATTTTAGCTATGTGAGTGGTTAGTTACAAGTCTTATTTAATTTTTATATTTTCACATGGCAAATAGAATTCATGATTATTCCTAATTTCTTCCTTACTGCTGCTATGATTTATAATAACCTCTACGCAAATGAGAGCTGGGCCCTAGCATGCTTCATTTTAATACTGAAGTCCAAAGTACTTATTTGTAATGTTAACTGTTTTCGATCTGCTGAAATGTCACTGATCTTTATTGACAGAGAATTTGCCATATTCCGCAGTGTTTGAGGGTTGACTGATTGAAGATTCAACCACTGAGATTTGGCTTGTATGGACCACCAAGCCTTGGACGTATGTAATCTTGTGGGAACAGTTTGCTTCTAGAAATCAGGAAATATTTCCCTAAGCTGCTGATTGCTGGAAGAGTATACCACAGAAAGGCTAATTCTCTTACTTTGTTTTTGTTCCTAAACAGCTGTTTCCTAGACATGGCTGGAAACATCATACTGACTAGAAGGACCTCAGATTTGGCTCATTTTGACTGCTGTTATTTCTATGTAAAGTAATAGCAGGTTGTAGCTGTGCCTAATAATGATTGGTAAAGGAGAACCCAGACAAATGATACAGTTGGGGATTAAGAGAGGTTGCACTGATGATGAGTTATTGAGGTGGTCATACTTGAATGATGAAAAGAAGCTTAAAATTGCTGCTGTTCAACAAATACTACTGCTGTTCAACTAATGAACTGGTTAAAATCTCCCTTGATTTTAAGATCTTAATTATATTGCTCTGACAATCGGGAAAATGGCTGTTTCGTGCGGACCGCAAGATGTCAACAAGACACACCCACTGTCCACATTTGGCAGATTGTTTTTTTTAAAAAGTGAAATAGCATGTTCCAAGAGAGCCAAACCAAACCCGAAGTGAAGACAAAACCAGAAGGACCATTCAGATGGGCGTGACACTGCGTCTATTATTTGAAACAGACCTTTTTTTCAGCAGGTCTCATGACACACTTGTCCAAAGCTGGAATCTGTAAGTCATCGAGTTTATGGTAACAAATGACTCAAAGTGAGCAATTCTCTCCCCATTTGGGTTTCTCTAAAATTTAATTTAACTTGTATTGTGAGATGAAGGAAAGAACAAAGGAATTGATGATGGTCTGACCTAAAACCTCTAATATAGAGTTCCATCACTGGTGATGGACAGTGTGCTGTGGGCATGTTAGCTACAAAAATATATGGGTTAGGTTGATGCACACCTTCACTCGGGTTTATCTCAGGCACACTTGGGACACTTAAGACCCTCTTCTAAAGGACTTGATGGAGGCTTTCAAAACATGAAAATATCATTGTGTTCCTAAGTATGATGATGAAGCAATTGGTTGGCCATCTGAAAATTTAACTATTATTACTGAATATTTTCTAAATACTTTATCATCAGTTGCGTGACTGAAACAGTATACAAAGCTTGAACTCTTAGAACCTTCCTTTTTGTGATCCATAACTAAGGCAGAACTGTTCATTTAAAATTATTTTTTGTTATTTATTGACTATATGAAGATTCTTTAATAAAGTATTCCAGAGTAGAAGTAAATAGTTTAATTGTTAATTAATGTTAGGTGTTGTAATTCAAGACTTCAATTTTTAAAATATAAAAATATTAGATACAACAAACATAGTGGCCTAACTCTTTGAGTTTGGTTTCTCTTGCAGTACCTTATCCAGTTTTTCAAATGTGCCACAGTCAATCAAGGATTATAGCATTTGCTTATTTTGAGTGAGATTTTGGAATATGGGTGTTAATAGGATGTGTGGGATCTTTCTAATATACTGATGTCTTGGAAGCTACTACTGTGTGCTCTTCATCTTTGGTCATAGAGAATAGAGTGGGTAAGCATAATTTTCCATCTGTTTATGGCATGCGGTCAAAGTCGCATTTCATCATGCACTAAAAAGATCTTACTCTGTTTAAGTTGGTTGACATTCTGGGTTGGAAATGAAATTATAAAAATTATCCCTGATACATACATTAAGGGTATTCTCGTCTGCTATAGTTTTGGAAAGGAAGTTAATATTTGTTTTAATATGTAGTATATTATTAATGAAAGCTTATCGAAAAATCCTCCTAGATCTGAAGGTATAGAAGCTGTTTACATCAAACACAGTCTCAGGATTGATAAACAAGCAAGGCACTTTAATTTTTTACATATTGAAACTTTGGGCAGAATTTCTGTCTTGTATCAGCAGGACAGATTTGTGTGTGTCTTTTCTCTGCAGAGGTTTTCAAATTTCTGTTTCACAAAGTGCTTGTTTACAATGCCTTACCCAGTTTCACAAACATATAATTGGCTCACAAATTCTATTTGTCCAGTAAGATTTCTTCCTATTTTAAATAATTATTCTATTTTTTATTATAGACATCCCAGAAAAGTGCTGAGAAATGTGTGTAGGGGGAGCTTTTCTAGCAAACTACTTCCTAAAATGTGACTGTGTATGTTTAAAAATATATTTCAAGGGCATCTGTGAGACTCTATCATGGTCTAGGATCACTTCTGTTAGCTGTCATGTAAGCATCTCACATGGACCGACAAAATTTTTTTTCTTTCTTCTTTTTTAAATTAGGTCTTTTCATTTTTTAAAAGCATCACTAGTGACCTAGCTTTCTTCACGTGTGTGTTACTGGAGACATCTTGGTTCTTAAAGAATTTATCGTACCTTCTGCCTGCATGAAAAATAAAAATAAAGAAGCTATGTAACATTTAGATTATTATTGCTTGTTGTGCCACTGTACATTTGGCACAAGTGATCAGAATGATTTGCTGCAGTTAGTTATTGTGAAGCTCAGTGAACACATGATCATAGAATCATAGAATCCTTAGAGTTAGAATGATAAAATGTTATGCATTACTTGTCAAAGAAACTTGCAGCAGCACCTTCCAAGCATTTCTTAAATGGGAAAGGAAATCTAATGGGGTTATCCATCTCAAAAGCTTTTGGTTTCACAAATTTCTAACCTCCTTTTGTGTTACCCTTGAGTTACTTTACTCTCTTGAGCATCACTGGCTAGCTGGCCTCTGGTTTTAACTGTGATGCACCAAGCCTTTCACTCACAGAGGACGCGTAACAGGGAGGGGGAACGAATGTTTACATGCGTTGATAGTGATAGGACAAAGCATAAACTAAGACAGGGGAGATTTAGGTTAGATATTAGGAGGAAGTTTTTCACACAGAGGGTGGTGACGCACTGGAACAGGCCCAGAGAGGTTGTGGATGCCCCATCCCTGGAGGCATTCAAGGCCAGGCTGGATGTGGCTCTGGGCAGCCTGGTCTAGTGGTTGGCAACCCTGCCCATGGCAGGGGGGTTGAAACTAGATGATCTTTGAGGTCCTTTTCAACCCAGGCCATTCTATGATTCTGTGAAAGCTTTGATGACCTATAGCACTGACCTGATTTTAAAGCTGCAGCTTCTCTGGCACCGTAAAGCTTCTTGATGGAATAAGCACGTTGCTCAAATTTTAGTCTGGCTGTAGTGTGAAGCTGGCTGTATTTATGGCGAAATCCTTCCTGCTTAGTTGTTGCAAGTATCACTCCATAATGAAAACTGAACATTACCTGTGGATCCTTCACAAGCAGCATCCAGTGCTCTGAATCAGACTCTGAACTGTCTTCTCCCACTTGAGACAGTGAAATATGCCTGGTGGTGATCTTTCTTACAGGTTTTCAGAATCTGACAGCCTTCCAGGTATCGAATGTTTTCCTTGGGCATAGAAAAGAAAATTTATTTTGGTGGCAGCAAAGACTTGTTACGTTTTACAGATGAAGCACTAATCAGTTGGAGTGGCTTGGTGCAGGAACAAATATAGATTGGAGGCCACTCAGAATGTCTGGAAAAAGAATCGCAAGACTTCAGCAAGGTATAGAAAGCTGGTAAATGACTCAAGGATATGATGGGATGAAACAACAGTGATGACTTTATGTGATTGGCAAAACTTTAAGAAAGCTGAAAGAAATGTCTTTCTACTAGTGGAAAGAGCAGTTTTCTTTTGCATTTGTTACATTTGGTGTATGTGTTTCCTTAGGAAGATGCTCTGTATTTGCAGACTAGTGCATTTGCCAAGTACTGCTGCAATTAGAATAGTAAATATTTGTTTTTGATTGAAAGCCCAGTAAATATTTGTGTATAACCCATGTGAATAGCTGGAGCCATTTTAGAGCTACAGCTGAGCAGACATAACCCTGCACTGGCCTTTCTGGGAAGTTTTCTTCTTTTCTGACAACTGAGTCATGTAGTTTTATCGGTCAGAACCAGAAACAACTGCCATGCTCTTCACCTTCCAGAGATCTGAGACATGAGCCATGCAAAAACACAAAAATAAAGATGATCCCCAAATGTTTGGATTTGTCTGAGCTTGAATTTTAAATGGCAAAGTCCTCTGCAACTCTGCATTACGGGCCCTGTCTCTAATTGTAAGGTCAGTTTACGCCATAAATTTAGCATGGCTTTTTTTTTTTTTTTTTTTTCTTTTCAGGGAGATAAGGTGGCAGGACAGAGGAATGGTTACTTATGATCCATTGAGAAAGAATAAGGTTGCTCCTTATTCTTTAATTTACTCTGAGGTTCCTGGTTCTTTCAATATGTTTCTGGCTTTCTGTTTGTTTCCCAGATATGTGCGTTATATTCTACTGAAATCTGAAAGGTCTTCTCTTTTCTGTGTCTAGAAATCATCTTGCTACTCTACAGAAATAGTTCTTATTACGTAATGTAACTACAGTTGTATGGCTGTATCAGTGTTTAGGTGTGACTGTGGTTCAGTTCTGAATTCTCCTTTATGACATCTTCACAGTGGCATAAATAATGTAGTCAAAATGCCTAATTTGTTCTTCTGTTCCAATAGAAGTGCACTGCACTCTCCAGAGTCATCAAACTGGTGAGAAAACCGAGTGCAAGTCAAACTGTAAATGAGTTCTGTTTCTGCTGGCTGAACTCTTGATATGCTGAGGGAGAGCTGATGTGGTAAGGTGAGTGAGGCTGCAGTGGGAGTTAAATAGGCAAGAACAAATAAATGCTTTCATTGCTGCTGATAGGCCTTGCAGGAGGCCTGAAGGGTTGGTCTCTCCTCTTATGTGAGGAGTGTAAAACTGTGGGCAAGCCTAGAGTAGGAGAACGTGAATGGGAAGAATATGGAAGTGTGATGATTAAAGAACAGTAAGATTGTGCTTAGCAATAAGAATGTGAACATTAACACTGAAATAGCAATTCACTCCTGTGAATCTGTGTATAAGATTTGTGTTTGAGGTAGAAATGTTCCACACACGTTCTTATTTCATGCTTGTTCATCACACCACTTTTTCTTTTGCTTAAAGCATCTGGTGATGGCGATTGCCTTCACAGGACTCACTCAGTGTTTACTTATGTTCTAGCATAATCTAACCATATCCCCAGGAACTTCCTAAATATGAGGCATGTCTAAATATGAGAGACATAACCAGATCATCAGTAGGTGGTATGTAAGATAACTCCGATTCCATATGAGCAATATCCAGATTTGCAGCCCACTAATTCCAGTTCAGCACAACTTGTAGAATGATTATCTGCGGTTATGTTAACAGACACGTAGGTATGTGGCACCAGTGATTTGTATCTTTATAAATATACCTGCATCAAGCATATACAGAGACAACTCTCTTACTTTTCCCCTTTCATATACCTCCCCTGAAAGGTTAATTCCATCCTGTGACTGCAGACTTACAGTTCAGCAGTGTTAACTGTGACATAATTAAATTGTGACATTTTGGGTCATTCACTGAATGTGAGCAGTTGTTGAGCTTGATGGTTGAAAATTAATCTTTCAAAATTAACACAGGTGAGTTACTAGGTACTAAAACTTAATAAGTTTTTACATGGTCATATAGAAATGTGTACCTTTGTAAACTAAGTTTACAAAGACTAAGTTAACCTGTAAATTATTTGCATTCTTGTTTTTGTTGGGGTCTTTCACTAATGCCTACAAGAAGAAAATGTCCAACCTCTCTGCACTTAGAAATTCCTCAAATACTTCTGTTGAATATAGTGCAAAATGACTAACCAGTATCTCATCCTATAAGTTCGTCAGCCAGTTCTGAATGAAACTTAAGTCTGTGGTGCTCAGCTGAGAGGTTGAGGAAGGGGGCTGCATTTGTTTCCTCACCCAGAAGACTAAGATGAACACCTGAGTGTGTGAAGGATGTTATAATTAAAGAAGCTGGCTCCTCTTGCTGAAATATTTCCCCATGTTCATGAAGCAGGAGGATGGATAGAGTCTGAAAGAAAGTACAGAAGGAAAGCTGACATGTTCTTCCTCTGTCTTCCTCCCCAGCTTGGCCATGCTCTTGGAATGTGACTTGGAGACCTGATACCTCCTCCCAGGGATGTTGCATTTAAGTGGCATTTTGTTGGACATTCACCTCTAATGACTAGGGAAACTGGAGAGTTTACATCTTTATCTTGCTTACCCAGGGTGCATAAAAGTTAGGCAATGCACCTTCCAAACACTTCTAAATGTTTATGAGCAAACAACCAAGCAGTGAAACATTCACCTTGATACATGCTTATTGTGACTCAAAAGTAAGAATCTGGAAGTAAATCTAGGGAAAACACAATCCCTGAGAATTTTCAGGTGGATTCACTTAATGAATATTTCCATGATGTGGGCTCTTTACTTACCCAGTCACTACAGAAATGAAAGTATAATAAAAAAATGCAGCTGAAGGGAATGATGTCTTCTAGGACATCATCTGGCTCGTAGCAGGATTGAATCAATCTGTCACTCCTTACAGATTTTCTCTCAGCTTGTCCTTAATTCTCCTAATGGTGGAAGTTTTGTCCAAGAAAAACATTCCTGTGCTTCACTATTCCTTTACTTCCAGTGTTTTCCTTAATGTGTATAACTTAATCATATTTCTACTTGTTTTGACCACCATAGATTAATTCTTTCCCCCTTTTTTTCAGCATTTTTCTCTTCTCTTTAAAAAGCCCAGTTTCTCAATCTTTGTTTGGCAGTTCATGATTTCTGAACTTCAGACCATTCCTGTGACTCTTTTCTGGAATTTCTTGAAACGATACAAGTCAGGGCGTAATTATTCAGCTGAGTTCATAGAACCATAGAATCACAGAATCCTTAGAGTTGGAAGGGACCTGTAAAGGTCATCTAGTCCAGCTTTCCTGCAATGAACGTGCACAGCTAGAGGAGTTGCCTAGGGCATGATCCAACCTCACCTTGAAAGCCTCCAGGGATGGGGCATCTACCACATCTCTGGGCAACCTGTTCCAGTGCCTCACCATCCTCACTATAAAAGACTTTTTTCTTATATCCAACCAAAATCTACACTCTTTAAGTTTGAAGCCATTTCTCCTTTTTCTGTCACCACAGACCCTGCTAAAGAGTCTGTCCCCTTTTTTCCTGTAGCTCCCCTTTAGATACTGAAAGGCTGCTATCAGGTCACCATGAAACCTTCTCTTCTCCAGGCAAAAGAGCCCCAGTTCTCTCAGCCTGTTCTCATAGGAGAGGTGTTTCATCCCTTGGCTCATTTCTGTGGCCCTCCCCTGGACATGCTCCAACTGGTCCACATCTCTCCTGTACTGAAGACTCCACATCTAGATGCAGTACTCCAGGTGAGACCTCACCAGTGCAGAGTAGAGGGGCAGGACTGCCTCCCTCAACCTGCTGGCCACACTTACAAAAGCCAAATGAAATGGACACTAAATATAACTTGCAGTTTTTACTCCTGCACATATGTTCCAGGATGATGGTTACAACTTTATTTATCCAAAATTCCAGTTCTCTTCTTGTAAGCAGCAGTTCTGTACAGTACTCACATCTTCTATCCATGGGCGAGTATTCCTACTTTACTGTAATGATATTACTCTTACTGGCATAGTTTTCACCACGTAATTTATTAATGTTATTTGGAATTCCAGTCTTGTCCTCCAAGGCATATTCTCCTTAAGCTTCAACATCATTCATATAAGTTGATGTATAACTTCGAATCTGCTCAAGGTGCTCCAAGTGGCCATCAAGTGCATTGACTGCGAGTCTGTGCATGGGATCTGCTCGGGGCAGGTGGTTCTGAGCCTGGGCATGGCTGTGAAGGGGCTGGTGGAGAACAGCCCGCACACCAGAGCAACCAATATTGCTCTGAAAAATTACACTTCAAAGATACAAGATTTTTCTGCTCTATTACATGTTGAAACATTTAGGTTTCAAGGTGAAGCTCTCAGTTCATTGTGTGCATTAAGTGATGTTACCATTTCTACTTGCCATAATGCCTTCCTAAATGTTAGGAATGTGGTTGAAATGCAATTTAAAAATCCCATTTTTACTTAAATTCTTGGCCAATCCCTATAGTGAAGGTGCAGTAAGAAAGCTGCGTCCCATTTTGAAGATTAGAGAACTAAGGTCCTGAGGAATTAGCAACTTGTTCAAGGTCTTGGAGAAATATGGTAAGTAAGTAGGGTCCAATCCCAGCTGTGTCAACTCCCAGACCAGTGCCTTAACCACAAGCCCATCTTTCTGCTCAGCTTGGTCTTTCTGTCTGCTTCCTGGGCAGAACCCAAGGCCTTGGTGAAAGATCAAGATACAATGTAAGCAAACTTGTGTTTATTTTAGAATGTGGTACTTGGTACGCTCTCAGATAGTTAGCTTGGCTGCTGAGTTGCTGGAGATGTTGGTATGCGTCATGGGAGTTTGTGCTACGTTGGTATGTGTATAAACCCTGTGACAAATACCAGTGTAGCCAAGGCAGGCTTTAGGAAGCAGGAGGCACCTCATCTGGAGTTGATTACCACTTCAGTATATCCTGTTGCTTGGGGAAAATCTGGCAAATGCATGTTGGGAAGAGAGGATAGTGAGCATAGGAAGGAATTAGTGGTCATAGAGAGGTCAGAGTGAGTGGCACAGCTTGTTAATATTAGATCTGAAGCCAGATGGGCTCACAAGATATATTGAATTTGGGAAAGGTGATGCACAACTCCGTTTGAATGCCTATCCTATGAATTCACTTTGATATTTGTCTAGACCAGCTTCATAAAGATCCCAGCTTTCTTGCTTTAATGCAAGTCCTGTAAGTGGAGGGATAATTTTGCCACTCTGTTTTTTGGCTGCTTGTCACAGGAAGTGCGTGTCTACATCACAGGTGGGCTGTCTTACAAAGCTGTTGAAGTACTGAGCCCTAGAAACATCAAGCAGATGCCAGTGAAAGATAGAGCTTCTGATTAAGGATGGCTAGACAGCTCTTTTATTAGGTATTCATTTTTGAGAAAAGCAAACAAACATTACTTCAGAGAACATCACCTGGTTTAACCTACTTGGATATTAATCCAGAAGAAGGAGGCCGTCTCTAAAAGATATATAACAGTGAAGTGATTTGTAGGAGAGACACATTTTTAGCATACTTAGTCATGGATCAAATATCTCTGCAATGCCTACTTATATAAGGTGCTATATAAGGATATATTTGTGCTGCTCATTGTGATCATAGAGTGTTGAAATGGTAGGAATGAGAGGTAATGATGTTTGTGGGATGTGCTGTGATGGCTGGGAGAAGTGTCTATGCTCTAAGCTCTTCTTAGTAGGAGAAAGAAAGAAAGAGTTAATGAAGCTTGTGGGGGGGAAACAGGAAATGTCCCAGCTGGAGCTGATTATGTCTGCTGTGTAGACTATGCTGTTCAGATGGGAGACATATGGAAGAGAGGAAGATTTGTTGCTTAGTACACAAGGATCTACTTTTGGTAATGAAATGGGCCTTTTGCACTGGTGAAGTCTCCCACCATACTTAGGGATGGATCCTCTGGGCTACTGGCTAAATGTCAAATCACACTTTACCTTCACTGCCCATGGAAGAGCATAGGAAGTAAAGGTTGCCCATCTTCTAGCACCTGGCCAGCAAACAGACCTGCCTGCTCCTACTTAGAGCTGTGCAATTCCTCACCATTCCTGCCCATTTGCCTGTAACTCAAGGTAAAACTGTGTTATGAATTGGCCAGGCAACAGTCAGTCAGAGACAGGAGTGTAACAGCCCTACTATCAAACTGTCCTGAGATTTGACAACTACCAGAGGCATGTTAATTGTGGCTGTATCTAATTAGCAGGGCATATGACCTCCGCACGGTATGTACTGGTTTCTTCTGAGTCATCAAAGGAGGTTCACATTCCTCCTATAATGGAGCCATGGGCATAATCTTGTGTCCAGCTGTGGCTAGTACCAGGATCTGTGTATTACAGTTTCTAATGAACAGCTGTGGGACAAGCCATCTCCAAAATACTTGTTGGTGGCTGTTTCAGTTTTTAAAAAGCATTTGTTACTGAGTACACTCTTGGCTTTCTTTTTTTTTCCCCCCTCATGGTATAAAACTGAGGCAGGATTTTCTAGAAACAAGCCATGCTAGACACCTGCTTGGTTAATTTTCTCCATCTTTACAAGGTGTCTTGCAACCTCTGTCAGATCCTGGAGTTTCTCCTTGGATTCTGTTTGCAGCAGCTGGGGAGCATCAAGGCTCATGCACTAAGGCAGGGCTTTGATGTTGCTCCAGTGATACTGTTGATAACACCTGATTGTTTTCCATCTAGATCTCCTCAGAAATTGAACTTGATCGGACACATGTTAGGCCCTGTAAAACTAGACAAAGACTTCTCCAATGGGGCTAAAAACAGCAGTTGTACAGCTTTGGTTTTGTTTTATTTAATAAACTAGTACTATTTTTCCTTTTTTCCCTCTTTTGCTGTGTGTAGTAGTGGGGTAGGGGGTGAAGAGGCAGATGGGAGAGATTGCTCACACTGAGCAGAGAACTGGGCGCCTTCCTGCTAATTAGAGCTGCATAAAGCAAGTCATTTTTACCTTTAGGGAAGAAATCCGCAGCTAAGCACTACTCAGCAGCCCTGATAGATTCAAATTCACTATCTGTCTTACAGTAGAAGGGCTCTTTTTACTGAGCTGTTTCTCGCATCCATAAATACCTATTTCCCTGATGATTTAGGCTTCATCAGACCCTGGAAAATATCCATCAAAGTTTTGATGTTTGAATAGATTTGAGCAGATACAGTTTTTCCTCAGTTGTGAGAAGCAAGATGAACACCTTTTCTTGTAAAAAGAAAGTGGGCATTTCTACCACAGCTTTCATAACTGTAACAGCCAGAGGCAGTTGTTCCTGCTTATCAGTGCTGAATCTGGCTATGGAGTAAAAAGTGACTGAGTAACCACAGCTGGGGTCAAACTGTTGCATTTTTATTTTTTTAAACATGAGAGCATTTTTGAGGTGATACTTAACATTTACACAACAATAGCTGTGGAATTTCAAAGTCATTTCTCCAGAATTAAACCCACCTAGGCATGGTTTGAGGAGACTGTTCTGACACATATGCTAGCCTTTGTTTCTTTTATCCTTCATGTTACTATTGAAAGGGGTGGAAAGATCCCACACATGGGGATTTGATGATGAGACAGCCAAGCCTGACACAGACAGAGAAATGATTTAGTGCTTCTATGCCACTTACAGGTCTCAAGCATTGGAGCTTTCACCACCAGCCAGTTCCAAACCCAATGAGAGGATGAAATCTTCCCCTCAGCAGGGTGTGGATGCTTAGTCTGTGCCACGTAAAAGGTGTGGATTGAGACAGAAGTGATATGGCCTTGCTGCTCGTGGGTGGATGGTTTCTATTGAACGATACTGTTCAGGGTAATTAGAGGTGGCTGTCATACACCCAAGCAGTTAAGGACATGCACAGCTTCAAACCCCGCAGTAATTCAATGGACTTGATCCTATGCTGCTGAAACCAATGGTAGAACTCCCATTTTAACTTTCATTGCAGCATCATTGACATCTTCAGGAGTCAGGATTATGAAATGCATTGAAGGAGTGGGAATTACTCTTGCATTTGTGAAACACAAATATCTGTATCATAGTGCAAGGCAAATGTTAAAGTTTCCCTTTTTCGTTCCCTCAAAGAATTCACATTCAGTTTGTAATGAATGGGGCAATCACTGGCAGCACAGGAGAGGGAGTCTGGATGGCTCTGCTCATTTTGTATAGGCAGTAAAGCCTGAATACATTACTCCAACTTCCTCTGCTGCTATCGTTTGCCTTGCCTAGGTGACTGGGATGCTTATGCTCTTCTCTGTTTTATCAGGGCTCTAGTACTATAGCAAACACTTCTATGTCTCATGTGATACTGGCCCTTCAGATTTTTCTTATATTTGTTTACTTTTGATGACACGAATGATGTAAAAGTTTTTTGCTAGATAATTACTTGAGCCTTAACATCTTTAAGTGTTTTCTAATGTTCTGCAGCTTGGTATGTGACTTCCTTATTTTTCATGATCTGTTTTTTGTGGAGATCTTGACATGCTCTGCTTGCTCATGATGAAACAAATCTGTAGGCAGAACCCAAATTTTGCAGGAAACATCTTTGGTTCCCTTAACAATGATGTTTAAAACACCACTGATAGTTAGATACTAAGCGACTTGCTAGAGTTCATACCAGATCTTCAAAAGATCAACAACCTAGTGATTGAATGGGTGTTCCTATTTAAATATTTGCAAAACTCTGCTAGCTAATAAAAGACTTATGATGCAGCAACTAAAATTGTTTTAATAGTTTTTGGTAAATAAAATGTGAGACCTGGGACTGTTCAGCCTGGAGAAAAGAAGGCTGTTGGGTGATATCTTATCAATACTTATAAATATCTAATGGGTAGGAGTCACGTAGATGGGGCCAGGCTCTTTTCAGCAGTGCACAGCAACAGGACAAGGGGCAATGGGCTCAAACTGAAAAGTAGAAAGTTATATGAACGTGAAGAAAAGCTTTAATTTGAGGATGACAGAATACTGGAACAAGCTGCCCATAGAGACTGTGAAGTCTCCTTCTCTGAAGATATTCAAGACACATGTGGATGCTTTCCTGTGTAATCTAGCTTAGGGAACTTTTTTTAGCAGGTTTATTGGACTATTTGATCTCCAGAAGTTCCTTCCAAACCCTATGTTTCTGTGATTCCATTACATCTACTTGAAAGGTAATTGAGATGTACCTGAAGATATTTCTCAAATACTTCACCCTCTCACAAAAACAAATGATGTTTACAGAGTTCTAATTATTGTCAGGATAAGATCTGGATTCTGTCTTATTAATTAACATTTCATTTCCCTGTTTCCAAGAACAAGAGTCAGACTGTTATGGTTAAACGGATGAATATCCTTGTGCCATTCAGAAACATTTAGGTGTGGGGGTTCTTGCTGTCCTCTCCAATCTGACACTGCTGTAGTTTTAGTGGTACTAAGAAGCACAGAAGTGCTAATGAAGGCTCTCGCCCTTCTTCACTGCTCAGTTCATTGCAGGACTTGCAAGAAGAGCTTGAACCTGAGATTTGGTTTATGTACTGCTTGTTGTTTCACTGTTGCAGCAGAGCAATCTAGGCAAGTGACATAAGCTGGAACAGCAGCCTGGCTGTGGCCAGGGGGAAAATAAAGGTTATGTGACCCCCACTATCCCATGTCAACCAGATCAAGGAGGGGAGACGGTGATCTGAAGTATGGGCTAGTTTTCAGTATTTTTCCCTTCTTCTCTCTGCTGCTGCAGTAGTGTTTCATCAACAAACCTTTCTGATGAGACCAAATGAGTCTGTAACGCACGTGGGAGGGGAAGAATGAAAATAATTGTATTACGGGAAGAAAATATTATGAGATTTTAGCTGATCTTATCCCCCAGCTGAGAATAAAATCCCTTTCTCTACAGATGAAACAGGGAATGAATTTCTGCAGAAATATGGCTTAATGGCTAAGAGTATGTAATGTTTTATCTGTGATTCAGCATTCTGATTCCCCAAAGATTATTCAGCTAGTCTAAAATATAATATGCTTGGAACAATGACAGCATCCCTTCTGTTATACTGTAGAAACTTTTGCAGTATTTTGTTAAGGATCAGTGAAAAATGAAACATTACTCCTTAATCCCCAAAGAGTCATCTAGCATAGCAGTTGAAATGCATAAGGAATAGTTATGAAGAAGAAAATAATGGACTGGCTGTTTAGTTAAACTGAGTCTTAGGTGGCAACTCCTGTTCTGCCATGAATAGCAATTTCTCTGTAGTCTATTTATTTTGCATTGATATCTGTCTGTAGAGCAGCAAAATTTCACACGCAGCCAGAAGTCAAACTGATAGTTAGTTACATACATGAAGAGAAAATGCCTGGTTTCTATCTCTGCATGTGTAAATTATGAAATGTTTACATTGAGAAGATCGGCCTTAGTGTATGGAAGCAGAAGTTCTGTATTTTTTGAGGATGTTCTATCACAAGGGAAAGACATCATCAGTACAGCGATTGTGAACTTCTCATGTATTTTCTTTTGCATTCATCAGCTAAGGACTGAGCAGTTACCAGTGGACTACTAGACTTCATAGTATGCAGAAGTTATGTCCGGGGAAAGATTTCTCAAGGCAATATAAGGCAATGGGGTAGATGGTTCCCACTAGGTCTAACTTGGAGATTGACATATTTAATTCTCCAGGTGGCCTTGGAAACTGTACCCTAACCAGCACATACCGGTTACAGCAAAAACTGCTGATACCTACAGTGCACTGTAAGATATTAAATCAGGCAGGACAGTAGAATGGGATTGCATTTTAGGAATACATTAAAACCGTAAGATTTAGTGTGTTCCAGCTCCCTCCTCCTCAGCACTAACATTTCTAGATCATTTATGTTCTTAAAATTCTCATCATCAGCCTGCATGTGGAAGTAATACTGCTGTGCTTTATACTGCTGCCACAGTTACCTTGGGGCAGAGGAGGAAGTAGACATCAACACTGGCTTGGGACTCCTCTCAGGGGGAGCTGCGTGCTATGCTGTATGCTAGTTCAGGTCAGCTTGCTGAGGAGCTGTCACCACCTTAATAAATTGAATAATACTGTCTCCCTTGTGGCTTGGAAGGACTGTGGCTTAGAGAATCACACATCCAGGCTCTCCCTAAATGGCAATTTTAAGCCTAATCCAAATAAGTAGCATTCAAACATCAGTGCCTTACTCTGGCAAATTTAGAATATTGCATGTTGTAGTTCTCCCTTTTTTTTTAAACTAAGACTGTGGATCTCATTAAAAGGTAAACCAATATCATAGCATGCAATTGGCTTGACTGTGGTATATCCTATATTTAGCCCTATATTTAGAACGGATGCCACAGTAAGGTATTTATACTGTATCCTGGCCAATGTTTACTTTTAATGATGCCATCTGTGCTTCAACATTGCTCTCCTTCAAAAGCTTTAAAAGAAATTCAAAGTAGGAACTGATACTTAAAAATGAGTTGGTATGTCTCTGACATATTCCCATGGTCAAAGATTTTGCAGAATGATGGGACAGCTGCCACTATAAAACTCTAGAAAATTCACTCAGCTAATGGGGACCCTGGCATATGAGAGCAATAAGGTAGTATAAATAAAAAATCAACAGTGAGTTTTGCTTTTAAATAAAAAAGAAAACCCAAGAAAACCGCGAAACCTTTCTGTCCCAAACAGGGCAAAAAAACACTGTTAAACAAACAGACAGCTATGATGAGGGAGGAAGTTCTGCAGTTGGGAGCTCAGTATGTGCAAAGGCATGGTCTTCTGTCTGAATGCACACTTTCAGGAAACTTCCTTTCAGATGAGCAGTATCTTTAATTCTGGGTGCTGCTGTCTTGGCAAAACATAGAGGAATATACTGCATACAACTCCCCCATGTTGCCCTGGATGATAACCTTAGTCTGTTCCCTCATTTGGCTGAGTTGAAAGAGTGGTCAGGAGGTGAACACGCCTCTGCTAGTTCCCATAGCAGGGTCTTGTGCAGCATAGCTACTCTGACACTTGTATCAAGCAAGAACCTCAGGAGAGCAATGGATTCAGCCCAGGTATTAGTTGTGACGAGGAGAGATTAAGAGATGTCTTTTTTAACGTGAATTTGTGCTTGGCAACTTGAGATCTGTGTTGCGTTGTAGCGGTACTGAGATGTTTCAACCAAGCGTATTACTGGAATAGTCTCATAACATCAGTGGATGTGATCTATCTATCTCACAGCACACATGGTCTGAGCTGTTGTAGTAGCTGACTTGATTGAGCCTTCACAGAAGTAACCAGCAACAAACTCTTCCTTGAAAGAAAGCAACATTCTCGTAGCCTACTGAGATTAGTGCCCTGCTGAATGCTTGCAAAATACTCCTGAATATACAGATGTTTACAGGTCAAAGTAATGCCAATTACCTCAAGCGCTGGCAGGTAATGGAAGACTGAAGCTTGCTCCAGTTAAACACATTGTTTGTGACATTAATTGTTATTATCATTGATAGTATAGTGAAACTCCTGTAGAGCTTTATGCATAATGCAGAGTTGTTTTTGTTAATACTTCAATTGTAAATAGCAAATTCTAAATAGACAGACTTGGAAATGTGAATTTAGCTATATGATATAATGCAACTATATCGTTATTCCTTCCGATTTTTGCAGTTAATAATCACTGTTTGATTAAAAAACTATAATCTATCAGATGGATAATAAATATACAAGCCAGTCCGTAAAGACCATAATTCTAGAGGGGAAAAAAAGACCATAAAAAAAAGACCATAATTCTAGAGGGGAAACAAATCCTGAGCCTTATGCAGTGCCCTGTTCAAATCTTCAATGGTGCACAGAAACTGTAAGTAATGTTTAGAACTGATACTTTTTGCAGGCACTGAAGAAGCTTCCCATAGCTTACTTACCAGAGAGAAGAAAAGTAATACAGGCAGAATCCTACGTGCAAATATGAAGTTGCATTGGGCCAACGCTGGACAAGTCTTCAACTATCTTTGCTCTTTCTTAGCTTTATAGGTCATCCAGACCCATAGTTTTTGTAACGTAACAGGGGTAATTATAATATCCTTTCTCACAGTTCTTGATACAGTTGGGAAGACTAAAGGAAAAAGGAAATCCTAATGCTTTTCGGCAAACTATAGATGCTTATACTAATCCTCTGAAAACAAGCATGTGATAAAATAAAAAAGGGATATAAAGGGCAATAATAAAAGATCTGATCAAGAATATTCCTAAATGATTAACAAGAGTTACACTTTTTGGCTGTTTTTTCAGCTGTTTACTGAGTGGAGTAAATAACTTTGTAAATTCGGGGAGGCTGGAAGCTAGGAAGCTAGTTCTGGTCTCTGTAGGTAACACTTCTGATTTGCTAAGCTTTTGCTGGACTTGTGGCTTTGAACAGAGTAGAAGGGCTGTGTACTTTGCAAGAGCAAACTCTTTAGTAGCATGATTTACACCACGGGTATCCAACCTTTTGGCTTGCCTGGGACACATTTAATGGACAGAAATTGTCTTGGGCCGCATATATTTAGGTTGCTCCAAAAGTCTTTTACAGTAAAGGTGGTGAGGCACTGGAACAAGTTGCACAAAGATGTGGTGGATGACCTGTCCCTGGAGACATTTGAGGCCAGGCTGGAGGGGGCTCTGAGCAACCTGACCAAGCTATGGATGTCCCTGTTCATTGCAAAGGACTTGGACTAGGTCACCTATAAAGGTCCCTTCCAACTCTAAGGTTTCTATGATTCTATTTTCAAATTGTTTTATCAAAATGGAAAGCACAGCTGTGTATTCTTTGCTGCTCAGAGCCTCGTGTTTAGCCAATATATCAAAATGCATACAACTATTTGCCATCACTTGAGTCAGCACAGCACAACACTGCCCTCCCCATGCCCTGCTTTCAGTCAACACTTAATAGTGCACTGACAGTTTGGTTGTTGCAGAGTAATGGGTGCGTGCCTGGGGCTGCGCCAGGGGAAGAGCCACCTCATTTAAATCACAAGGAGGGAACGGGCACCATTGTGAGCTGCTCTAGGCTGCAGGCAGCCTGTGGGCCGCAAGTTGGACATGACTGGATTATACAGAAAAAAAAAAACATGGTCTGCAAGATTATGAGGGCATACCCTCAATTTACCTTGAGATTATAGCCACAGAGTCTTATTTCTAGTGTGTGGGTGCTGTAATTCACTTCTCTTGTTGTATCTGAAAGATGAGTTGCTTTAGCATGGCTAGTGTCTTTGCTCATAAGCAATGAACTAGTGAAGAGTCACTGTTCTACTGCTTTTCTCTACAGCTCTTCATCACCTGGAAGGTATTATTTCTTTATAAGAGAATTTCCTTCTGTTTCTCCTATTTTTCAATACTGACTGGACACAGACAATGTAAATGCTTGAATCTCTGTATGGAAGAATATGTAGTTCTAAGTGAGTGGTTGAAGCTCACTTAACAAGGCATTCTTGAGATAGAGTTAGGCTGACTAGCTTTGACCATGTGAATTTTTACACTGAACCATATTCTGGAAGGAAATGAAAACTAATAGAATTGATAAAACTTGGAAAGGACATGGTATACCATTAACAAATGAGCATTTCCTATTGCCTTACATCCTATTAGTGGTGAAATATATGCTGCTGCTTAAAAGGAAATTTACGGTAGGTTGGCAGATTCCACGTAGCTGCTGCAGATAGACTAGGTGCTGCTTAGTAGTAGATAATGAGGGAAAGTAAACTTCAGAAAATCTCTGGCTCCTTTCCTAAGCATTTAGACAGCTGAATTACTGGACCCTTGCTAATGGTTGGCTGTGCCTCGGACCCCAGTGTGTGAAAAATGATTTCTTCAAGTTAATTCCAAGAAACTGCACACTTTGCATGGCTCCCTGTGGTTCTTTCTGTACCAGGAAAATGTGAATTAACTTTGATTAAACTTTGTTGATGGTATCTAAATTATAAAGTGTCATGATAGATTCAACTGGCAACTCAGGCAATGAGACTGATGGGAGTTTTCCTCTAAGTGCCCTGAGGTCTTCAAAACCAAGGGACTCTTGGCAGGACATCCAGTGCACAGCTCCACGGGCTTTTGTATTTTCAAAAGCTAATGAAACAAATGAGCCTAGGAACAGCCCCAAGGCCTCTGTCACTTAATTGAATTTGATTTGTCAGAAACCAAAATTATAAATGTTAGTCCTCTGTTCAGAAGTAAGAAAGGATTTTCAGTTGAGTAATGAAACAATGAGGGCTCAACCTAGGTGATTTGCCTCTAAGTGAAATTGGGGATGCTGGTGGTTGTATGTGAATCCACTTCTGGTGGCCAGCAGTGATGGAGTAATGAGTGTGTTTCCCATTAGCAGCTGTTATTACACAAGAAGACAAATTGTCTTTTGGCAAGCGATGTGGATCCTTTTCCTATGTCAAAACTGAAACACTTGTAAATTTTCTCATATATATGTAACTTTTTTCCTGATTTTCTGTGCTATGTGGTCATTTCTAGCCCTGGGCTTTGATATGGAAGGCCATGTAAGACTGGGTAGCTAAAATAAGACCTTATTTGTATGGCATTTGTTTACCTTTGCCTCTTTGTGAAAAATTATAATGGAGGTACATTATTAGTCTGTGGACTCTGTTTGAAGTCTGTACTGCAGCGACCTTTGAGGACTGATGAGAACGTAGCACTAAATAGCTGGATTGGTGCTTAATTTCTATGTTAGAATTGTTGATGTGCTGCTGCTGGCTTTGTTGCATTGTGGAGCAGGAAGAAGGAAGGGAAGACGGTAACATATGTAAGAGAAAATATCAAACTGAGAGAAGTTGTCTCTGATGTAAGTTATGCAGACAGAAGTAAAGCTGTCAGAGAAAATAGCTGCTGGAAGATCTCATGACAGTGGCTGACTAAATGCCAAAATAAGTGAGTGATACATGTTGGAGGAATAATCTTAATTTCACAGGGTGCAGCAATATTAGATATCAAGGCTGAGGTCCTGGAAAGCAGTCAAAACAATGATTGTTGTGAACACTGTCTTGTGCTCAGCAGGAGTAAATATGGCAAATATCACTTTAGAAATTGTTAAGGAAGAGTTGAGAAGAAAACAGTGGATGTTATTAGACTATTGTCTAAACTCATAGTCTGCCACCATCTGAATTGTACTAAGTGGTCCTTGTTACCCTGTCTCAGAAAAGATGCAGCAGAACTGGAAAAAATGCAAAGAAAAGCTTTTTTCTTTTTGTCTCTATGATAGGATGGTCTTTGTATGAGGATAGATGAACTGTGCTAATGTGCATCTGAGGAAAAAACAACTGAGCACTGCTGATAGAGACCAATATTAGAGAGATAATAGAGATGAATATTATAATAGAGATAAATATTATGATGAGCAATTGGGAAGAGTGAACTGACAAGTAGAAGATACTTTTCTTATGAAAGGTGATATAGGAAGTGCCAGAGAAATTCGGTGGGAATTCAGAATGGATTCTCCTGGAATGGTATGTGTCCACATGATTAAATTCATTGCTAGAAAATGTTGCGGTCCAGAAGTACTGAAGAAAAACAACATCAACAAAAGACCACAACCAAATTGGCGTATTTGTGTAGGTTAGGGCCCTCGGGTATGAACAGAGACCAATCAAATGCAAACTTTTGACTTGTGTGCTACTGACTTCCATAACCCAGAAGCCACACCAAAAGAGAGAAAAGAGGCTGTAACTGCACACCTGCCCACTGGTGCTTTTGTAAAGAATAGCAAAACCTAGAAAACCTACCGCTTAATTGATGGGTGAATCTTGGGTTTTATATTCCTGCCCTGCAGTCTATTCCAAACAAGATTTTTGCTACCCTGAGGAACTAGTGCTGAATAAGAAAAGATCACTGAGAGAAGGATGGGGGCTATCAAAAGGAATTTCAGGGAACTGGAGCAGTTAGCGGATGGTACAGGGAGTACAGGTGGTGTTTTCCTCTAGACCTTTAGTAGCAGAGAGGAATGCTGAGAGAAGCAGGAAAACCCATCTGATAAATACATGGCTGAGAGGCTGGTGTCACCACAGGAATTTTGGCTATTTCAACTACTGAGCAATTTACTCAGTGCCTGGCCTGATGGCTACTTGATGGGGTCCATGTCATAGGGGAAAAAGAATTCTGGCCCAGGAGCAGCCTGGGCTCATTGACTGCACTTTAAACTAGGTTTAATAGGGGAAGGGAATGTACTGCTGAGGAATAGAGAAGAGTCAGAGAACACTGTTACTTTAGGAAGCAGAAGGGGAAAACTTTAGATTTATCCCAAAGCTTTTTGGGAGTGCCAAAAGCCCAGATGAAGTGCTTCTACACCAATGCATGCAGCATGGGAAATAAGCAGGAGGAACTGGAATCCGTGGTGCAACTGGAAAACTACTATCTTACTTCTATCATGGAAACATGGTAGGATGACTCACATAACTGGAATTCCATGATTGATGGCTGTTACATTTTTAGAAGGGACTGGTGAAGTAAGAGAGGTGGGGGAGTTGCCCTCTATGTTAAGAAATGGATAGCCTGTGAAGAGCTAGTCCTGCAACGAGCAGGTTGAGAACTTGTGGGCTAAAATTAGGGAATGGACCAATAAAGGGCATCTGGAGGTCAGGATCTATTACAAGCCACCTGATCAAGGTGTTGACTGCTGACGAGACCTTCCTGCTTCAGCTACAAGAAGCGCACTCTCAGGCTTTTGTTCCTGCTGGGGAAAAAAACACGGCAAGCTGCAAGCAGTCCAGAAGATTCCTGGAATCTATTGACAACAACTTTCTGATTCAGGTAGTGGACAGACCCACCAGAGATGAAGTGTTGCTGGACCCGGTGCTCACCAGTTCAGGCAGAAGAGACAGGCAAAGGAGGGTGCATCCCCTCTGATAAATGAAAAGGGACAGCTGGCCTCCTCAGGTTCGAAGAAGGCTGAGGTACTCAATGAGTTCTTTGTCTCAGTCTTCACGGCCAGTCCGGCTTCCACGAGGGGGCTGGGAAAGTAAAATCCTTCCCAGTGTAAGAGTGGAGCACGTCTGAGACTACTTCGTGAGGCTTAATTTGTACAAGTCTATGGGGCCAGATGACATGCATCCCAGGTTTCTGAAGGATCTGGCTGATGTGGTTGCCAAGCTGCTCTCTATAATATTTGTAAAATCTTGGCTGTCAGCCAAAGTCCCCGGTGACTGGAAAAAAGAGAAACATTACTCCCATATTCAAGAAAGGGAGAAGGGAAGACCTGCGGAGCTACAGGCCAATGAAGGAGGTGTTAAGGCACATATGAGATGCGGAGGTGATATGAGACAGCCAGCATGATTTCATCAAGGGCAGATCATGCCTGACTGATCTGGTGGCCTTCTGTAATGGAGTAACAGCATTGGTGGACAAAGGAAAAGTAACTGATGTCATCTACCTGGACTTCTGCAAGGCTTTGACATCGTTCTGCACCACATCCTTATCTCTAAATTAAAGAGAGTTGGATTTGAAGGCTGGACTGCTAGGTGGATAAATAATTGCTTGGATGCTCATAGCCAGAGGGTTGTTGTCAATGACTTTGTGTCCAGGTGGAGGCCAGTCACAGGTGGTGTACCCCAGGAGTCCATCTTGGGGCCTGTGTTCTTCAACATCTTTACTGATGGCATGGACAGTGGGATTGAGTGCACTCCTAGCAAGTTTGTTGATGACACCAAGCTTTGTGGTGCAGTTGACACATTAGAAAGGAGGGATGCCATCCAGAGGGACTTGGATACACTCAAAAAGTAGGCACATGAGAATCTAATGAACTTTGAAGAGGCCAAGTGCAAGGTGTTGCACTTGGTTCAGGAAAATCCCAGATACAAACACAGACTGGGAGAAGAACTCATTAAGAACAGCCCTGCGGAGAAGGACTTAGGGATCCTGATGGACCAAAAGTTGGACCAAAAGATGTACATGAGCCAGCAGTGCACTTTTTCAGCCTGGAAGGCCAACTGTATCCTGGGCTGCATCAACAGAGGGGTGGCCAACAGGGAGAGAGAAGGGATTGTCCACCTCTGCTCTGCCCTTGCGAGGCCCCATCTGGAGTACTGCATTTGGAACTGGAGCCCCTAATACAGGAAGGAGGAAGAGCTGTTGGAGCCAATCCAGAGGAGGGCCACAAAGATGATCAAAGGGCTGGAGAACCTCTTCTATGAAGAAAGGTTGAGGAAGTTGAGCTTGTTTAGGCTGGAGAAGAGAAGGCTTTGGGAAGATCTAGTTGCGGCCTTCCAGTAATTGAAGGAAGCTTATAAGCAGGAGGGGGACTGACTTATGCAATCTGATAGTGTTAGGACAAGGGAGAATGGCTTTAAACTAAAAGAGGGTAGATTTAGGTTAGGTGTTAAGAAGAAATTTTTTACTCAAAAAGCAGTGAGGTGCGGAGACAAGCTGCCAAGAGAAGCTGTAGACACCCAACTCTGGTGGTATTCAAGGGTATGTTGGATGGGATCCTGAGCAGCCTGATCTAGTGGTTGGCAACCCTTCCCATGGGAGTTGGAACTACATGGTCCTCTCCAATCTAAGCCATTTTATCATATGAAAGATGCTAATATAATTATTTTTGGTATCTCTTACTCCCAATTCCCTTTGGTCTTGCAGTAAAATTACAAAGGTCTTCCTCTTTTGGTGGAAAGTGATAAGGTGGCCTTTCTGGGCCCAAACGCAGCCAGAAAACATACATCAGCATGCTGATGCAATGTTATCAACCGGCCCATCAGTCAGATCATATGCTTTACCACAAGCTCTATGGGCTAATATTTGCTGTGGTTTGAAATGCAGCTTTTGGGAAGTTGTGGTTGACATCTTTGTCACTGTCAGTGCTGTCTTCTTGTGGCTGTTACTAAGGCCAACATGAGCGTGGAAAAGGTGGGGCCAACCATAATTACCCCTTTCCAGGAGGTAATGCTTTTAATGCTGCTATTGGAAGGAGTAGAAAATGGGAGGATTGTTTCACAGCACTACTGATGTTGATGACTGTGCTGCCTGTCTTGCCTATGCTAGGTCATGTAATTGGGCCAGATGTGTTCTTCCCTTAGCAGTTCAGAGGCTTCTGTGTTGCAAGAGAGAGTTCTCGGTGCCTGAGACATGAAGTACATTTGCGTGCTCCTTTATACCTCTATCCTTGGTGTGAATTGCACATGTGTTGTTCTGGCTAGTTTTAGTTTTCTTCCTTCATTGGTGATATCAGGATGTTCAGGACATTTAAATGGAATCAAATGTTACCATTTTTTCAGCGACAGAGCCTAGTCTTGCTGCAGATTTTGCTAATGTCACTTTCTCTTGCTGATTGCTGTTGAGACTTCTGACCAGCTGCTGATAGACACAAATCTCTGTATGATTTGTTACAATGGCTGGAATTGATTCAGAGCAGAAATATGTCTCAAAGAATTGTTGTTTCCCCTTGTTCATAGTAAAGTGTGTAGCGCTTCAAATGCCCAAGAGCACGTATGGCTGCTAACCGAACAACATCCTGTTCAGATCCATCCTCCTACCTATTGATCACGAATCCTGTGGCTGCTACTACTGTGGTATGTTTCCTCCCCACTCCACCCACTCCAGGCTGCTGCTGGTGGTCTGCAGCTCCATATTTCCTTCTTCAAAGACCAAAATGTCCATGTTGCAGATGGTGTTAATAATAACAATTGTGTCTCCAACAGTGCTAATGGCTGTGGGCTTCCTTTCATCCATCACAAATGTTTGAAACCATCTTCTAGCACCAACCACCCCTTTTTCAGTCAGCATAGTAGGGCAGTTTTGTCTTGTGTCAGGAGTATCAGCAGGGATACTAATGATGAAACAAAATCTTAATTACAGTACCCTCTGGATTCCCCATTTCCGCTCCTTCCTCACTGCTAGAGGTGGAATGAGATAGCAGCTATGAAGAAAGATCTTAAATTCTAGTTGTAGGAGTAGCCCATTGATCTTGTTGATTTATCTGATGTGAGCTCAGAAATATCTCCCAAACTTTTGCTTGAAAATTAAATGCATTTTTAGGCTTTTAATGTGATACGAAGAAAACCTGAAAATGAATGGAAACTTTTCAATGCAGCCTTTTTCAATTAAAGGTCACATCTTGATTTAGGAGCTTTTTTTTTTTAAACTGTTCTTATGTTTCTCTGATCTATTCAGTCTCTCTCAAACATGGTCTCTCTTTTTCCACTGTCCTAAAGCAATACTTGTAATGCTGGGGAAAGCTGCTGGCCATTTTAGAAACAACAGAAGATTTTGAAAGACCAGAAGTCCTGTGATAAAGAAGGCCAGAACAGTCAGTAAGTCACTGAGTACTCCAACTAAATCAGTAAATGTGACATTCCTCTGTGCTGGGTCTGGCTCCATGCACAGCACTTACTACATGGCCTTCCTCTGGGCAATGTTTTCAGCCTCTGAGCTGTCATGGGAAAACATGAGATAGTTCTTGGAGTGGTCTTGTAGAAAAAAGTGGGCCAGGAGTCAGCTGACAAATACCTTATTTTAGTCTTTTCCTCTGCTCTTCTGTATGTTCGTGTGGATCATTTTCTGCCTGCTCTTACCCACATCTCCTGAATTCCTTGTCTGCTTATAGAGCCTCTGATCTACTTTATGGTTTTCTTTCTTCAGCTGCTTTGCTGGACTGAGCTGACCAGACATAATGTGCAGGCTTTTAGGTAATACTAAAATGATATCACAGAAAAAACAAGAAAAAAACTGAGAGTATGATTGCCAAAGCATACCGGGAACTGAGGAAGGGCACAAGTTACTACTTTTGGAATTGAAGCAAACAAACAAACAAAAAACAATAGCAAAAAAGCGCTACTCTTCATTTCCTGATTGTAAAGGTATGATGTCCCAGGCTCAGATATCATGCAAGTACTATTGGAGAGGGAAGCTTTTTGAAAATTAGGTAAGATAAATTCTCTTTGACTATTTCTGTAAGCTTGTCAGATCTCAGCCTTAACGGGAGTTTGATTTTTAAATCTACTCACAAAAATATCTCCTTTATGTTGTTCAGTCTGGGCAGTTCAGTGCATTAAATGTGTACTTTCTTCAATGCTTCTCTTTTTTCTTTTGGAAAGTAGATTTTAAATGAGGAAGTGTCTTTTGAATTTGATGGCAGACAGCAACCTTTGTTTTAAACAATTGAAAATTAAGAAGGAATGAGCTGTCTGTTTTTAATCAGAAAGTATTTACATGAAAAATAGCAGTTTTCAGTATTTCTTGGTTATTCTACAGCTTAATACAATCAGAAAATGTTTTGGTCAAAGTATTTTTTACCGTCAGTTGAATTATGTAAAGGCTCCTTGGAGAAAAATGGCAGGAGAAATAATATACAGAAAAAAAGTGTACCAATGCAACAGTGGGTTAAAGCAAAGTTTTTGGAGGCATTCAGAACAATCCCTCTTTCCTTACTTGAGGGCTGCGTTACACTCTCTGCAATCCGGAATGTCATTTCCCAATAAACTGGGAGGTGAGGAAGAGTATGGATAGCGCCACAGAAGGCCTGGAAATATGTGTAAGTATGTATGTATGCCTATGTAGCTATCACTGCAGTCCTTTCCTTCACCCGGCCTTCAAAACCCTTGCTATCTTTCTCCATGAGCTTCTATTTTTGCTGTTTTGCCTTTAGCTCCAGTGTAGAAAGCTTAAATCTACAGACCAAAATACCAGGCAGTGTAAAGCAAAGCAGTTTCTCAAATGAGGTTTTGAACCAGATCTCTTTTAGGGAGAAAGATGTGGTGTTAAACTGCTGTCCTCCTGCAGAGGCTTTAGTAGAGCTGTGAATTTCTATGCTTCGGAGTACCAGTCTTCATGAGATTTCAGACTCATCTGTTACAAAAGGCAAATGACCCCGGTTTGAACTTCCTCCAAGTCTTCCCCTTATTGCTCGAAAACCTTTTCTCTAGCCAACTGAGCAACAGTTCAGTTCCACCCCTCCTCCCTCAAACACCACTTCAGTTTCTGACAACTTTCCTGTGTGTTGTGTCTAATGTACACTGTATCTAATGTCTTGAACTGATTCTGGTTACTCATGGCATTTCTAACAGGAGGGATTCTTGACTGGTGTGTGAATAGTTGCCCAAGTTTTCTGCTACTGAAGAAGGGATACTGTAAGTGCGGCTTCATCATTAGCAAGGATTTCACAGCAAGGATATCAAGTTTTCTGAGCCAGATGGCAAGGACTGCTCATCTCTGAAAAGTTTGCCTAAAAGAGAGAATAGAGTGGAGGTTCCCTAGTAACTTTCTTCAATATAAAGATTTTAAGACATAATAGAAGAAGCAGTGCTATTTCTCAGTTTGCTCCTGCATCTTACTGCAGGTACTGACTCCTGCTCTAGTTTTCTAATGATTTCTGTGGTCCTGAAAATCTTCCATTCTAGTTCCTTCAATCACTCACTACTCTTGGTTTATTCTTCCTTTATATTTTACAAAAGAGTGACTAGACTTTAATAGTTTCATGCTCCTATTTGCTTCACAGCCTCCCCTAAAGTATAGTGCCAAACATCTCCTTTTCCCAAATGAGTACCTATGGCTTTTTCACTCTTTCTATCTTCAGGAAACACCTGAAAGAGACACCTAGTCAAAACCTTTTCCATCAGCAGCAAACACCATCAGCTCTACTGGAAACAGATATTGTCTGAAGGAGTTAAAGTGACACAGGATGGAAGCCTGCTTTGTCCTTTATTTTATAAGGTCTTACAAAACCTCTGATAACTGAAATGGGGAATCTCTGCAAGTCCTTGTGAAACTGCATAAATTTAGAACTTAATGAGTTGTAATTAGTGGCACTGTAATGATCTCCATATGTTAGTAAGTCATTTAGTAAGAAATGCAGTTGTTTGCCATTCTGCACTGCACTATGACAAATTAAAATTCAAACCATGCAAGCCTCTGTCTTTCATAGATCTCTTATACAATATGTTTGTCAAGAATGTACTAATATAAAAAGAAGTGCAAAGCAGGATGCAACTGTTCTGTCTTGTTTCCATGTTGCCTCTTTGTACACGAGAGAATCAAGTACATGCATGCCTGGTTCTGTGTTGCAGGAGGTTGAGACCGTCTCGAGGCTTGGATAAAGCACCACTCAGACTATAGATTACCTTCTATATTACAGTACATCCTGAACTTACAAAATAACTACCTTCCAGGGGGAGTAGTATTGTCTAATAGATTTAGTTGTCATGCCTGAAGGTGCTGTATAAATGACAAACAGACCTATGTTTGTATAATCTTCATTACTTTTAACACAGCTCAATATAATTTCACAAAATGTTTCATTTATTTTTATTTCAAAGATTGTGACAGTTAGGATTTTGAAGTACAAGCTGCCATCTGCAATCAATTTATGATCTCTCCCTAGTGCAATTGTGGAAAAAAAAAAAAAAAGAAAAAAAAAAAGAAGGAAAAAAGAAAGAATTATTTGGAGTAAAAAGCATTGAAAAACAAGTAGAATGGAGTAATAGCACATCTGTTTTCGTAAGAAATCATGGAACCTGGACTTTTTTCAGTGTGGTATTTTACTACCACATGGCTTTAATCCTACATCTGGGCCTGTTGTTTTATGAAATATTTCCCACAGATGATGTCAATTATAATTTTTGTCCCGCTCGTCAATTTACGGACTTTTGGAATAAGACAAAATGAAACAACCAGAAAAAGAACAACTTATGTGGTCTACTCTCTGACAAAATTATAGCTGTGTGATACACTTCTAAAATCAATAACTCTGTTAATGATTAGCAGAAAACATTGCTTAGTTTATGAGCAGAGATGTGGCCCGCACTTGCCAGATGTTTGGCTCTGAGTTGCATTCTTGTTTGCTGTGTATTTACCAGCAGATGTTCAGCAGTTTATTTAATACCTCTTGTATGGGCCAGTAGTAGGTCTAAGTCTGTACGACATTTATAAGCCATCTGCCAGCAATACAGGTGGAATGCTTTTATGATTTTTCTCNTTCCAGTGGTGATCTATCGATGAAATTATAGATAAGTCTTAATGGATTTATACAACTATTAGGACATAGTGCTCTTATCTTTATAGGAATACTCTGAAATGTATACTTCAGCAGATGTCTTTTCAACTGTTCTTTAATTACTGTTTTACACTTTTTAAGCTGCAGTATTATATGAATGATCTAATGAAACTCTTTTCCTCAGAGAGACATTCCAGCTGTTTTTAAGTTTAGACCCTGATTTAAGTATGAATGACTTTTCTCATTGGAGTTAATTTTTTTTTTTTTAATTGGTCTTTGAAAGAGGGACCTGGGCAAAGTAAAGATCCAGCTTGCGTTCCTGGCTTTCCCGGAGTTGAGGAGTATTTGAGTTTAGGGTTTATGGTGAACTAGACTTAAATTGTTTCAGTGCATGGGCATGCAAAAATTCCAGTGCTGGTTTTAGCTGGAAATGCTCATGGGGTCTGATCCAAAGCCTATTGAAGTGAAAGACTCTTGTTGACCTCAGTGGTCTTTGGATTGGGTCCATGGAAAAGTGTTTCTATGAAAAGAATGCATTTACTATGGCCCCAGTTCAGCAAGGTATTTGAATATGCACGTAGTGTTTCAACATGTGTATGGTCCTGTTGATATACACACGTGTTTATTATTATGCAAAGACTTGCATATCACCTTGAACTGGGGCCCTCAAGAGCCTCCACCTGTCCAAGTTGAGTGAGGATTTATTCCTTGGTAGGAAATTTGGCCCCAAGCTCTGTTGAGCTTGAGAAACCTGCTCTATAGAAGGGAAACCCATGCAAAAAAGCTTGTTTTCCTGGCTCAAGGCTATCCTGACTGGCTCTCCAGAAGCATAGATGAAGTCGGTAATAAGATATTATCCTGTTCTTAATGGTGTATTGAACTAGACTGTACTTCAAGAAATTGATCCCAGGAGAGACAGTCAAGTGATCACAATCAGGCAAGGCAGTCCCTGGTGCATGATAAACTGCAGATTTGTAAGATATCCGAAGCTAAAGATACCAGTAAATTGCAGAACCACATCACAAGTTGCATTAGCAGATGAATTTGATTTCTATGTTGTGTATTAAGATCATTTGGATATATACATGCTCTTCCTGATTGCTTGCCACAGTATCCAAAACTGATGCATAAGGAACTGCTTTGTCAGTGAATAAAGCCAACCAAGAAAAAAAATTGCTCTTTTAAAGGAAGAAATCAGATGTAGTTGAAGTACCTAAGGGAAAAAGGTAGAAAGAGACATTCAGAAGTATACGGTAATTGGAACAGCCATTGACACTGTCAACATCTACTGCATATGCTGGCTCCAGGCATTGTTGAAATTTTTTATTTGAACTTATTCCTTTCTTTGTCTTTACCCACTTTGTGCCACCCAGTCAACTCCAAATCAGTCTAAAGAGAAAAACTTCAGTCTCCAATGGATACTTTATCGAAAATCGCCTGTTGGAGGTGGGGAAAGTGTCATCTGCTGAAATATTTCTATGATTTATTTATTTTTTTTTTAATTATAGGTATCATCTATGTCACTCTTCACTTAGTTGTAGTTTCCTGTAGAGGAAGATACAAACTTGATGAATCTTTCAACCTCCAATCTCAGTTCAGTCCTGTGGCACAAGTGAGACCTTTGAAGGTGTATTAGACTGTGTACCAGCAGTAATTTTGCCTATGTACGCATCAGTAAGTCTTACAAAAGTGTCCAGTTGTAGTGCTTCTTCATGAGGAAGATTTCAGTAAAATTTTCAAAGACAGCCTCAAAAATGAATCTAAAACTAACTATGCGGCTTTTAGACTTCAATTTATTTAGCTGCCGCAGCTGAAGGAAGGTGCTTTGAGCAAAGTGTAAATGCTTACTGTGAGAAGACAGTGGGATGGTTTCAGTTTGCTGACATGTGGCATCAGAGCTAATGGCTGGTCAAAGTTAGATTTCTTCAGCCTGGAGTGACGGTGAAATTTCATAACAGTGATGTAACCAAGCCCTGGAACAAATTAGGGGGGGGGAAATATTGTTTCATCAGTACTTAAGATCCTCAGAGTGACAATTAGGGACTTGACTGAGTTTTCTACAGACAAGACATCTCCAAAGGCACTTAATACCTAAGGTCTTAGGCTGAGCGGAAGCTTGTGAACTCAGCAAGGGCTCATCAGAGTGTAGGCCTTTCTGGAGGAGCAAGCAGATGATAAACTCCCCAGCATCCAAAACAGATTTAAGTATCTCCATGCAGGTAATGGAGGCAAACCCTACGTGCCTATTTAAAGGATACCAGTGCTTTAATCCAACTACAGAGAGAAATTATCTGGTATGTGTTAGTATTCATTCACTTCTTAGGGAGAACAGGGAGATCTATACTGGTCTCAGTGTGTTCCTAACTCTGTCAAAATGCAAAACTGTAACCAAATCTCATGTTTCAGGGCTTCAGCCTGCAAGACTTGGGAAAGATTTATTGTTTGCTTTCTTCTGAGGCACCAGATTTTTCACAGCTGGAGACATGACACTGGAGGTAGGCCAGTGCTTGGACGTGGTACATAAAATCCGCTTTTTGCAGATGACTGGCTGGTCAAACTGATTTGATTACCAGATCTGGGGGAAAAAAATACCAAGTGATGCAAAAGAAATGATGCAGAGTACAGCATTTTGATTAGAAGGGCAAACCACTGAAGACCCTATGGTATGCGTCCTTAGAAGAGTTACCTAAGTCTACTGACCGAAGTCTCAGTTGTAGTCAGGGCTTCAGGGGTAGATGCTCAAACTCAGCTCAACCATGAGTTCACTGAGATGTCTCCTAGGCCTCTCACCTCTGGCCCTAGGAAGACGTCCAGGTTGGACTTCACTTGCAAGTCCCCATGTGAAGTTTCCAGCACTAACACTCACAGTTCATACTATAGGCATGCTTTGCTCTCTGAGAGTCGTTGCGGCTTTTGGATCTCCAGGGTTATACTGGTTTGCTTTCCTTCTGCTCCATAAATGCTCTGTTTCTCTCCTTCCTCTGGGAAGCAAACCTATTCAAGCTTGCTGTGCAGTTAGGTGTTCATCTTCCTCTACATCTGAAAGCTCCCTTAAGGACCAGAAGAAGCTCTGGGTTCTAGTAACAACATCGTGTGCCGCATAAAGCAAGACTAGTACCTATTTAAATTGGAAAGCATTCTTTTCACTAATACTCAGGCATTGCACTTGATGCCTTGTGAGATGCCAATGACCAGGCTAAATTTTATGGTTTTCCTTTGGCATGACTGACTCAGTTGCTGACAAAGCCTGAAGAAAATAGCAACAGTTGCAAAAATATGTGTAGATTGAGATAGTCAGTGCCAGCTTCAGGACCTGGATGTTCCTTTCAAAACTCATGGAGATGGAGAACCCACATCTTCTAGAATGCTTTGGAAGTCTTATTACTATATCTAACTGCGCTCAGACTTTATGGAAAACTGGAATAATGCTCAGCAGCAGGATCTTTTCAAGCAATTGAAAGAAAATAGCTGTCTTGAAACTGCCTGTTGACAAAAATCATGGGTTTTCAATTAAGTTTACCTTGAAAAAATGCTTGCTTTTCAAGGAAACCTTTTTTCTTGTAACCTGTTTCTTGAAATCCAAAATGTTTCCATCTGATGTGGTGATTTGTTGGTGTCCTGCAGAGTCAGATTCCCATTCATTTATCTAGTGTGTGTCCCCCATCAGGAATTAGGAAATACAACTTCGATGATGCAGCAGCTCTTGTCTGGAAAAGGGGAAATCAGCTGTATCATGGGGCATAAAGGGAAATGAGAGTATAAGATTTGGAATTCCGTATCCCAGAGCACCATGCAGCAGCATTTCCTAATGGAAATATTTTGGGTTTTGGTTGAAATATTTTGGTATTTGAGTTTCAGCCAAAACATCGAAATTTTTCCTTTGAAAAATCGAGTTGAGAACTATTTATTATTTTCATTGAAGTTTTGCCCAGGAAAAATAAAACACTTTCCAACCAGCTCTGCTGAAGATCACAAAAATTGGTCTCTCCTTTTTTTGACCATTTAATCAGCTGTTAGAGAATTGAGATGGATGCTACAGGCATGGAAAATCTTTAAAAGGCGGTGCCTCATAAACCAAAGAGGTTTGTTTGTTAGTTTGTTTTTTAGTACTGCGCTTCAGCTGTGTCAATGAAACGTATATATGAAAACAAAGCATCGAATGTGCTTTCTAAATATGAAATTTGCATGAACACTTATGAAGGTTTGCTCCTTCTGTTTTGCACATGCTACTGTTTGCACGTAGTCTGTGTCAAGATACATACAACACTTCAGCATAACTCATTTACTGAAAATGCTTATGAAAATGTGGACTGTCTCATCTAGAGTAGTTCCTGAATCCCTCTTAACTCTTTGTTTTACCACCGAGGGAAGTGAAGAGAACAGAGTTTGAAGCTCTCAGCCTGCACATTCTTGCAACTTTTACATGATCATGAGAACATACCTAGCCATTTGTGACACCAGCAGATCAGCATAGATAGTGATTTTCTGTGTTCTTTTTGTGCATTCTTTGTACTTTTGAGTATCATTCAAAATGTACATTAGATACAGAAAAGCCTAAAATATGAACATCTCTCCCTGTTCACTATGAGTCAGTTTGCTACTAATACAAGGGTACTTAGCAGAGTTAAGAGTAAGCCACTCACACACACCCTGATACAGCCTACAGAAAACATGATATTGACTTGCCTAGTTTACTTACTGCTCTACATTTAAGAGTGAGCCAAGAAGGCAGCAACTGTGTGTATATGCACTCCTCTGGTGTATTGTTTTGTATCCTGTAAAGGATACAAACACTTTCAAATAGCCTGCACTTCTCTAAGTATAAAGTTTCTTCTTGAGTTTCTGTTGTCAAGAGATGCAAGCAGTCGCAGCTGAAGAGAGGGTTCTTTAAGGGAAAAGCTTTAGAAGCAGCTTATCTTTGTGGAGAAGTTATGAGTGGAACTGTAACTGTGTAACTTGTACAGCTGCAGGTACTTTCTGCACAAACTCATTCCACACTAAGTCTTTTTCCACCTAAGGCTTGTCCCCAACGTACAAGGAAGAACACTAATTTTTCAAAACTATGATGATATGTTGGGTTCATGCCATTGATAATTATGGGCTATATAAATCCCCATTGATAATTATGGTCTATGTAAATCCCAAGACAAGGTTAAAGCTATCCTCAAGGCACCCTAACAAAAAATTGTGTCACAAAGATTCCCCTTTTGGAAGATGGCTGGTTATTATAGAGTTTTACCTAACAAAGCAACAGCATTTCATCGTCTGATCGATCTGCTGCACATGATAATGAAGTGTTATCCTTCCACACATGCTCACAACAATACAAAGGCAGAAATGCTATCTGACTGTCCAAGTGGTTTCTGTGCACCTCTGCCTGCATTGTGACATCTTCCCATGAGAAAGATGCAATCACTTCTGACATGGTAGAAGATCAGACTGCAAGGCCTCTTGCCTTTAATTTTAAGTTTCCTTTTTGTAGTACAGAACCATTGCAAAGCTGGTAGAAAATACCTGACATTCAACTAAAGTGTTAAGGAAGCCTGTAACTCTGATAACATGAGAAAATGCTCTACAGTCATGATAAATCACCAGCTCCTCCTTGTTATCCTCAGCAAAGGGCTATTTGCTGCATGTGTACAGTGACTAGAGGTGGAAATATTCTATTGTCAAAAAGTTACAAGACAGACAAAAATGATGGTATTTTTTTCTGACACCAGTGGTAAAGAAAGGAAAGGTACAGATCTGGAGAAAGGTAAAGCATCCGGGGTTGTGCAGCTTTTGAGCAGTGATAGTAACAGAAGCCAGCATGCCCAGTAAAGCTCAGATTATGCATCTTATGAAAACTGTGTACAAGCTATTTGAGACTTGTAAAAATGGAGGTCCGTACTAGGAGTTTTGTAGTGAGTAAACAGTGATATGGAAATGCAGATAAATAAATGGAGGAAAGGGCCAAATAGTGTCAGAGTGGTTAGACACAAGTCCAAGCATAGCTCTCTGTATTTGGGAACTGATGTAGACAGTGTGAGAGCAGTTACAAGATGTGTATAGATGCATCTACTGCATGCTGAGGCAGCTCAGATGAAATCACTTAGTGATTTACCTTCTTAAGGATCTCAACTTGCTTTCTGCTCTGTCAAACACCTTGCACCATCTCTTTTGTGTCTGCTATAAATGGATTAAGTGGCAGGTATATCCTAACACCTGTGTCATGGGATCTGCTGTAGAAATTCAGTAATGTTGTTACAAATACAACCTATGAACATGCTGTCATGCTAAATTAATCCCCTCCCTGGACTTGCTGAAGTATAATCCGCAGAGAAATACTAGGTTTCTTGATTGTTTTCTGCATCTTGTCTTAGAAAAGAGACTTGCTGAGCACAAATAATTGCAGTTTCTAGTAGGATTCTTGCAGAGGAGAAAGGTCCTAGAGATAATTTGAGCAACTCTCTCAGACTTATCCTCTGAGAATTTAGAATTGGCATTGAAAATGGGTGTTGTTTGCAACACCAGCAATCAGGCATAGTTTCAAAAGGAGTATCTACATCACCGTCATGTCTTCAAGGCATAATCATGGTAATGTGAGTGAATCTCAGCTGTGAGTGACCAAATGCTACAGAGAAGGGTTATTGTTGGAAAAGGTCTATTAAGTGCAGACAGTTTTGGATGCCTTTTAGATATTATTTAGATAGAAGTCACAATCTACCCCCTTAGAATTAATTTGAGGAAGAAAATTTAATGATGTAACTTTTCATTTTCCCATTAGGACATGAGGAAAATGTAGAGCAGGTAATAGCTGAACTCAACAGCTTCACCTGGATCATAGCTCCTCTGGGACTCTGCCCTGTGCTTCTGAAATCAACTGGAGCATTGCTGCATGTGTACCTTCGCATAGACACAGCCATTCCAGTGTGAATCGTAGCAGCCTGAGCATAAGTTTGGTGATTTTAAGTCTGTGATCTCTCTCTTTTTGCTCTGATTTCCTTGTCACACCTTGTAAAGGAAAAACAAGAATGAAGCGTCCTTGCAAAATAAAATTTGAGAAGAACAAAGGAAGGATGGGGGTCCCTGCAAAACAAGATAAAGAAAAATCTGAGAAGAAGAGTTTAAGTCACAAGGATCTGGTTAAACAAACTTATCTTGCAAGTATATGGCAGGAGATGCTAGCTTAGCACCTACGTGTAAATCTTGTTTGCTGGGCAGAATAAAGAGTGATAGACTTTACAGGATACAAAGATAGTTGTAGTTGGGCAAAGCAACAAACTGAGACCAGTTTACAAAAGTATGTATAAACAAAGGAAATGAAGGGAGGGTACCTACTTGGGGGATGCGCTGTAATAGGTGAACAGAGAAGAATGTGAACTCCGAGTACCTCAGCCAGTGGGGAAAGGGGGAAAGGCTCACTAGTGTTGGGGTACAAGGAAAAAGAGGGACTGTGTCCCCCAGTACTTGAGACATTCCACAGGGCTGTGCTCCCGTGGATTCTCCCTTTATTTGAGTAAAGAAAGCTGAAGACTCTCCTCTGTCTCTTTTCAGAGTAAAGATGATTGAGCAAGCTTATTGGAGCAGAAATTTTCCTAACACCTTATAATCACTAAAACTGCCTTTTCTTTTAGTTTCTCTGGGTTTCTTCTCAGTACTCAAAATTAAGCTCCCTCTGCTTGCCCTTGTTGCCTTCCCTGGACACTATGCTTTTGAAAAGGTTGCAGTACGACAGATGTTACAAGCAACATCAGGATACCTTAAATTTCCCTTTGGTTAATCTTATGCAACTAGTACATTTTTCGGGAGAAAAAAACCTCTTTAATATAGTCTTCAACATTTAGTATTTAGCAAACTGCATCTAAGGTTCTTAGCATTTTTCTTACTGTTCTATCAACTCTTTCAGTAATTTAGCTTTCTTATGTTTCTGGATAGACTTTCTTTTCCTCTACTTGTCTTTCCTGAATAATGCATCTTCTTTATTGATATTCCTGTCATGTGAGTTATTCCATTATATCTGTTATGCCAATTAACCTATTATTTTGGTTACTAATACTTCCAGTTCTTTCAGTTTCCCAAACTACTTGCATGAATATGCGGACATCAGCAAATCAGCCCTCCTTTTTCCCTTTCTGTCTCTTCTATAACCTTGTTATCACTACCCACATTCCCTTTCCAAGGGTTAGGCTTTTTTCCAGGTCACCCTGTTCTCCCTGGTTACGCTAACTACTTCAGCAGTCAGTTATATACACATAACCCTATCCAGGCAACCTCTTCTCTGAACTATGCTGTAAACTTTTTTGTCTGATAGTTGTTTCCATTTATATGCATTGTTGGGAGAGACTGAAGAGTCTGAGGAGGAAAAGTGAATTGAGGAATGAATGAGCCTGCGAGCTGAAGGAAAATATGGGGATGTTGGGCGGGGAATGTTAGAACTCAAAACAGCCTGCATGCTGCCTTAGGGAAACTATAGTTCAGTGTTAACTGGTGTTTGTGATTATTTGTTAGTGTTGCTGTGAACCATTACCACCACTGAGTATGTCTGCTAGTAGGTCTAGGAGATTTTATAGTCTGTCTTGCACCTAAATTATTGCGAGTGACATAGAACCCCTTCAAACGGGGCATTTGCTAGAAGACTAGCGCTAATGACGTGGGTGGTCTGGGGATTACTAAAGTGACTTTGACTCATTTTAATTTTCCCTTTTATGTCTACCTGTGTGGCCTTACAGGAAGGAGAATAATGAGGGAAGCACTCGTTAAATGTGGAAAAGGGGTCTAGTTACTCATTTTCAGGTGTGTCAGCATGCGTAGATCCTATATGGAAAAGTCAATGTATAAATGAAGGGAAAAATATGGTAAACGTGAAAGTTTGAAATTCTGCAAGTCTTGCACCTGCTTTGTAGTGTGACATGTGACAGGCAAAGAGGAAAATTGGCAGAACGATGCCAATAAAACAGTTGAGACCTAAAATAGCGGTGAGAATTTTTATGTATCAACAATCCCTGTACCACAGGAGTTTGCTAACTGCCAGGAGTTACGAGAGCTAATAAGAGAGGCTTTTTGAAGAGGGTTTTCTGCATTTTTAATATGTGCATGACCTCCATTACTCTAGTAGAGAAGCTCCAGACAGTACTACTTACATTCTTCTTCAGGTATTTTGGTTTGGAATCACCAGTGCTTCATTTTCTCTGTTGCAAAATGATGTGCAAAAAAATGTGGAAAGGCGGTTTGTCCAAGATCACGGAAGCAGGCGTCTGTAGGTGTCAGAAGTTCCTGACACTGACCAGCTGAGCCACATCCCGGTCACTATTTGCTGCTCTCCCATGCCCTGTCTGTCCAGGATGGTCAGGGGGCTGGCTCGCTTTAGTCCCACTGATCATTCATAATTCATTGCATGCTGCCTAATTCAGATCTCTCTAAAGCTGCAGATGTCACCCACTTGCTTCTGTGTTTGTGACAAGCATGCTGGGCCCTCTGAATGCTGCTGAAGTAAAGATATAAGATTCTTGGGCATATATTCATTGCATGTGTTTCCATCAGTGCTTCTCCTAACTTTGTGTAAAGGACCAGTCATGAGTATCACATTTAGTATTAGAGGGAAGTTAGTTCACAGTTTGCAGGTCATGACTAGTAATAACAGAGAGTAGCATCCCCAAATAATGTACATCCTTGTCCATGTGCAAATGTTTTCACATTTTTCACGTAGATCAGTTTCACTGCAACAACATTAACCTACCTACATTTTATGAGTCCACCTGCACTACCTATCACTTTTAAAGCTCCTCTTTACCACAGTGGTGCAGAATCAGGCACCTTCAGCAAAGAGAGACACTGGCTATGGCTATGATTATTTCTGTGTGGAAATGCACCAGCAGGTAACACAATAAGCGAACACATGGTAGGAAAATTGTCCGGTCCACAAAAGAGATCCTGGATGACATTAAACAAATGGCCCAAAGTAGCTTTAGAAAGGGTTTCATGCATCTTGGGCTGTTAGCTGTTTTATGTTTCCTGTCTGGAATGAAGAGAGAGACAGGGCAAAGGAGTTGGGGCCTTGTTTATGCTCATGTGTTTATTGTATCAGAGACATTTAAGTGGGAGGATATGACAGGTTTTCAAGGGATGAAGGTATGACTCAAAACCAGGTGCAGCTTGTTTTCCTTGAAATGCATCACTTGCCTGTTAGACAGCAGCCAAAACAAATCTTGGCAAAGTTGGCATTCTTCTTACTGTAAATGAACAGCATCTCAGCTTGTTATTGTTATTTTACAAATACAACAGATGTTGCTGATTTCTGCTCGATAACCTGCTGTTTAAGGGGAGACATTTAACTTACACACACAGATAAGTAGGCTGCTGAACCAAATTCATCCCAGGTGTAACTGCAACTCTTTCTTTGGCTCCTAAACTACAAATACTTATCCTAAATCTTACTAGAATTGGACAGGTTTTACTGTATTCTTCCTTAAATAATGGATTTTGAGGTGCGTTTGCTTCAAGGAGTTGAGCTTTTTTCTTTGCTTTTTTCTTAAGTTCCAATAATTCTAGTGACTTCTAGCTGCACTTGCTGAGGTTTAAATGACATAGTAAGTACATAAAAACATAAATCTAAATTTCATATTCTTTGAAAAGTAGACATTGTACTGTGGACATGCCAGAAACCTAGGTCACAAATGGGAATTCAACCTGTTAATTCTTCTGTACTATGCAAGGTGAAAAAAAAACACATCAATGCAGGAGGAATTCACTTGGATCATAAATATGTTTTAGAAATCCGTGTCCTTCGAGAGATTAAATTCACGTGGTCTGTTTAAGTAGCACTCAAGCTACTTTAATGTTTTTGCATTTAAACTAATGAAAAACTGTAGACCTTAAGTGAAGTTTTGGAGGGAAAAAACAATAACTCAATGCCCTAATTTTCCTGAGGAGTGGATTTTGAATCCAAGGGAACAGTATTTTCAGGTAACCTGCTAGCGTTGAGTGCTGCATGCAGCACAGCAGATAAGATCTGCTACAGAATTTAAAGATATTTGAACACTCCCAACTTTTTTGCATGCTTCCAGAGAGAGAAATACCACAGACCTGAGGTTATGGGTGTCTGTGTGTTGGGTTTGCTCGGAGGGAACAAATTTGTCCAGTCACCCCACTGCACTGAATCATTATTTCCAGAAATGTTACCTCCTGAGTCAGTCAGTTAGTAATTTGGGGGTATCCACAAGCCTGTGCCTGTAGGTGGGTATATAAGTACCCACTCACACCTAGTGTAAATACCACTGGCCGAATAACCTTTGCATGAACTGCTGTGCAGTAATCCTTTAGGAGCTCAGGAGTTGATGTTGCTTCAGTGGGCCTTTAGTTATGCTAAAAAACTGTCCCCCAGTTGCTCTCATCCATGAATGGAGAGAGTTTCACTAACTTGCAGTTTCATAATCAGAGTTATAATAATGGTTTTACAATTATTTCACATTCCTTCGCCAACATAATTCATCAAAATGTCATGCAGATTGTAGCACCAAATTACATTGCTTGCTGTTGTATATTTTTGAAGCTTTGTTACTTCTCAGAAGAAATTACAGCAGAAAGGATGTGTCTTTCAGTGTGGCTTTGTAAATGAGGAAGATATGCTGCCACTCCTGCTGCTGGTTGCCACATCCGTTTTATTGCTGCATGTGTTTAAAAACACATACCATAGATGAGGGAGTTTGGGTTTGTTTGTTTTTAAGTGTTATTTATTACTGCATACTCCAGCTGGTATGGTATTTAATGCTAATGAATCATAGAATGGTTTGAGTTGGAAGGGACTTCTAAGATCATCTAGTTCCAAGCACCCCGCTATAGGCAGGGGCATCTCCCTCTAGACCAGGTTGCTCAAAGCCCCATCTAGCCTGGCCTTGAATGCTTCCAGGCAGGGGGCACCCACAGCCTCTGGGCAACCTGTGCCAGTGTCTCACCACCCTCACAGTAAAGAATTTCTTCCTGATATCTGGTTTAAATCTACCTTCTTCTGGTTTAAATCCATTTCCCCTCATCCTGTTGCTACATGCCCTCACAAGAAGTCCCTTCCCGTCTTTCCTGTAAGACCCCTTCAGGTACTGGAAGGTCACTATAAAGTCTCCTCAGAGCCTTCTCTTCTCCATGCTGAAGAGCCTCAACTCTCTCAGCCTGTCCTCACAGGGGAGGTGCTCAAGCCCTCTGATCATCTCCTCTGGACCCACTCCAACTGCTTGATGTCCTCCTTGTGTAGGGGGGCCCCAAGACTGGATGCAGTACTCCAAGTGGGGTCTCATGAGAGCAAAGTAGAGGGACAAATCACCTCCCTTGACCTGCTGGTCACACTTCTCTTCATGCAACCCAGGATATGGTTGGCCTTCTGGGCTGCAAGCATACATTGCTGGCTCATGCTGAATCTTTCATTAGCTGACACTCCTAAATCCTTCTCCTCAGGGCTGCTTTCATGCCATTCTCTGCCTAGCTGGTATTTGTGCTTGGGATTGCCTTGACCCAGGTGCAGGACCTTGCACTTGGCCTTGTTTTACTACATGAGGTTGGCATGGGCCCATCTCTCAAGCCTGTCCAGGCCCCTCTCGATGGCATCCCTTCCCTTTAGCTTGTCAACTGCACCACTCAGCTTGGTGTCATCTGCAAACTTGCTGAGGGTGCACTCAATCCCACTGTCCAGGATGCTTACAAAGATGTTAAATAGCACTGGTTGCAGCACTGATCCCTGAGGAACACTGTTCTCCTCTTGGACATTAAGCTGTTGACCACAACTGTCTGAGTGCAATCATCCAGCCAATTCCTTATCCGGCGACTGATCCATCCATCACATCCATTTTTCTCCAATTTGATGACCAGGATGTCATGCAGGACAGTGTCGAACACTTTGCAGAAGTCCAGGTAGATGACATCAGTTGCTCTTCCTTTATTCACTCACACCGTAACTCCATCATAAAAGGCCACCAAGTTTGTCAGGTGTGATTTGCCCTTGGTGAAATCATGTTGGTTATCACCAGTTACTGATCTTTATTTTCCATGTGCCTTAGTAGGGCCTTCAGGAGGATCGGTTCCATGATCTTGCCAGGCATAGAGGTGAGACTGACTGGCCTGTAATTCTCTGGATCTTTTTTTCCCTTCTTGAAAATGGGGGTTATTTTTCCCCTTTTCAAGTCACCAGGAACTTTTCCAGACTGCCATGATCTTTCAAATATGAGAGATAGTGTCTTGGCAACTTTGTCCATCAGTTTCCCCGGAACCTGTGGATGGATCTCGTCAGGTCCCATGGACTTGTGCATCTTCAGGTTCTTTAGATGGTCTCAAGCCTGATCTTCACCTACAGCAGGCAGATTTTCCTTCTCCCAGTTCTTACCTTTGCTTTCTGAAACTTGGTTGGGGCAGCTAGAGCCCTTGCTGGTGAAGGCTGAGGCAAACAAGTCATTGAGCACCTCAGCTTTCTTCATATCCCTAGTGACCAAGTCTTTAGTTTCCTTCTGGAGAGGGCCCGTATCTTCCCTAGCCTTCATTTTATCACTGATACACCTGTAGAATTTCTTATTCCCCTTTATGTCCCTGGCTAGATATAATTCTGTCTAGGTTTTAGCTTTCCTAACCTGACCCTGGCTGCTTGGATAGCTTTTTCATAGTCCTCCCAGGTAACTCATTCTTGCTTCCACTCTCTATAGACCTTGTTTTTGTGCCAGTGTAAGTGCAGGAGCTCCTTGTTCATCAACGGAGGCTTCCTGGCCTTCTTGACCACCTTCTTCTTGCCCACATTAGTTCTGGATGTGGAGGAGATGGTCCTTGAATACTGGCCAACTTTCTTCAGGTCCTCTTCCCTCCAGGGCTTTATTCCATGTCACCCTGCCAAGCAGTTCCCTGAGGAGGTCAAAGTCTGCTCTCCTGAAGTCCAGAGTGGCAAGCTTGCTGCACACCCTCTTTGATGCCTTAAGGATCTTGAACTCCACCATTTTGTGGTCACTAGAACCAAGGCTGCCCTTGAGCTTCACAGTACTCACCAGCCCCTCCTCACTGGTGAGGTCAAGGTCCAGCATAGCACCTTTTCTCATGGGTTCCTGTATCATTTCAAAGGACAAGTTATTGTCAACGCATTGCAGGAACCTCTTTGATTACTGGTGCCCCGCTGTGTAGTCCTTCCAACAGATATCAGGGTGACTGAAGTCTCCCATGAGGACCATCTTTTGTGAACATGAAGCTGCTCTTATCTATTTCAGAGGGCCTCATCCACTTGGTCTTCCTGGCCAGACAGCCTGTAGCAGACTGTGATGCCTGCTTCCCCTTCCTTCCCTTTAACAGTAACCCATAAGCTCTCTGTCAGCTCCTCATCCATCCCCTGATGGAGCTCCATGGACTCCAGCTAGTCATGGATGTAGAGGGCAACACCCTCTCCCCTTCTCCCCTGCCTATCTAAAGAGTTTATACCAATCTGTTCCTACATTCTAGTCTTGAAAGACATCCCACCATGTCTCAGCAATGCCAGTGACATCACAGCAGTGCCAATGATATCATAGCCCTGTAAGCACGTGCACATCTGTAACTCTTCTTATTTGTTTCCCACGCTCCATGTGTTAGTGTACAGGCATTTGAGTTGGGCTCCCATTGAGGCTGATTTATCAATTGGTGTTGCCTGCACTTTATGTGCCGTCTTCCTGGACTGTGATTCAGCTCAAGGTGCAGGACATCCATTGCCTTCATCAACCTTGAAGTGGGATAGGTTGAGGATCCCCTCCCCCAGTGACTCTAGTTTAAAGCTCTCCTGACTAAATTGGGAAGCTTGTTGCCAAAACAGAGAATGGTTTCTGGACTAAAGAGCTTTATATAGTCAGCAGACATGGCAGGCAGACAGTATGTTGGAAAATACTATTAGCTCAATTTTATTAATACACAGAAGTCTTAGAATAGGAATTAAGCAACTGGCCAGCAAGTGACGCAGAAACAAACGTGGCAGAAGTAGGAGCTGATATTAGAAGTGAGGTGAAACTCAACAGTTTACATGAAAACAGTCACCACTTTCATGCTTTTTGTACTGAGACTAGATTTTGATACATTCTGGTGAATTTCTAATAGGCCAACAGCAATCAATGCCAGAAAGGGCCTTGTGGCACATATATCCAGTCATGCTGGATATGCTAACAGAAAAACAAGTCAGCCAAGTAGAAACTTTCTTTTTAAAATTCCTAAGCAGCCTCCAGAATACCTGATCCTAACACCTTTGCTTCATTTATTGGCTTGTTGCATTGTGCTGTGCTCACTGCTCAGCATTTGAGCACCTTTATATCATCAGTGATATCCTTTGAGATCTCTTCAGGAGAGTGATATAAAGCTCTGGATTCACCTTTGTGTACTGAGTGACTAACTGGTTTTTTAAGATTTGTCTCTCTAATCTCTAACTTATCCCGGTGTGTTCTTGCCTTTGTTGATCTCCTTAAGACAGTAAAGTTTGAAGGAAGATGTACTTGTACGGTTGCTCTATTTTGTTAACTCCTTCTTTGCGTGCTCTTTGTGAACAGAAGTTTGAACTCTATATTTGGAGTGGGAAAAGTGTTGATTCTTGCAGAGATGTTGAGCTTCCGGCCCTCTGGAAAGCCACAGACACTGCTACTGGAGCTGCTCTAGGCACCAGCGCCCAATGCACCCAGCTAGAGTTCCTTGTTCAAAATCAAAATGTAACCAAGCAGGTTTGGGGTAACTACAAAGTGACCTGGCAATTTGGTTGTGGCAAATCTTCTTCCTCTCTTCTGTGACTAATTTGGCTATTTTCCCCTACCCTCCTTGCAAATTTATAATGGCTTCCCAAATCTCTTTCTCCCTGTTGCTTCTTACTGCCAAACCAATTAAGTTTGTGTTAACTCATTTCCATTATTCTGGATAGCTTCTCTTCTAGTCTTCTTGTGTGTTGGTGACTTCCTCCTTTATCCAAAGACTGAGATGTTGAGGCTGACTGTATAAACTAGAAGATGTCCTCTTCATCCCCAAGATATTCTTTGGTGCCTAGGACTCTCAGAAATAGCTATTGTCCTCTTCTGTACCTTTATTCCAGTTGTTTCCGGGCTCTGGAAGCTGCCTTTGTCAGACTGAGATTTTTGCATGAACTCAGTGTCCGTGTTGCAAAATATGCTTCCATGAGCCATACTGCGCAGATGGCAAACAATAGCCATCTCCTGCCAGGGAGGAAATCCATTTGTCATTGTTTCATCATCAGTCCCCATTGTGTTGCTTTCAGACAGACCCATTTATCAAGACAAGTTCCAAAGTGCTGGTGTTTAGCAGGGATACTGCACAAACCCTGTCTGTTTAAATGCAAGTCCTCCCACTGTGGTTTCTATTATTGCTCATATTTCTGTTACAAGGATGTCTAGAAAGACCATCTGAGGTCAACAGCCAGTTTGCAAGGGGTGTTTAGTTTTGATCCCTGAGTTGAGTGAGTTGTTCAGAATCTGAAACCTTTTTCCTGACAGCCTCTTCAGTCTAAGTGAGAATGGATGGCTTTTAGGATGGCTTTTATTTAGTCAGCTGAAGTAGGATGTGAGCTTGTATGCACCACTCTCTATGTGTTACCCACCACACCTGCCAAATACTCATACTGAGAGGAACCCATCTTAATGGATCTTGGAACCTTTGTGGAAATGGCAAGACAAAGGTGTGGAAAAGAGCAAAAAGACATCCTTGTGTTTGCCAAGGTAATAGCAGGGATTCAGAAACTGGAATTTGAATTCTTCTTTCAGTGGATTGCTCACTTATGAATCCTTTCTTTTAAGACTGGATTCACTGATGTTGGTATACTGATATCTGCAGAAAAATACATGCTTTGAAGGAACTTCTCTGGTCAAGTAGACAACCTTCAAAGCACAGAGCATAGGACTGGGTCCTGTGACTCCAACAGATAAGGAAAGCAGTGCTCAGTATCAGGTGGCTGTGTCACTAGACCCAGGACTGATGCAGAATGCCCCAGTATGTGAGGAGGACTGGTGGGTACTGCAGTGTCTGTGTCATCATCCCAAGGAATCTGCCCATCGGCTAGGGGCAGGGCCGTGCGCTGAGCTGTGAGCCAGAATGGTTCTGTCTAGATGAACCCAACACAAGTCTTTGGACTTGCAAGCCTCATTTGTTTAGATTTGTGGCATTATCAGCCAGATTTTGCTATTCATAAGGTAGCAGTAAGTATTTACCTGCCATGGGAGGCTCAAAAAGAGACTAGGAACTGGTTGGAAAAAGTGTCCTTGAGATGGCAACAGCAGCCATAGAAGCAAGATGAGGTATTAGAAGAATATTATGTAAGAAATCTAAAGGCATTCAAATTGGGGTAACCTGAAGTCATGAGAATGCAGCTGGAAGAGTGGCTGTGGAGTTCGTCCATAAAGCCAAAATGTGCTGGAGTGGGAGGGTTTATCCAGAGACTGAAGCAAGGATCAGTCCAAGACTGGGGGTTATCTAGAAACACTGGTGTGGGAACACTGTGTCAGAGACACTGAACTAGGGGGTTTCTGGCCAGGGTGTTTAGTGAGGGAGTGTTCATAACAGTAAGCAAGCGGATGCTGCTAATCAGAACAATATGGAGGAGGGAAGTATCCTTCATACTGGTGGGTTTTTCTTTTTCCTTTCTTTTCCCCTCTCCTCTCCCTCCCCAGAATGTGTATCATCTTCTGTATGAAGGCCTGTGGATGTAGCTTGGTGTACTGAAAGCAACGAAGATAGGCTGTGTTACAAAAGCTGAGGATATAGCACATATAGACCTAATTATGCAATCTACAAATTAAAGAAGAGCTCTGCGTACCCGAGAAATCACAGAAAGGTTTAGTGTTTCACCAGGAAGCTGACAGCACCGCAGTGGACCACAATTAAGACTTTAAAATATGTAACAGCATTTTTATGACATCAAAGTCCTGTCGCCACACAAAGCAATGTTTATGAAAAGATCCTGCTCTTCACCCTACAATCATGATGTACATATTGGCAATAAGGAAGTCAGCAATAGCTATTTACTGCTCTCCTGCAGCTGTGGACTTATAACTCAGGTCCTTAATTAAGTAGAAGCTGGGCTAACCACGAAGCACACCACAGTGCCTTAAAATGGCTTTCATATTGCGGAAATCTGGTGTTTGGTTACTCCAAAGAGTGGGTTTTTTCCCCTTGAAAACTATATTTGCACATTCAGAAATAATTATCTGAAGATTTGAAAAAAATGCTGTCTTGATGCACCATGAGATCTAAAGAGCTTTTCATGGAAAGCTCTTAAAAAAAAAATCCCACTCTGTATGGGAGATATCGACACCAGCCCCAATTTTGTCATTAATTGTGAGCGATTGTTAGCAAAGAAACTAGTCATGCTGCACAAAAGACATCACAGCGTGTGTGTAAATCTGCATAACCTAATTGACTATCTTGGGAACGTGATATTCAGCTGCAAAAACCCACTTTTCACAAAACAAAAAAGTTAAAAAGGAATGCCGCATCATTATGTTCTTTAAATATTACAGGAACTGCAGTAAGAGCATCTTGGCAGAGACAAGCCTACATCATTAGTTCCTCTCCTGGTTGCTTTTAGGTTTTTTCGTTCCACATGGCCTGGCTTGAGAGGACAACAAATAGGCCTTTTGCATCTGTACACGTTTATTAGTGGATTTTATCGTTGGACATCAAGGAAATTGAGTCTCATCTAAAGGTTTATGACTGTACACATCTGTGGATTTTACTACCCTGCTTTCAAACAAACAAACAACAGCAGCAGAAAATTATTTTTGGAAAGTACCGTTTAAGATTTAATAATCATTTGATGTTCAGAGAGGTCCTTGCTGTTTGTTCAAATGTTTGCTGAACATTTGGTGAGTGCTTTGGTTATTAGTAGAGGTACATGTGTAGGAGGCTGGAGGCAGATAGTCAGACTTGCTTCTACCTTGCATGAAAAGGTGATCTGTATAATTACACCTTTCTCTCTAGCCCCAGAATAGCTACCTTCTTATGGATCATGTTTAGAGACAACCTGTCATGGGGAATAACCACTTTAGTACATACAAAAATTCTGCTTCTAACTGATGAAACACAAAGGAGTTGCAAAGGAGAACTGGGGAATAATATTGCTCTGTGCTTCTCTTGCTCTACTTTAAGTAAGATTTCAACACATTCTAACTTTGCTGTTGGGCTACAGAGAGGCTGAAATCTAGCAAAGTAGAACAAGGGCCAAACTGTCTGCATGCTGTACTCATTTAAATTCCTGACGAAAGCAGGGGGTGAAAGGATTTGTTCAATATTTCCTCAAAATCAAAGTCCTGCACATCTCCTATGACAGTAACTTCACACCTGGCTATAGTTTGAGCTGTCATATTTAAAAATAAATAAATAAAATCAGAATCCCAAAGCAAATCTTGGAAGCAGAAGCTGGGTGTAAAATGAAAGGGTATATGCCTCATATTTCAAAGGGCCTTAAACAATAATTCTGAGTGAATTGCTGTCTATTCTTAATGCTATGTTTATTTAGAAACCTAAAGATAACAGCTTAAATCCAGCGTTCTTAAATGTTCTGCTAGTAATAATTTGGCATTCAAACATCCTAGTGCGTTTCATTGGAAAAGGACACTCCAAGGTGAAAATTGAGATTGTAAGCTAATGGAGCCTGTTCTGATTAAATGTGTTTTGTTTGTGAGTATTTTAATATTAACATGAAGGACGACTGGAAGCTGATTTTTAACTTAATTATTTTCAGACTGGGGAAATGGATGAGGGAGGACTTTTGCCTAAGAGTAGATTCTTACTATCTATCTTACACAATAGATGATATATCATCAAAACAGCTTCAACCTACTTTATTTCAGCTTGCAAGTGTTTCAGCTGAGATTCTCTTTTTCAACTGAGAGACTGAGCAGTATAAAAAGCCTGAGAAAATGGTGTTGGTCATTGTTTTGTAGTGAGGAGGCAACACTCTCAGATCACCTTACAGACCAATTTTTACTCTCATGTGTGTCGATGTATTTGCTTTGAGACAGACTTTCATACACCAGACCACGGATAAAGACCCTGGAGAAGGTGGAGAAAGAATGATTGTTCCTTGGCATTTCCCATGCGAAATGGCAAATGAAACACAAGGGCAGCGGATTCAAGTCGAGCTGAAGGAAATGGCTCTTTGCACAACAAAATACATTGAACTGTGACACAGCAAAATAAATTGACCTGTGACACATTGTCGACGTAAATTCATATGGACTCAGAAAGTCACTGGACAAGTTAAAGAAGAAAATTGCACTGAGGTCTGGTGAATGCAATGGGTGACACCTCTGAACAGTGATTTGTGTGTGTGTGTGTGCGTGTGTCTAGGAGAACATTAGGAGAACATTCCATGGAAGCATTACAACAGAAAACAGCATGTCACTCACATTTTCACTGTAAATCTTTTTTATTTGGCTACCCTAAGACAGGTTGCTGGGCTTACATGGTTCGTCCCGAAAGAGGACACTTTCCTTCCTACCTGCTGTGATCACAATGGTCTATTCTGAGTCCCACTTCAGGACAAATGCCACGTTCCGTCTCAGTCCTATGCGACCACCAGAAGTCTGGAGCATGGCCAGGGCCTCCATACAGACCTCCCAAGTCCATGTGCTGTAGCCTGACCTCAAGATCAGATTGCACTGTCATTGTTCTGTTTAAACGGGATTGTCTGCATAAAAAGAGAGCTGCATGAAGGACTAAAATAATAATCATCTTAAAGACATTTAGCCATGGGGCCCTGCAGGAAGCCCTAAGAGCAAGTCTGCAGGATAGAGAATGGAACAGTATTTATGCCTTTTGGTGTGTTGTTGCAGCCAGCTATTTGACAGTTATGTAAAAGCAAAGTTTAGAGAAACGGTTTCTTGCTGGGAAGAATAAATGTATGTTTTTTCTATACCACACAGTGCAAGTGAAACTGCTGCAGAGGTGAAGAAAGCCTGTGGCAGTCCTTCTGCTCAGTCATTTGTAAGCCTTTGAATGAGTTCCCAATGTGAATTGTTACTCCACTCTGCAGTGGGCTACTTCTTGGCCAGCTCAAAGAAGCCCCAGAAAATATTGCACCCATATGCGCTTTTTTTTTTTTTTAACATTCTCATTAACTTTATAAAACCCACAAATTTGGACCATCTGTCCTATAAATGTTTCTAAACTACACCAAGATGAAAAAGCTGTTCTAGCTTTTTGATATAAGCGGTCAGCAAACCAAACACAAAACCAGAGCAAAGCAAATATTTTCTTGTCATACATGCTTCCCAACCGTGACGGATGAACTGTTATTTTTGATATGTATTTGGATCCAAATTTTGGAGAGAAATGCCTCCTAGATATATGCACTTAACACTAGACCAGTTTGATACGAGGAATTCTTGTTGGAGAGGGAGAAATAGAGGGAAAGTTGCACCACATGCTGCCCGTGGACTGTATTAAACAAGCTGTTTCTTCAATTATATGTCTTCCAACTGCCCTGTTGACTGCTATAACAAAGCCATCTAAGGCATGGATTGTGTCAGTCCAGTCTCAGGTAAAGTGTTCACACTTCCTTCAACCCATCTCTCTCTTGGTTGTTAATCCAGGAATATTTATTGTCCCCACATGAGACTCCAAGGTGTGGTTGGAGCATGATAATGAAGAGAGGCTGTTTGCAGGATGTGGCTCGCAGGTGGGAATAAGACCATGTCCTTGTTCACAGGCAAACTCAACAGCAACCCATGTGTTGAGAAAACCTTCAATAAAGTGAGTGGTAGAATGTGGAAATCTCACTTGAGATCCCTTTTCCTGGCGTTACCATGGACACAGCAAATACCCAGCTTAAACTCTCCAGGAATTGGAAGGCACTGTTTAAATTGTACACTCTGCTTTGGAATTTACAGCTAAGTGGAAAAAGAGAAATCTGTTCTGACTGTGTCCAACTGCCTTTTTAAGTTCCTCTGCTTTTGATACATTACTGCTTTGGAGGCCAGATCTTCAACAAAATCCTGGGTCAAGAACACCTTGTTTTGTAGGATGCACTCTGAGTTTATATGTAAAGATATTCTTCCCTGTTTGCTTTAGGTATATTATACGGCTTACTATGCAATTTCTACAGGTTTTGTACAATGGCCTGTCATTATATAATTGGGAACTGAGGAACCATGAATGGACCAATTTGAAGAGTGTGAATGCTCAATGGAGCACCACAGTGAATTCTCCTGTCATTTTCCTGAAGGAAGAAGGCTTTGCCAACAATGTGGGATAAATTGTTGTATGTGCAAGCAGTGCTAGGGTTTGGAGCTTTTTGTTTTGGTTTGGTTTTGTTATTGAATTCAGCTTACCTACCTTCAGCCATTGCCAGTGGCAGTATCTACAGCTGATACAGTCCTCTGGCTTCTGTTTATCATTACTAGGGGGTTACAGATACTTCCTGAGCACAATTCATCTGACCTGTTTTAATTGTCTACTTTTGAGGTGAAATGTGACTTCAAAGTGTATATTTTCTTTGCTGTGTCTGTAGGAGCAGTTGAGATAAATAGCTTGTAGATGTCTATGTTTCAGCTGAGGAAAGCATCCTAAATGTTAGTGCTTCATTGTACTACCATCTATTTTTGCCCATAATGCTGTGGTGCAAAAAATGAAGTCCTAGTCAAAACAAGATAAAAGCTGAGCTGTGATCACCACTGCCATCACTTCCTGACTCTTTTGTGGTATTTGAGGTTTCTCCATCTGTACTTGCCCAGCACAAGACTGATTGCAAAATAATACTTTTTTAAAAATTTTCTACCTTCCATTGTGCATTCCTTCAGGCCCTGCCTGCTGGTTTCCCTAGCTGGCAGCTGGGCTGAGGAGGCACTGGAGCCCTAAGGTAGGCTGAGCACCCAATCCTCTTGTGCTTGAAGTGGCTGCCCAGTAGCTGAGACAAAGATGGAGATGGGGACTGGGCAGGTAAGCTCTGGCAGAAATGTAGGGGCCTGTCAGTGCTCAGATGCAGGCTCCTGCAAGCACAGTGTCATTTTCAGTTGGTTTCTTCCATCCTCTTCTCAGTACTGTGATAGCTGAGCCTTCTAACCCAGGTCAGTGCTCTACCTGGCTCTCTCAAAAGGACATGGCAAGCTTTGTAAGGCAGGCAGTGGCATTCCTCTTCATAGAACTTCGCTTCTCATTTGGGAAGATGAAGGTTTATTCTTCCTTCCTGGTTTTGGATCTTGTCAAGTGTGTCAGTTGAAATGTGTGTTGAACAAAGCAACTACTTCAAGGAGTGGCAAATTTCATGAAATAGATGTATTCTCTATGATGCTGAGACAAACTGGTAAATAATTTTGGCTTACAGGTACTGCGGGGATGGAAGAGATTTTGAAACCGTGTCAGTGCCTCAGCACTATGTATTTTAAGAAATTTGAAACATCTAAGCTAGTTTTAGCTGAATAGAGCTCTTATTGATTAATTTTGGTAATCAAATTTTAAACATAAAAAAGAACTTGACTGAAAAAAAGCATATAAGTCAGACTACAGACTACTTCCTTTGGGCCAAGAAAAGTAAAGTCCCATCCAACCTGGCCTTGTGTGCCTCCAGAAATGGGACATCCGCAGCTTTCTTTGTTGCATTCTGCATTCTGGCTCTGCTGTGGGACAGGCAGTGCATGAAGGCATGATGTGTACTGTATGATACGTCCTATCTCCTACAGGTCACTCCAAGATCGGCGGGAGTCTTTGCAGAGGCACTAACAGGATTTTCTATTTACAGCTTGGCGGAAGCTTTTCATAGGTCTTCTGATTCCTACATTCTTCTGTGTATATCCACAGTGTTATAGGAACCATAGTTGCATTATCAGCCTAAGATTGTAGACTCTACATATAAGTCATTAAAAAAATGTGTAACTTAACCAGCGTACTGGTGTATGAAAACTTTACACACACACACATATGCTCACATACTGGACAAAGATCTGAATTCACTGCTGAATAGCCTTACTAATCTGCCAGACTCTGCAGCCCATCAGTAGCTCTTGATAAATCAGCTTTTTAAAAGAAAAATTTTTGGAACACCCCTTAAGAAACGAAAGCACAGGATTGAAAAGAAACATTTTAGAACTAAGAGAAAAAGCACACAAAGAAACCATTTTGCAAAAGATTTGGAGAAATCATTAACTCTGCTCCTTCCCCCACTGAAAAAAGTTGAAATACAAATTGTCAGTGTTCTCTTCAAAGGTTTGCAAAAGTTCAGCATGTGACAGGCCAACCAGTGTAATTTTTTCTGTTCATTCATTTACAAAAATAAACAGGAAATTTTGCATTTTCATTCCATCCAGCAAAGTCCCATTACAGACCTTTATTATATTACGGAGGTTTTCCCCCCATACGCAACAAAAGCACACAGGCACATACGTTATTCTATCAGCTGAAACAAGTGTTGGATCACTTCTACCAGTGAGATCATCATTCAATTTATTTTAGCCAGAGTTTTCAGAAACAATGTGTTTCTGTCCAGGTGGACAGCCATCCTGTTGCTCTCCCTGCACTCACGATGTGTGCCACAAGCTTTCTCTATGGGCTTGTGGAAGAGGCCAGGGAGGGAGGAGGAGCATAGGTGTAGTGTACTCTGGCCGATTATGGAATAGCTTAGGAATGTGGGAGACCAGCAAAGCACTCAGGTTGGTTGTCAGTGATGTCAGCTAATATCTTTGCCAGTAATGCCTGATGACTGCTTGCTGTATTTCTAATACGTTGACATATTTCTAGCAAGTTGCATTTCATTTTTAACAGTGCATTTCTTTAAACAAGTTGAAAACGATTTTTGTTTGCTGTGGGAGAAATAACCTTCTTTGAAATGACTCTGAAAACTGTAGTAGACTAGTCCTTTTGCATCAGAAAAGTGTGTGTGTGTGTGAAGGATTTGTTTTAGGAGCTGGATGCAGTTGTTGCCCTCTTCTTTGCATTCATACACCTGCAACTGAGTCATTTAATTGTATGTCCCTGTGACAAAATACTGATGTCTGTATTCTGCAAACTGCTACTTTTGCACCTCTGCCTACTTGTACTTTATAGTGAGAAGGATACTTACGACTCTATCTGTTGTCTATATCTATTTTACTTTTCTCTTGAACCAGTGATGCCTTTAATTACTGTGTATATAGTATGTTAGCTAAGTTTGAACCTTTCTTCCTCCTTTCTTTTCTTCTGCTGCAGGAAAGCAGAAAGACGTCTGCATCTGTGCAATTGAAGTAGAGACATGCTGTATTTCCTCCCACTTTGAAAATAGAATTGAACTAGTGTGAAAGGTATATTTTAACATAAGTGATATACATGTTTTATACTTATGTAAGTCATATGTACTTACATATCAATCTACCTGGTTGAATTGTACAAGAATTCAGAGAAGACGCAATACTTTTTGCTTTTATATTGCTTTATTTCACAGCGGTATTTGATTACTTTGCACACAGATCAGTAGCTCTAGCAAAATCCTAGAATAGTCAGTGGTGTCTGAGTACGATTTATTTTCCCATCGTGAGCAAATCCAAGTTTGAACTGTAGGTCTTCCTTAGCTGTTACCATTTGCACTAGTGATAGTTGGAGGCATACAGGGATAAGAAGGCATAACCTTGTACCTAGATCCCCATAAATGGCAGACATTGAGCCAACAGGCGCCATATACTTGTACAAAATCAAAGACTTTGACAGTAGGAAATACTCCACAAGTACGACAGTGACCAGCAGTTCCTAGTAATTTGCTTGCCTGGACTTGTTGTTCTCTCTCTTTGTGGCTTTTGGTGGCAAACTGAGATCAGCTATAATTTTTTTTTTTAAGTACATTCAAGAGCGTGTTACTAAAAGTATTGCTATGAATAAGGAGAAATTACACAACACTTTCTGTTCAGAGATACAAAACAATGACTCTTTCAATAATGCTTCTGACATTGGTCTCTGCGCAAGTGGAGGCCATTGTTCTCAGCTGCCGGATGTATTTCCAGCTACTCATACCCCCAGAGCACAAGCAGCAGTTCAGCTGCCAAACACAGAAATTAATCCTAAGCTCACTGAAATTAACAGGAAGCATTTCTGCTAACTTCAGTAAAATTTGTGTCAGACTTGTGCTTCAGAAAGACTGTTTTGTTTTCCTTCCCTCCCCAAAACAAAACAGGTGCCTGTTGCCAGCAGCAGTGATAGCGTTTGTGCAGAACTGAGCGCTCTCCAAGAGGCATGCCGTCTGCCAGCTGATCGATCCTCCAGTGAAGAGGTTCTTTTGCCAAATTAATTGTATCTGCAGTGCTTAGTTTTTTGTTGTATATACAGCAAATTAAGTGTTTTCATGTCACAAATCAGAAGAGGATCACAAACTGACTCTGATGTGCTTTTAAATAGGGAAAATAATTGGTGTGCAAGTTTTCAGTATTGGCAGAATATCATCAATTCACTTTTTACTGAAACTTTGTTACAGTAAGCTAGGTAATCAGGCACGTAAATATAGCTGTTATGAAACTGTTTCATTAAAACACAAGTCTATTTCTGAGTTCAGTATGACTTTTTCAGCTGACGAGAAATCATGGAGGAGTGTTGGAGAATATATCCCAGTAATAATGTTTCCTATGCTGAATGTACCACCTGCTATATCCAGTACTCCTCATGCCTTTGCATGTCAGCAGGTAAAGGAGTCAGGCTATGATGTGAATGAAGTTCACAGAGAGGTTAGTAACATTATAATAAGCACTGCTTGGGCGATGAGCAAATCAGCATTCAAATATGCAAAGTAGACAGTAAAACGTTCCTGTTAGAATTTCAGGTTGTGGTTAGTTGGGTTTATTTTACTTTTTTTGATGAGGAACAGCTGTGGGTTAGCACTGGGTAATCAGAGACAGTAGACAAGCTGGTAGGGTCATTGTGCATTGCTCCTTTGAAATGCTCAAGTTTATGGGGTGTCAGAGCAAGCTGGGGCATGAACTGGCTGGGCTGAGTTATAACAATAGCTGGAATCACAAAGGGTCAGATCATCAGCTGGTTGAGATCAGTTCAGTTCTGCGGTGCAGATAAATCCATTTGCTCCAGGTGGATATTTGCCCCCAAAAGCTTTATCCTTATATCTGCCAAACTTCTGTCAGCAGAAGAATTTGATTTGATCTCAGTTGGGTAGATGGCTGTCAGTCCTGCAGTCACCCCAAATGAGAGTTTCTGTAATTGAAAGATTTTGAAAGGAGACCACATTGAGGCATGACCTCATTTTTAGAAACGAACAAAAGCGGCTGGCTTTGTGCAGGCTGTGCTTTGAAAGAATGATTTTTTTTTCTAAATTGGAGATGGTTTTTTGAAAAAGAGAATTTCTTTCTAAATTGACATATGAGAAGGGATTTTGTTTTCTTTTTTTTTCATTCCTCCAGCTGTATGGCTGCAGTCTTTTTTTCCTGCCCACAGGTGTTTCTTCCTGTTTTTTTAAACTATCAAAATTGAAAGAGAAACAGTAGGAAAAAATAGAAGAGAAAAAGGAAAACAAATGACAGAAGGTTAAAATCAAAGAAGCCTTTTTAAGAGGGGAAAAGTAAAAGGATGAACTAAAATGACATAACAATACTGATTACATTATTTAATAAAAAAGTAATTTTTACAAGCCTTATCACTTAAAGTATTTTTTTTTCCTACTAGGTCTCCTTCCAGTTTCTTTTTTGTAGTGGAAATATGAAACTTCAAATATCAATATATGGTCCATGTCACGTTTTTATAAGTTTTTGTGCATTGCCTTCTCTCTTGCCGTATCCCCCTGAGAGTCGGGGATTTTTTTAGTTATGCCATCCCTTTGAATTCAGTGGGAGTCATATGCGATAAATTTCTAGACTGGTACTGAATTTGAATGCTTCAGATGGATTAGAATAGGTAGGAGACCGTTCTCTTCATTTTCCACCTGCATTTGAAATTTGTGTGGATTTGTCCCAATGCATAACAGGATTTATTTTTTTTTTTAAATCTGGAAGTAAAGAGGAAGGAAACAAACAGAAAAAAAAGTGGCGTCCTCCAGGGTTGAGCCTTGGGATAGTGCTCTTAAATGTTTTAATCAATGACAAAGACGGGTATTGAGGGCACCCTCAGCAAGTTTACTGATTACAACAAGCTGAGTGGTGCAGCTGATATGACAAAAAGGAGGGATGCCATCCAAAGAGGCCTGGACAGGCTTGAAAAGTGGGTCCACTTGAATGGAATGAGGTTCAGCAAGGCCAAGTACAAGCTGTTGCACTTAGGCTGGGGCAATCTCAGATACAAGAACAGACTGGGAGTCTGTTGAGAGCAGCCCTGCAGAGAAGGACTTGGGGGTCCTGATGAACAAAAAGCTGGACATGAGCCAGCAGTGTGTGCTTGCAGCCTGGAAGACCAGCTGTATTCTGGGCTGCATCAACAGAGGGAGAGGGAGGAGATGAGGACCCATCTGGAGTGCTGCACACAGGCCTGGGGACCCCAACTTAGGAATGAAGTCAAGGTTTTGGAGAGAGTCTGGAGGAGGGCCACAAAGATGATCGGAGGGCTGGAGCACCTCTCTTGTGAAGAAAGATTGAGGGAGTTGAGCTTGTTTAGCCTGGAGAAGAGAAGGCTCTGGGAAGACCTCACTGTGGTCTTCCAGTACTTGACGGGAGCTTATAAACAGGAGGGAGACTGACTTTTTATGTGACCTGATAGTGATAGGACAAGGGGGAATAGCTTTAAACTAAAAGAGGGGAGATTTAGGTTAGATGTTGCCCAGAGAAGCTGTGGGTGCTCCATCCCTGAAGGCGCTCCAGAACAGGTTGGATGGGGCCCTGGGCAGCCTGAGCCGGTGGGGGGCAGCCCTGCCTACAGCAGTGGGGTGGAACTGGGTGAGCTTTAATGTCCCTTCCAACCAAAGCCATTCCATGATCTTCAATATTCCCATCTACTGTAACATTACGCTGATAGTAGATTTTGTTGAAGAGATGCAGAGCGTTCATAGTAAGTCTTAAGTTTTCCTCAGGAGGTGTTGAAGTATGGAACAAACATTAAGAACAATTGAGATAACCGTGTGTTAAGGTTTGAATTCAATTAAAACACTTACTTAAACATTTACAGAATAGTCTGTGGAATGCCACAGGTGCCATAAAACTCTGCGTTTGTACTTAAATGCTCCCCTGAACTGAACCCTTGTGAGTTAAAGAAGTTCCCTGTGCTATTGTATTAGGTGGCACCATATTCTGTAAACAGATCTCTCTTCTACACCTGCCTTAAAACAAATGTAATGCTATAATTATCTTACAGAGCCTTGTCTGCCTTCTGTAATGTCACTGTTGTGATATTCAGGAAATGTATCAAAAGCTGAGACTCTCATACACCTCTCCAAAATTCCATGCTGATTACAAGAGCTGTACAAGTAGCCTTTTACTTTATCTTTTCCCATGTATGTGTATTACATGTAAAGGACAGGGGCTATTATTTCGCAGATTAGAACAAGGTAGCCATGGGAGTTTATGCATTCTTAAATGCGATGGAAAAAAGTGGAAGCATTGCAACTATTGTTACTAAAGCCTTATGATAACATGCTAACTGAATTTTAAGTATTCTCTCTCACAAGTGATACTATCGTTTAAGGTTTTTGTTCTGCTGCAAAACTTGTAGTTTATGCTTCTGATATCAATGGATCAATGCTAACTTATGTCAGCTGGTCTGATATTTTTGTACTGGCAGAAAACATATGTAACACTGTTTTTCTCAAAATATTGGCTGAATGTTAGTCATTATTGACTAATACTGGGGTTAGCCAAGTAGGACTAGGATTCCTTTCAGTAGTGGGAACATCGATCATAAGGGTAAAACAGATTGTTTTGCTGAAAGAAAAGCTTCTGTTTATTTGTAAAGCATAAACATCCTGCAGGGCTGTTCAGAGTTACAACAGTGTAAATCCATCATAGCTGAGTGGAGATTCAAGTCCATTATTTTTCAATGAGTGATATTCACCTGTTTGCTTAAATGATGCCAGGTGGACAGAACCTGCTTTTATAACAAATCTAAACTCCTCGTAAACAGAGCTTTAACTTTCCCTCTTCTTTGATTTCATGCTGTAGCTTTGAGAATGACAGGGACATCTGTACATTTCTGGTGAGGCATAAGAGCAGGTGAAGGAAAAATCATTTGCCCTTATCCCTGCTGTACTGAACAGATATGCCTGCTCATGTGATCACAGATCATCTGAGGGAGGGAATTAAATTACACTATTGTTTAAAAGGTTAACACTTTCCGTAACATGCAACTCAGTGCCTGGCCCTGTTTTGTCAGTAAGCCCCTTTTGCAAACAAATGGCCTCAGCTTCAGTAAGTGTAATCACCCCCTGGCTCTTCCAGGCAATGCTGGTTTACGCCAGTTTTGTCGCATGACACACAAGCTGGTATAGGTTCGGTCATGGCATAGGAAAGGAGGATGTGAGGCAGATAAGAACCTGGACAGTAGGTGGAAGCTGCAAGATTTTCACAATGTGATTGGTGGCAACGGGGGAGAATAGATCAATGAGGGGAGAAAAGGCACAGAAGGAGTGGCTGGGGTCAGGTGCAGAAAATCTCAGTAGTTTTTAACATGGGTATTGGTTCGGGTACTGCCTTCCTGAATTCATCTGAGGATACAGAGTAACAAGGGAAGAAGACAGAGTTCGCTTCCCTGCTCATAAGCCCTTTCAGAGCAGCGTCCAGCTGAAATCTGGAATCAGTGTTTTGATTTCAGAGCAGGCGAGGCTGCCTCTTGTTCTTTACAGTGCCAAACATTGAGCTCACGGTAAAGCCTTCATCTTTGTTCAGGGTGAAATGAAATTTCTGTAAAAACAATAAGACCTGGGAGGAAGAATTGCAGAAATCCTTCCTGCATGTAACAGAAACAGGTCTGGCTGTTTCCAGGTCCGCAGGAGCCTGGCAGGATTAAACATTAACCAGAGTCCTGAAAAAACAGCAAGCTACTTCAGTCTGCCTGAGTACCAAGCTTATGAACAGAGGGTTGTGTTTTTAAGGCAAGTGATAACGTTTCTTACAGATGTGCAGAAAGATGGTTACAGTCTTCTGTAGAAAGTGTATGCAGCAAGGTTTTGGGTAAGTCATGTTTTACCTGCCTTCTAAGGCAGTATTTGCACATCTGACACTTGCTCTCTGTTTGTAAATCAAATGGAAAATGGAAATATAATCAGCCTGTCCATGCAAGTGGGCAAAGGTCTCCCACTCATACTCAGAAAAACTCTCCAGCTGTGATCTCCTTCCATACAGAATGACTCCAGATGTTGGCAGATATCATGTGGCTGGAGCTGTATTTTTTGGTGCACTCTCATTCTTTTAATCTGCTGTTTTTGCTGAATTCTTAAGTACTGAATGTGCTCTCTTTTGTTATATCCACATGCTATGAGGTATCATGGGGAAAATTTGTATTGGCATAAAGGACAAACTCTTATCTGAGCAGTGCATCCAAACCTGGACACCTGGTGCCCCTGTGCATTCAGGCACCATGGCTGAAATATATGGGATCTGCCACTGTTGGGAAAATCCAGCAGCTGCTTCTCTAAATCTGCCAGAGTCTGCCATCATGCTCTTGGGTACAGGAGGAAAGACAGACTTTTCTTTATAATATCCTATAAGCTAAGATGAGCCAGCAAAGGGAGGGTAAGCAGCCAGCCGCTAACCACATCCCTTTACTTAAGCTCATGGTTTTGTTTCAATTTAGGACAGTGCATTTTTGCCAGTTTTAGGGTATTCTCATTCAGCCCGTTCTAGGGGCTGCTAGAAAACACTGTGTTCCACCCATCGTCAGGAGGTGTCATTACCAACTGTAAGTCCTGGGTCAGGAAAGCTGGTTTTGCTGCAAACAACTGGTCTGTAATAAAGTACCCTTGACCTTTTTTGAAGTCTTCAGATAAAACTTCTTAGGCATTTTCATTCTTTCTGCTTCTTAGTGGCAAAATATCAGTAACACACTGTACTGTGTCAGAACAGATGATGTTATGGATGATGTGAAGCTGTAAGCAGTGTCTGTGCCAATTTCAGCACAGCCAAGACTTTACCCAGTGTGAAGTCACTACAGTTTGACCCTGACTGACCAAGGCCTGATGGTAATCCATGGAGTGCCACCAAGGACAGTTTCCCAAAGGAAACCATCTGTTTCCCTTTATGTCGACCCAGATGCTATGCTTCGTTCCAGCTCCAGTGCTGCTGTCACCCCTGTAAGGTGTCCCGAATGTTGAGCCTTGGCAGTCCTTTGTATGGTAGACAGATTTGGCTGGAAGACCATGGTTCACTTCTGTTCAGGTTTCTCGTACTTTAGCTTTCCATTATAAATGTCTTACTATAAATTCTTGGCTGACCAAAGAAGTTTGGCTAATCCTAACTTCTGGATGCTTATCAAAACCAAAGCTTGAATTTCATCCACCATGAATCCTAGTCTATTTTTAATGCTGCTGTTTGGAAGCATAGCTTCATGTGCTCTTAATAAAATAGTGGAAACAACGTGCATCAACTTTGTAAACAAACTTAAAAACTAATATTTTTTAGATAGCCAACTTATTTGTAAATAATTTACACCAGATGTTGACCATGACATAAATTTCCACTATTAGTGTTTTTTTTTAATAGCCTTGGACAATTCACAAGTCTGCGCTTTAGTTCCCCACCCCAAAAAAAAAGTGTGGTAGCTTGTGTGGATATTAGTACTTCAGGAACAAGTAGTTATTTAAGTAACTAAGAGACAAAATTTGTGCTTAGACCATAGTTATGAGTACTGGAAATTAGAGGCATGTCTTAGTAGCATGTTGCTTATACTCACAATGTTGTTGTGTTCTTAGGACTAGTACCAAAGGAGCATGCATTTATTTATTTAGTAGATATTTTGGATAGTGCTATTTGTGATTGTGCTGAAGTAACAGTAATAGTAGAGACAATAGAGGCAATGGTAGTTGAGGTAAAGCTGGCCTGTTTATGCTTACAGGTTGACTTTTCTAAAAAGAACCTTGAGGTAAACCTATCTGAAGCAATTGTAGGCTGTGGTCTTGATTAAAGGATAATATTTTCCAGAGTGGGGGCCTGAAGTCTAGTTTCTGGATAAGATGCGTGCAGTTACTTGGGGTCCTCAATCCTCAAAAAGTGTTGAGCTGCTAAGCTAGTTAGGGGTTACAAGCTTTTTAAGGTACTGGACCCAATTACCTAAGTGGTTAAAGACAACACTTTGATGTTGCCTCAACTGTCAGTTAATTAGGTGAGCAACCATAAGCATTTGTCAGCTCCAGATTAGTGGCAAAGCCATATTGTTTGTCCAAGTTCCACCATGGGGCTGCTGCCCCTTCTGCAAAATGACTGCTCTGATCTTGCTAGAATTTCTCGTTTGGGCATTGGCAGAACCGTCTCAGTGATGTCTACACCAACAGTAAAGATGTGCCCTTGGCTGCATTTTATTTGAGGCAGACACAAAAACAACTGATTTTTCTAACTAAATCATTGTCTTTTATTACTGAAAGTATCAGTATTTCTGCATACCCCACAGCATTTGCGCTGTTTTTGTTGCTGAACTTCTCTGTTCTTCTAATAATGAAATCATCAATACCTTATTCTATTCCCTTTTCAGTACTGATTTGGTTTTCATTTCAAATTAATTCTCTCTTATTTGCTTTTCCAAAAATATGCAGAGATGTATGAAAACTAAAGAAGAAAAGACCAGATTTAAGGATCAGTTGTAATATAAAGCTTCACAGCCCCAAAGTCAGCACGACAAAATATATCTGAAAGCTCAGCTGCTGAGTGGCTCCCCTTCAGCGTCCCTCAAGGAGAGATGAAAGAGCCTCTGGATTGTTAGGCAGAGTTTAAAAAAACTCATGCTTTCATTTATCTCCACACAAAGTTGAGTGGATTGAAGTTGCACACCTGCAGCTGTGTTCCAGTTTGACCTTTCTTGCTAGTCCTGCCAAAAAATAGATCTTGACAATAAATTCAGAACAAGCCGGTATGGTTTAGAAAACAATTGCAGAGTTTTATTTCTCCTTTATTATTTCCACATCTGAGAGGCAAGTGTGAAAGTGGAAGCAAACCCTATGTGCAGGTGGAAATAGGGTAGGTAAGATTTAGCAGTATGAGTGGTGAAACAGGTTGGATGTAACCCACTGCATTTCTGAGAGATTTTCCTGCCTGGACTACGTATTGTTTTTTAATAGGGAGGGCATTTTTCCTCTATAGTGTGGCTACTTTTTTCACTTTAAAATTAGGTACAGTTTATTGAAAAATTTTCACACCCCTCAATGCTAATATGAACTTTTTTTGTTGTTGTTGAAATGTGAAATGCTGACAATGGCTATTCCTATAAAAGTGTTTCCTGTGGGCAGGGAGAGGAATGTTTCCTAAGCACTCCTAGGCTGAATGTTTTTAAGCCTTATTTAAGCTTTCTTTCCAATTGAACTCTTCTCTCTTTTTAACGGTGGGAGATGAACAAACATTGCTGTAAAGTCAGGGTAGGTTTTCTTGAACTGATACTCATGCTAACAGCAAAAGATTATTTAAATGTGTCTACTGGCAAACATATAGCTAAAAAGAGGCCAGTCTGTCTCCTTTCTCCCTGGAGTCTGAGTTGGGATGCCAGCAAGTAAACTCAGCCCTGTGCTCCCAGCTTTGCAGAGCACATAGTGGGTAGAACGATTTAGAGAGCACTGTTTGGGGCAGCTCCATCTCCACAGCAGTGCTGCTTGTCAGACTGCTCCAGACTGCTCTAGGTCCTGAAGGAAGCATCTTTTCACCCATACTGATGGCTGCCTCGGGGTACCGAGTCCCCAGTCCTGAGCCAATCCAGCCAAGCTGCTTGAAGCTGCTTGCACTATTTATCTTCTTGCAGGACTGTGCCATTTTTCTTCTTCCCATTATGACTCCATCCCTCAAATGCCTCTCAAGGACTTTTCCGTCTACATTTTCTCACAATTAGTCCTGTTTTTCCTGTGTCCTCTCTCCTCTCGGTATGAAGATCGGTTCTGCCCATTTCCCTTTGCAATGTGCAAAGATGCGCATCTAACCTAGCACAAGTTTTATCTGCAGCCTGCTGGATTCAATGAGTCTTTGGCTGAGGTCCTGAATTGTTTGATTTCCCCCTCTTCCTTTCTCTTAGTCATAAGCTCTCTTTTCACCTCTTACAGCTCATGATGTCCTGATTATATCTGCAATATCTCTTTCTCAAAACTCATTCATTAACTGTAGTTGAACACATTCTCAAAGTTTCAGGAGCTACGTAAGAAAAACATTAATTAAAAAACCTACTAGTAGAGCTATATATTGACATAAATATAATTAATCTGTGAATAGAGCTAAGTCCTGGACTCAAGATTGGTACCTCAGAACATCAAATGATTGCCAATGGACAGGCTCCCCTCAAGAATACAGTGATAGCTGAAAATGGCCTTTGCGGCTTGCAAAGCTTCACCAGTCCTGGTTTATGGTGAAGCATTCCCTGTGTGTAGCTCACCTTGTGCTTTCAGAAACAAGCCCTTTTTGCTGTTATTGCAGTTGTAGGACTCCAGCCTTCAGTAGGAGATTCAGACTGATTCTGAGGTTTAACAGGTTCAGTCTGGAACGCTTACTTCTGTCTGTCATATATATAGCAATCAATATGCACTCCTGATAGGAAGGCACTGGAAGGATTGGTTTTGCTGTTATTGAAGTCTGAGATGGTTTCTGTTTCCTATAGTGGAACTGAATTGGGATTCTTGCGTACGTATTGATTTTGGTTTTGGAGTGGAGGTTTGGCCCATGATTCGGGCTGTCTTTAGGAAGGGTCATGTGGATAAATACAAAATCGATGAAGGTCTCTATTAGATACTGGCTAGACACTCAGTGCAGAAATTGTCTTGTTTGACCTGGATAATTGCCTTTGAGTTCAGGGAGAAGCAGAACGAGCCCAACAGCACACACAGGACATCTTACAGTATGGGAGTTTCTCAATCAGGAAAGAATAGGAATTTCTTCAGGATTTCTTTTCACTACTGGAAGTAGGTGGAGTGGTTTTCATTGCTCAGCATATTCAAAGTGGTGAATCCTACCTCTGAAACAAAAACTAATCTGAGGTAGCATCAGGATTGGTCTCTGAGTGCGGGGCGGATGGAACAGCCAGAGGTGAACAGTGCAGGAGGACTGGCTTGTCCCTTCCCCAGCGAGGGAAACGTTCACCAAATATAAACATACTTGAATATTCAATTCAATTAATTTTTCAGATTTTACTGCTCTCTTTATCTCAACCTTTTGAGGAAATCCAGCTCTTTATTCACAACATGCATGCAGAATAATTCTCACTTACCCTCACACACTTCTCCCCCACACAGACTTTGGGGAAAAAAAAAAAAAAAAAAAAAAAGACATTTGGGTAAAACTTTCCCAAATGAGCTTTGTGACTTGGAGAAAAAATGTAATTACTATTTTCAAGGAAAATAGACATTTTCCTCTAATTAAAAATCCAATTTTCCACTGGGGGAAAAAGAAAAGTCAAGTTCAACATCTATAGACCCAGTATGTGCTTGAAGCGCATGGAGAAAATTGCACAGATGGCAGTTCTGTGAATGAGAAAGTGGAGACAGCTAGAAAGGTCAAAATGTTTGTAGGCTGCATATGCATGGACTGCTTTTTAACATCCCTTGGAGATATTATTTTTTAGCTTTTTCCTCCTTTTACTGTGGAATTTCCCCCCTTTCCTTTTTTACCTCTATTTAGATAATCTAGAAAAAACGTGAAAAAAAAAAAAAATGCAGGGAGGTGAAGTCCAAAGAAAGCTTAATTATTTTTGAACCACAGGCATTTTGAAACAGCTCCTTATTTTATCTTGAAACTTTCAGAAAGGCTTCTCTGCCATGCAGTTACATACATTGCCCACCTGTAGCTATGTTAATCCAGTATGCTGCTGTAATAGTCTGCCTGATGGGCTGTAAAGTTCCAAGTGATTTAAAGGTGCAACTTTGGCTCTGAAATTCCAGAATACAGATGAATAGCCAGGTTAAGAAGGAAACTGATCACGAGATCTAGTGAAAGCCATGGTTTTCTTCCAGCCAAGATCTCACTTCAAAGGGAAGAAGCAAGAGAAGGTTATGCTGTTCTCACACAGAGGGTTCTGTAGCTTTTGCAGTGGTTGTCCCCTTTCAGGGTGGTTTTTTTTGTTTTTTGTTTTTTTTGTTTTTTGCTGCTCTCAAGGCATATTTCATGGGACACTTCACAGAATCAATGCAGCTCATCAGCAAATGGGTGCTATGTGCAATAGGCCTGTAAGAGACAGGCATTTGTTTTCCCTGCACACCAGGGGCTTTCAAACTCGCACCAGTGCTGAATAGGCCATCTTTCTGCAGATCAGGAGAGGCTTTTGCACACCCTGAATTTTGGACAGCAAATCAGAATTATTCTATAGATGCAATTAGTGCTTATCTCCAGTGAAAGTTCTGGTAGAAGAGTTTTTGACTCTGATGTTGACAGGCCACAACTGATTAATAAGCATCAGGCTTTGAAGTTCAGAGATAAAACACCATCACAAGGCTTAAATTATCCTCCATTCTATTTATTTTTCCCAGAGATCTGAATGTAAATGAGTCTTTTATAAAAGCCTTGGGAAATGCAGCATTTTAGAGTTTGTAGATAATGTTTGTCTAAAGTAATTTAGCCACCAGCTCCATAATGTAGACTTTCCTTTAAAAAATAAGAAGCTACCCATTTGATAACAATTAGCATGTGGAACCTTAGGGAAGTGGAGCTTGCAAAGCCAGTGCATAGGCTCAGGCTATGCATGTAAATCTGTGCCTTGCATTTTGGCAAAGAGTTTTGCTTTTTTGTATGGAGTCGGCCTCAGGCATTCCAGTACAGTGGATCAGCACCTAGCAGTTTTGAGAGGGATGAGAGTCCTGAACAGAATGTCTTGCAAGAACAATGGTGCAAAGAATTGCACTGCTGCATGGACAGGCTGCACACGCCTCAGTGGCCAGTGATAACAGCCCAGCTTGCTATCATCCAATGGATGATCCATAAGTGGATCTCTTGTCTGGGCTTTGTTACCTAGACTCCAACTATGTTTTTATTATTACTATAGCGGAAATGCTAAGTCACGGCTTGAAGCAGTGATTGAGCACCTGGTGGGAAGGCAGGGCCAACCCGGGGGAGCTCAGGTGCATGCAATGACTAGAAGGGCTGGAGCCAGGATCCACCCCTTCCCAGACCTCATTTAAGGGTTGGCAGCAGAGGTAAGGGTATTTTCTGGAGGTCCCTGCCTACTGGAGGCTTTACAAAGGTAAGCAGTTTTTCTTCATTTGTTTCTGTGTCTGTGGCTGCTGCATTTGGGCTTGTTCTCATTTGCTGCTGCCTAGGATTGTGCCACTTTGCTGTTATTGCTGTACTTTCCATCGCATTATAGCATTACAGTTATTAACATAGCTCTGTATCTGTAGTTTCTTTCCAGGTATATATTTTCTGGTTTAAGTGTGTGATAAGGGAGAGCTAAGTAAATTGGTCTCTTCATGTGTATATTAACTTTGTATGAATATCTCTCTTTGTTTTGCCTGCTTTCATTGCCAGCTGTCTATAGACCCTCTCAATAAATTTTATTTTGTTGGATTTATTTCTTATGATGTCTCATTCATTAAGAGCTTGCTGTCGCTCAGCACCTCTAAGACCTACTCTAATGTAAGTATCGTCTTAAAAAGTATATGGAAAAAAGGGAGGACTGACCTACAAGTGGTCCTGGACTGGAATTTTAAGCTTACGTGGTTCATGTGGTTTGCTGTCATCTAGGGAAGTGACTGTGTTCTTCTGTTGCCCCAGCTCCTGAGTCACATCTGCTTAAGTCTATTGCATGTGACAACTATGTTTCTTTTTCAGTTTTGAGTGGTCTAGGAAGAACTTAAGCAGCAGGACCAACTAAATCACGCTCTCACTGGCACCATTATTTTGTGCAGGGAAACTATATGCTGTTCCGTTAGTTTACATTGTTCCTTCTCTGTGAGGATTCACTTACACCTTATTATTGGCACAGCTTTTTGTTACTGACTTCTTTTAAATGTAGACAGTGGTGACTAACTTTCTATTAAGAAAACCAGACCCCAGCTGATCCCAGGTAGTATAGAGTTAAGAGACCATGTTCTCAATCAGTGAACACATCTATTCACACTAACTGTGTGATCTGGTCTTAAATACTTTTTTTCTAAACAGATTATTAAAGATTAAATGACTAGATAGTAACAAGCTAAGGAACGAAGTCTGTATATTCCTAATCTTTATCCTTCTGTTTTTGTTACTCTGCAAGATAGCCTGTCTTAAAAGAAGGATAATATTGCTTTGTCTGTAGCTTAACTACCAGAGGTGGGGATTTCAGGCAGCATCTTTTAATGTAGCTGTGTATAGAAAGACAAGAGGAGAAATTCTGACCCCAGTTATAGGTATGCAATCCAAGTTCGCAGCTGACTGAGTGTAGCATAGAGTCCTGCATACATAAATGTATTCAATAACATGTGTGTCCTATCAGGATTGTACTACTGGTTTTCAGCATGGTTTTATTTAATTAAAGTTAATGATATATGGTAATTGTCTGTGCAGTTATGAGTCTTTGTTGATGTAACCATGCAGTCACGAACCCATTCCTAGCACATGGTTTTATTTTTTTCTTTGTTACTTGCACAATTTGACACTCTTACCCAAATAAAATATTTTTTGAGAATTGATTAATGAACATTCCCTGATTTATAATGAGGCTGATTTATAGATCATTAATGAAGAATACTGAAGTTTGCCCTAAGATGGCTTAGTCTTTCTTTTTTGGTAGCTTACTAATGTGGCAGGCGGTAGAAGATAATGAAAACATCAAAATGAAAAAGGCAAGAAAATTCTAGATTTGTTCCACAGGAATGGGAAAGTGTACTGTGTATTCTAATACTTGTGCAGCCCTGACTTTCAGATGACTACAACAGGTCTGAGTCATCTGCTGTGGAAATGGTGGTTCTTGTTATTTTAATACTGTGTTCTAGTGGTGCTTAATAACATAGGTGGAAGCAAACTAAACTTGGTGATCTTATGAACTGACGCCTCTATAAACCGACTGTGTTGATGTCTACATGTGTGCCTTCCTGGGGATGGGGAGAATTGAGCAAAATGAGACACCTCATGGTCTTTAGAAAATCAGTGCATCCAGCATCTGGCACAGCAGCAAGACAGGTACTATTCTAATAGCTTTCTGGCATGCTTCCTCTGTGGACATGACATTTTTTGGAAATATAATTACATTTCATAAAAGAAAAGAGAATTGCAACAATACAGTAAAAAACTATCTGTTAACATGAATAAAGAAAATATCCTAAGAGGCTAAATAATAACCATACTAACATCCATTACATGATAGCTCTTAGTGTAGTTTTGCTACTTGAGGGCCTCATTGATTTAATTCTGTTAAAATCCACAAATTTGATCCTTTTCTTCCTGCGATGATCAAAGCTTTTTAAATTTTTATTTGTGGTCCACAACGTGGAGCTTCTTCTGTGCACCTCTGTCCCCGTGTGCTTTCATCCTGACTTGGGAAAAGCACCCCAGTCTCAGTCCAGCATCATGCACAGCAGAGGTGGAATTGCTGTTGGTGACTGGGATTTCTGGGTGTTTGTACCTGTCTGCTATCCTCTGTTGTAGCCAGTTGTAGCTCACTTCATATAAGCTACTCAGTGGCTGCCACATGGCCGCAGCTCTGTCCCTGTCACCTGAGTCAGATTCGAATCGGTGACCCACAGTGGAAAAGTAATCCAGGCTGCAGCCAGCTGCTTAGCTGAACAGACTTTCTGTTTTGTAAGGAATGACTGCATAGGCTCCTATTGAAATCCAGCCTATCTCAGTTTTGCAGTCTTGCTTTCTTGCTTTGCTCTTTTTGGCAAAATTCACAAGCAATTTTGTGAAACAAGCAGCAGCTCTGCCTTTCCTGAGCAGTGCTAGCTCTATGAAGTCCCTTATGTCTTCTCTTGCTGGAAGACTCTGACTGAGAAATATGGATCTATCTGCCAAATCTTGCATCCCGAAAGTGCTAAATGGAAAGTTTGCTCACATAGGGCAAGCAATACCAGCTTAAGAAAAGCAGTAGTATTGAAAGAAATAATAGTAATAAGTAGGAAAAAAAACGCCTCCACTTACACTGTACCACAGATCTATGTCCACTTATTTACTTGCTCTGTGCCTCAATGTCCTATCTATTAAATACTTAGAGTAACATCTCTTGCAATATCTACTTATTTTGAGTGCTTTTGAACAAGCTGTGCCTCATATGAGATCATAGGGATGCTGGAGTAGAAGGAGTGGGCTCTTGCTGGTTGTATGAGGGCTCTGCACTTAGTGAGGGTGCAGCTGAGACACCTGCTCATGTTAACCAGCTCCCTGCTTATGGGCAAGCTGCATGCAGATGCAGAACCATGCAGCAGTGCACCTGGGCATAGCTCTTGTGCTGGTATAGAGAAGGGATTTGTAGCAATGCCTGTTGGAACAAGGATTACAGTTGTGAGCATTGCGAAACACCTTCTTTTTCATCTTAAATTTCAAAAAATTGCTATAAGGGGCTATTGTCCCCTTACACACATTACATTGCTCTCTCTGGCACTAAATTCTCTGAGCTGCAGTGGAGTAATAGACTCCTGTGTATGTATTCTGCGTTAGTCCCTGTTCAGTGTTTAAGGCACAGCCTGGGAGTAAGCCAAGAAGAAGTAAGTGAATCTGGGTGACTCTTTTTTAACCAGCTTCCTAAAAGAGCTACTTGCTTATATTTGGGATTCATTGCTCATATCTGAAGCAGTCTATTTGGCATAATTGGCATGTGAATGCATGCTTAGAGAGCTTGTAAACACTGAAATGCTAAGAGAAGAATAGAGATACAAGGTGCTAACAGATTTCAAGAATAATGCTTGGGAACGCATGGTTCAGCTTGACCTAATTTTCATTAGCTTTAGTCCTTGCAAAGCAGAACAAAGGACATGACTATTACTTAATTTTCTGGGGTGGTTTAAAAAAAAAAAAAGTATGAGACATTCAACCTGAAATAGAAACCAGGAGAAAATGCCTGAAAGCCTGACAGTGGGATACAGGAAGCAAAGAGAAGAGCGTTACTTAGAACTAGTGAAATAAATAAGGAAAATCATTGAAACTGAAATGGAGCTATGCAGTATTATCCATTTTACTAGTAAGAACAGTTCCAGTTGATGTTAAGGAGTATCACACTGAAGTTTCTTGCTCGCTGTTTGATAATTATGTAGCAACATATGATGTGCTAAATAATATGGTAGTGGGATTAATAAATAAGATTTCAGGCTTATAATAACATGTCAATGACCCCTCAAGAGGTTACCATAAAGCAGTCACTGGAAACGCTGGGCTTTTTCTCACTTTTTGGAAGAGAAATTTTGGAAGGTTCTTGGTATTTCTGTCAGAAGAGGTACTGAGAATGTCTGCTGTCTCCAGAGCCTGAGCTCCTTTAGTAATAGAAACAGGGCATCTGCTAGATACTGCCAAGCTTGCTGCTTCACTGTAAGTGCAAAAAGTGACTACAGCACTCGCTGCAGAAAAGTGCCAGAGTTGCATAATTTTGCACAAAGAAAAGAAAATCATGGTGACTTATGTAAAATGGCATGGGAACGATCAGAAATACTCTATCAACTTTTCTGTTGTTATTGTTTGTGTGAATGGAGTTAGGGTACCAAGGGGGACAATGACAGCAGAAAAGTAGGTTCTGTTTTTAATGCTGCAGAACAAATCTGGTTGGTCCTAAATAATTGAAATCACTGAGAAGCTTTTGGTTTACTCAGCAGGACCTTGAATTGCTGCCGTATCAGTCATAGACTCAGATGTATGAAAGTACTTAAACATGGATGCAGTTACTTGCATGTGAATTTTTTTGTAAGAAAAGATGACTTTATAATACTAGGCTTGAGGCCACGTGAGATCTCAAATGTTTTTACTGAAATTGTGTTACTTTTATTTAAGCATTTGGGCAATACCTCTTGAGCTCCTCCTACAGAAATGTGTCCATAGCAAACCTGCCTGGTACAGGCTTGAAGATAGTGTGTGCAGGGGAACAAAACCAGGAAAGCTGGGAATAGAGTGTGCTGGACACAGTCTGTAGTAGCTGTCTCCACCAAACTGTTTTGAGCAATCTCCACCCCAGCATTAATGACCAGAAATGTGAGCTACCATGGAGGAGGCACTGGTAAGGAGAAGCTGTAACAAATTTCCCCTCCTGTTTCACATAGAGGTCAAGGTGCTCTGGGGAGTTTTTAGGGGGCCTGTGACCAGCATGGCTCCCATCCTGAGAAAAAGTGGCTGCATGAGAAGTGTGATCCAGGATTACAACCCCTAGACAGAACCTGAAGGGGAGAGCCAGGTTGAATATTAGGAAAAGATTCTGCCCCAGAGGGTGGTGGGCATGGAATGGGCTGCCCAGGGCAGTGGGCATGGCCCCAGTGCCAGAGCTCAGGGAGTGTTTGGTCACTGCTCTCAGACACTGGGTTAGGGTGGTGCTGTGCAGAGCTGGGAGTTGGAATCAGTGATCCTTGTGATCATTTCCAACTTGGGATATTCTGTGACTCTGTAATTCTAAAGTAGAGGAGGAGTAAGAAAAAGGACTGGGAAACTTCAACATGAACTGAGGAAGAGGAAAAGAAGAAATTGAGAGACCTCGATCATCTAATGAGTACATTCTAAGGGCCTGACAAGAGCTGCATCTCACTACTGTACATTTCAGAAATGCTGTTTGGCTCAGAGCTGGCCTTTGCCTACTGCCATGTTGCCAGTACTGCAAATAACATCAGTCCCTCTGTTTATATGTGTATGTGAATATGTATAAGCAGAATCAACTTTGTTTTGCTGCCTTCTCTACAACTATGCAGAGATGGAGGAGAATCAGCTCTCAAGGTGCTGCTTCTCATAGAGACAGTAGTGCTGTGTGCTCAAATGGGAAGAGGAGGTGAGGTGCAAGCATAATGATCATTACTGCTTTGTTCTTGAGTAGAAACTGCAAAATGTTCTTGGGACATTGTGTGGTTCTGTTGATGCTTGCACAAGCAGGGGATATTCAGTGTTCCAGTTTGCTGATGGAGGAATTGTGATATATTGAACACATGAAAGTCATAGGGGAAGTCAGCGCTGTGTTGAACAAAAACCTGTTCCTCTTGCTAGCATCCTTACCACTGCACATTGCTTCCTACAGAAGTGCAGGTGTGATTCTTGAGTGAGCTGGGCTGTTACTTTCCAGGTTGCATTATGTATATGGCCAACCTGAAAAGACCTGATTTTTTTTTTTTTTTTTTTTTTTTTTTTTTTTTTTTTTTTTTTTTGCTCTTGGGGAAATGCTTTTCCATGGCTATTGGCATGGAGCAATGAAGACATCCGGTGGCTGGTTTTGTTAATGGCAGGTGAGTGCATGTTCCTCTCAGGGAGCCTTGCTGAGGTTTTATAAAGCCAAAGCTGCTGTGCCAGATCTTGTTAAAGTTTCATGTTGCAGCCACCCACCAGGACTGGAGGCATGTGCCTCCCATGTACAATGCTGCATCCAGCATTGCAGGGGCTGTTACCAGCTGCTTCTCTCTCCCTCATTCCTGTACAAAGAAGGCTGGGAAGAGGTTTCAAGCTGTGGTATTCTTTTATGTTCCCCGCTTCTTCATCCATGGCTCTTGAGCAACATCTTGTTGAGGATTTCTCCTGGAAAGCTGGTAACCAGTGGACCAGATGCTCTCATCTTTTCCTCTGGGGGCTTGCAGTTACAAGTGCTACCAGTGACCTTTCAGGACTCCATAACAAAAACCAAACCACACACTGCTTTCCCATAGACTGTCACTGTGAAAACTACAGTCTGTCTTTGTGTTTCATTCATTTTCAATTTGGCCAGCCCTGCCACAGATATATGGACAAATGAGGAAGCAGCAGAAGAGAAAAGAATACTTGACAGAGGAGAGTGGCAAATAAAAACTGTTATGTTATGCTGTCAAGCTCAAGTGTGAATAGCGCTGCACCTGGGGAGTGCTGACAAAAAGGCTGCATTCATGCCTGTTCCTTGTGTGTGGGAAGCCTGCAGATGTAAAGGAGTTGCTGTGTCAAGAGCTTGATTCAGGAGACCTTCCTTGTTTGGGATTAATCATATAAAAGGGAGACATGAGTAAAAATATCCTGTTCACAAGAATATCCTGTCCACTGGATATATGTATTGATATTAGCTGAGCAGAGCTGCGGAGAGGTCTGAGACATCTGGGAGATGAATCATTCACATCCAGAGCAATTAGCTACATTTAGACCAGCAAAAGGCCTTGAAAGGTGTCTAATTGAGTGGCCTGCAACTGTGCCAGGAAACAATGTGGATTTGACAAGAATCCCACAATTAATTTCTGTATTGACCTAGTGGGACACTATTGGCTAATGCGTACAGATTATCCCAGATAATTAACTCAATTCTTACAACATCCACTGCAGACATCACTGTTTTGTTAACTAGGAGAAAAGTAAAGGATGTAGCTAAAGGCAGGTCTTTCTTGCAGCCCGTTATTAGATCTGTGACAATTTAAACAATCTAAACATGATCTTGCCAAAAACTCCAGTTTAAGGCCATACATTTATTGGGAAAGTAAAGTTCAAAATTTTGCCCTGGTGGCCCCAGTAGTTTTGAATCACTACATTAAATCATTTTAAACAAGCAAATGTTTACTTGAGAATAAATTTAAAAGCATAATAAAGGAAGACGTCTAAACCGATTTATAGGTACTAAAAAAGGGAAGCGAATTATGTTCTAGGTAGGTGTGCAAACTTAATTTCCCAAGAAAAATAGAGATAACTTCCTTTATAAATACAAGGGGAGGGGGGAGGCTTTTGAGCTTATTATTTTTTTTTTTAACATTGACAATATTTTAGGCTTTAATCTCTATTATACAGAATTACAATGTAAGCATTAAAATTTCTGCTTCTAGTTGGACCAAAAATGTGATGGCTCAATCTGAAAACTTGTTCTCAGCTTATGATAGGCAAGATTAAGCCCGCATTAATTTGTGGAATTCAGAGCTTCGTGATTTATTTGTTAATATCTGTGTGTATATGCAATGCTCCCAAGAGTAATAGTTTTTATATAAGCTGAGAAAATAAAATGTAGGCCTTCCTCCCCAGAACACCAACTCAACAAGAGGAGAGGTAGGCACCTCTTTATCTTTAATGACTGTAGGTTTTTCCTTTTTCTTGGTGGTGGTCTTAGAGGAACTGTATAGCTTGCCCAAACACATTGGACCTGTTGCTCTGCCATCGAAAGCATTTTCTGAACAAGACATTTGTGTAAGGTTGATCCTTGTGAATCAGAGATTTATAGCTGTTCCTTTGCAGTGGCCAGAGGCAGAGCTGGGCTGCAAAGCAGTGCAAGTTACCTTTAGATAAGCAGATGCAGCCCAGACAGAATTCATTTTCTGAGCCAAATTGCAAGGAGATGAGCTGTAGAGTTCTACATTTGCGATAACCTCTAAGGGAGGTGCCTGTTAATACAAGGGGTGGTTTGTTTTATTATTTTAGTAAATGTCAAGAAGTCCTCTGGAATATCCTCCCTCCCACACCATCAGCATGAATGTGAGCTCTCCAAACATCACCCAGCTCAGCCCTGAGTGTGGCTCCATTTCTGCCAGCTTGGTGAACTCAGTCCCTTGCTCACAGTTTCTGGCAGTATTCACAACTCAAGTATCTCCAAGCTTTACTTCAAGGGAGTAGGATTAGGGAGGTAAACTAGGCTGATGATGAAGGAATGATTAATAGAATGATTAATCTACAGATGACTCCTGAAGCAATTATTGATAATATGTGGAAGACCCTCAAAGTTTAAAACCATCCCTGCTTTGTACCTTGCTAGTCAGTCTTGATGAGTGCTCGTGTAGCTCTTTCCCATGCACTGCAGCATGGGGAGGTTGTGATGAGGGTGCTGGCCCCTTTGGTGCCACTGCTGTTTGGATGGTCTCAGCTCTCAGGAGTTTGTACTCAGAGTTGTACTGAGTGCAATTGGAGATCTGAACAGGAGGCAAAGAAGCAATCTAGAAGTCAGCCTCCTGCCCAGCAGCAAATCTCATCCCAGGGTTTGTCTGCTGAATGGTTCTTCAGCTGTGTCTAAATCTTGCCTGCTTTTCTGGAGAAGGTAATAAGGAAGGAAACTTGAATTCCAGAAGCAATTTTTTAAAGGGAAGACTCGGGTTTGATTTTGATCTGAGTCAGTCTTCAAGGAAGAAACTTTGGAGCAGCTTACATTCAGTAGGTCATTAGGGACTGCGAACATAATTCAGAGCATTGTGTAAAAATCTCAGTATGCAGTTGCAGGGCCAGTACCAACAGCAGGAAAGACTGGGATGCTGGTGCTTTTAGTGGCATTTGCCAAGGACTCCTGCTCAGTATGATTTCTGATCCTGGAAACAAAAATATGTGGGATGTGCCACATCTGCAAGCTGACACACCTCTCTAAATAGGAAGATGTAATGAGGCAGTGGCATGGACTAGAACAAAGGCATTTGTGAGTGGTGAGAGGATGGGCACTACAGGAAGAACCTTTAGAAACTGCCTCACCCCCATCAGACCAGTTTGCTGCAAGAATCAGCTGTGTTCCATGCCCTGGGGCTCAGGAGCTGCCAGAGATGCAGTCCGTCACTTGGTTTCTCCATGGGCAACTCCATGAGGTTTGAGGGATGACAGCAGCAAGATGACCTTTGCCATGACTGAGGATAAAATCCACTCTGGACTCAACAAATGCTGAGTTTTGGTGACGAGAGCAGCATGTACACTTTTTTTTCCCTCCAGAAGTTCTTTTACGTTAAACAGATCTCTGACAAATGAGATGTTTCTATAATCATCTTTTAGATTGCTAATAAAAAATGTTCATTGCTCCCTTTTCCCCCCACCCACCCCAAAATGAAAGCCTTCAACACTTGAGAACAAGCAAACAAAAGCAAGTTCTGGGCTTTTGTGTTGCCTTTCCTTTATTTGTTTAGCTTTCATTTAAAATATTTTCATCTATGAGAGTCAGAGCAATAAAGATGCTCTAGAGGGGAGTAATCCCTTTGCTTGACTCCATTAAAAGATTATCTAGTGGACTGAAAGTTGCTCAAGTTATCAGACAGCTTTTATGATATCCCTAATGTATAAGCTTAGAAAGGAAAATCAGACTGATGCTTATGACAATGGGTTGAGCCCTAGCAGAGGGCTCTTTCCAAGCAAGGAGATGCTGACAGCAAGAACATTTTGGGAAATCCTTAGTGGCGGAGTTTCAATATCATCAGTGTTTTGGGAAGTTACATACAGAAAATGATGGTGAAGTTGCTATTGACTCTAAATGGTTTCTGTCAACAGTAACAAGAGAAGAAGTTAAGAATGAAGTAGCCTTAACTGATTTGACTCCACTAAGCAGCTGAGGCACTTGGCCTCAGGGCCAAATTTCAGCCTTATAATGTTCTGTAATGCATAATGCTAGCGTGATGTTAGAAAAGTGTTTACTTCCAGATTTTTATTTTCATTATTAAAGAGGGGTCTGAAGTTTTTCTTGATTCTTTTTTTTTAAGTAGGCAGTCGTAAGCTAAAGCTTAGTGGAGCTAAGTCAGGGCAGCCAGGAGAGCAGATGTTACTGCTGTACATGGCAGGAAAGTTTAATTTCATTAGGCTCTGGTAGCCTAATGGAGTAGAAGTGTTGGCAGAAATAGGCAGGATTTCTCTTGTACCCAAATGAGTTCTGAATTCCTTGGATTTTTTTTTTTTTTTTTTT